>JARHVA010000272.1:1927500-2527500 GCA_037957365.1 Torreya grandis
GAATCCTAATATGATGTTTTCTTTGTTGGATAAAAAATTACACAATTTGGATGATAATTTATATAACATACATTCTAAATTGAAAGGGTATATGGCTACCTTTACTACACAATTAGTTACTATCATGAATTCCATCAATAATTTGTTAGTCTCACAACATAATCAAGGTGGGTCTAAGGGACAACTCATTCTTGATCCAAATTTTGCACAACCTCATCCCATGGTTAGAACTAATTTTAGGCCTCAAAATTTAAGGTGGACATGCATAATTTTGATGGAAAGGATCCACTCAAAAGGATCAACCAAATAGATAATTATTTTGGTCTACAACAAACCCCATGTGGGTAGAAGGTTTTCATGGCATCCTTATATTTAGAACCTAAAAAATTCATATCATATATATGGATGTGAGCTCAAAATAAGAAGGCTCTTAGTGTCATGTTGTTAGTTTTATGGAGTAGTTGCATATGCATTATAGCAATAGTGTGATAAATAATGACTTCAGACAATTGGAAAATCTATATAAAATATTTCCAATCAAGAATTATACTGATCAATTTTAAAACTATCCTCGTGAGTGGAGATGATTACAAATGAGAATTTGAAATATCTATTTATGTGTAGTCTCAATGACCACATATAACATGACACACACATATTTAATATGTTTAATGTATCTAATTATATTATCATGATGTATAAGACATAAAAAATCTTGGCTTAGACTAATAAACATACATTTACTAACATAAGAGACAATAGCACATATAAACCATCATTTATTCAACCAACATGATTAACACCTCAACCAGTTGAAAAAACTATAGAAAAAGGGTTATGTTTTAACTGTGATGTAAAATATAGTAGGGGACATAAATGTTCCAAAAAAAATCATTAATGGCAGCAATATATAAGAAGAGAGTGAAGAAGAAACATTTATTATTTTTTATAAGCTAAAGGAGGAGGTAAGATATTTCAAACCAAATATCTCTTTCCATGCATGTTCAAGTATTAACACCCCATAAACCTTCAAGTTAGTGGATCTCCTAAAATAACATAAGGTGACAATATTGATTGATTTGGGAAGCACTCACAAATTCATCAACCATAAGTTAACTTCATGCTTGAACTATTTTTCTTACCTAGCTCTAAAATTTTAGGTCATGGTTTCAAATGGTAGTATAATTAGTTCAAGAAAATGTCATAGTATTGAAATAAACATGGGAGACTACCTACTATATTTACCAATGTTTTCATTTCCATGAGTGGAGCAGGCATTGGTTTGTGAGTCCAATGGCTCACTACCTTGGGAATGATTGCGAGTAACTTCTAGGGGTTGTTCATGTGGTTTCATTTAGAGGAAATTAAATTTGAACTAAGTGGATTGCATGCAAATTGTCCATAGGGTGTAAGCTCTCATCAGATGTAAAAGATGCTTAAAATGGTGTGAATGGGGTTGCAACATAATTTTTTTCATTACAAGCACAAAAATCAAAGATACCTGCACCACTAGATCAGTAGAAAATTATGTATAAGAACTCAGTAGTTTTTGGAAATATAATGAAATAATTTCTACTTAAAATAGGTACTTCTTCCAAGATGTCTCCATTCAAGGAATTTTATGGTTACAAGACACTATCCATCATCTCATCCTTGAAGGTAAAATTAAGGGTTCAAGGAGTCTGGGAACACACTCAACACCAACATAGATTACCATAGTCAGTGAAAATACATCCATTATTCCATTTTTTTCATTGAATAAGGTCATTAGATGAAGAGTTTCAGGATTGAAAGAGTTACTATATCTTGATGAAGAGGTAAGAATCATTTTTGAACTTGAGGAAATACTTTAGATATGCACTACAATTTTTTAGGAAGATGGTGATTACATATTGTCTGATCAAGTAGAAAAAATCTAGCCAATGAATATGCTACATGAGAGGATGAAGCATTCTTGCAAAAGCATCCAATGATCATCAATGTTGAGGGCAATATTGGTTTGAATGGGGTAGGCATGTTGTGTCTTTAACCTATAACATGTATTGGTATATGTGCAGTTGCCTTGTGGCTAAATAACTATTAATTGAATCTTATGACCATTTTTATAGCTTCATATTGGTAGTAGGGTCGACCTAGGGAGTCTCCATGGCATAATTAGGCTATATATAGGAGGAAGTTATTAGCAATAAATAATCATATTGTGAATTATATTCATGTAGTAAAGTTGTTAAAGTTGCTTCCTCGAAGTGGCTCATCATATATTCATATATTTCTCTTATTTCAATCATATTGTCATATATTTTTATGATTACACTTCAATGGTAAAGTAGTTTCACTATAGGTTCTACATATTATGTTTGCACAACATTATTCTTTGGCTTGCAACATTTCAAGATTCATTTAGGCCATTTTGTCATTGGATTAACCCTGCATATCCAATTGATTCCAATGTATACTTTGGATGATAGAAAGCTTTATTATTACAAAAAAAAAAAAAAAAATTATACATTGAAATATACTAAATATTGAGATGACTTAGTTTTATATTCTCTTAAACTAGAATACAATGGATTAGTGATGCGCTCGTTTTGCTTTGATTTTGCATTTCTTATTTTTGGATATAATTGATCATCGTTGACAAGAATTTATTATATGTTTTTTAAGTTTCAAAGTTTTATTATGATTTGGTTATAAGTTTATCATAGTGTTATGACTTTGTAATTGATTGAATGCATGAGGCCATTATGGCATTGCATTAGTTTTGCTCTTTGTATTGTTGTATTTAGTTTATGTTATAGTGAGATCTCCTTTTTCATTATTTATGTTATAGTGAGATCTCCTTTTTCATTATTCTTATATTTCTTGTCTACATGAGACAATGCATCAGATAGTTTGGAATTAGAATAGTTTATTTTCAGCTTGAAATAGGTATCCATTTCAGAGTCTCTTCGATACTCACTTTTATTCTGTTGAGCTTTCATTTTTGCAGTGTTTATAATTGTTATGTTTTTTCTACAGTTAATTTTTTTTTCGATTGGTTATAAACATTCTTCTTGCATTGGATTTACATGATGTGTTTGCTCTACGTTGTGTTTTGAGTTAGGCCATTTTAAAACTATTTTAGCCCATTTTTTCATTCACTTAATTTGCAATATCAAATTGTTTTCGATGCATACTCTAAATGATGTAAAGTTTTCTTGCTGCATTTTTTTTAGTGCCATGTGTATATTTCATTACACTAAATACTAAAAATGATTTGGTTTTATGTTGTCTCAAGCCAAAATACAATGCATTATCTTTATGATTATTATGATTTGATTTTACATTTCATTTTCTGAAATAGAATAAATTGCCATTGCCATGATTTTATTTTATGTTTTTTAAGTTGGAATATGAATTTTGATTTGGATCTAAGTTTATGTTGATTTTGTAGGCTAATTGAAGCATGCTCTACATTTGCATGGTTTCAATTTTGTACTTACTTGGAGATTGTACATGCATTGATTTCATACCATTCATTAGTGCTAGCCATATAACAAAATAAACAAATATGATTTGCATTGCCTTTCAAAAAGATGTTGTTTGGTGGACATTTATAATTGGTTTTCAACCAACAAACTTGTTATTTTTAAGATCATTTTGAATATTCTCAATTACAACTAAAAATGTCCTCATCGTTCGAAACATTTTTCAAGATTTTCCCTCTTATTAATTTCTATTTAACAATTGAAACAATATTGAAATGTTACTAGAATGAAATGCCATCTCCTTTATTGTTAAGATGATGCAGGAAACCATGAAAAATTGTGTTTGTGAAATTTTAATATTGATTTAGGTGTTGTCTTTTGTAATTGCATTTTATATATTTTTATCCTTATTTTTTGTTTGCATATGATGATGCAATAATATGCTATAGTATTAGCACTGTATGGGGATCATGGACGTTGATGTTGAACACGCATATCAATTGTGAATGTGTCTTCTATAATAAATACAAAATAATTGTCTATGGATTTGTTAACCATGATGTTAAATGAAATAATTTTGATGGTATCATTCCTTATAAGACAAAAACTTGTAAATAGAATTCAAAAATTATTTTTACCTTTTTCGTCTCAAGGTTCAGATACTCACAAACTACGGTAGTGTGGATATAGGTATATATATTTTTATTATTGACATACTTCAAAACTTGGTATAGGATCCAACCAACAATGGAGCGAAGGCTTCCTTGTTTAGGTTATTTGTCTTCTATTTCATTTATGAGCAATATGTCAAGCCACAACAAGGCCAGTGTCCAAATTAACATAAACCTTGCTTCTTCACCTATGAAATTATGTCTTGTGTATACCTATAGACTAGACAACATTAACAAGCACATATAAGTCAATTGTAAGCACATAGAATGTGGAAAATCCCTATTTTCTTAAATGTTTTCTACTAGGTTAACCTTGATTATACCTTATGTTGCAAATGTTATTTAATATATTATGTTTTTTAAGAATAAATTGAACATTTATGCTTGGTATTTTGTTTTCATCATATTAATGTTAAAAGAAAATGACAAGAACAATTATTTGAAATCACTTTTTTACAAGTTTGTTTACGTATTGTAAACATGGCACCTTTTGTTTCATATATTGCACATATTTTTGCTCTTGGAAAAATAAAATGGCTTACTTATTACACTCAAAGCCTTTGATGTAGTTCTTGCCCTCATCAATTTTATAAAATGTTTCAAAACTAATACGACTAAATACAGGGTCTTAAGATTATGTATCAGTTACAATACGAAAATTGCAAAGACCCATTGGAAAATCCACTACAAAAGTTTGGAGATTTTTTTCTATTTGTCAAGCCTCCATTGCATATTTCTTTGGGAACTCACTTTTTACTATTACCTTCAAATTTGGATTGTTTTACACCATTTTGGATTGACTTAATTCTCTATTTCAAATTAATCTCAATACATGTTTTTTAACGGTATAAATATTTTTCCTTGTATTTTTGCTTTGGTTCCATGTTTAACATGCATTATGCTAAGCATTACCATGACTTGAATTTTATGTAGTCTCAAGTTATAATACAATGCATTGGGCTTTTAATTATTATAATTTGATTCTGTAGTTCTTATTTAGAAATAGAATGAATTGGCATTAGCATGACTTTAATTTATGTTTTTTTTAGTTTGAATTTATTAAGAGTCTAAGTTTATAGTATTTTATCATTTATCAATTGAACTTAAGCATAATCTACATTGACATGTTTTAAATTTTGTAATTAATTAAAGCTTCAACATGCATATATTTGATAATATTTGTGCACTCAATCATGCTCTTGATTTGATTGACATACTATGCACTTGAATTCTTATTATATTTTCAAAATTATAATTCATGTTATATTTTGGGTATAGGTTTATACTGATCTTATTTCTCGAATCAAATTATTGTCATTTTATTTATGAATTACAATGTGATTTGAATTAAGAAAATTTAAACTCTAGACTAGATTGGCCTCTAAATATGTTTTAACTTTATTCAGTTTTTGCACTAGCTTATGCTTTGAATCTATTTGTAATGATTTGAATTTTGCTTCACATTTGGCTATGGATTTTTTGCATCTCACTTCTTGCCAAATTTGGATGACATATTTTGTGTACTCTTGCCTTTGCGTTGTATTTGCGTCTATTAGACATGGAAAAATTCTTCTACCTGGGTTCTAAATATCTAACTACAATCATAATTGGGATAATTGACATGGAGCTCATGTCAAATTCAATTCAACATTTATATTTCATATGCACTGATTGAGATAGCATTCACAAGCAATTTAATAATGAGCATGTTGATTATCCACAAAAGTTTCTTACTAAGTGTGTACAAGATAGACAAATGATACACCCAAGTAAGTCAGACAACTATGGAATGCCATTTATCATACATTATGTCATGCAAAAAAAATTATTACAAAATTAGGCTTTTCTAAAATATATTATTTCATGTTTTCTTTCTTTATTATTTTAATATGGTTTGTATTGTGTGTTCTCAAGTTCAATAACCCTTTTCTATGCAAATATGTTTTTTGTTCATTTTCAAGGCCTTGCCAATCTTAAAATCATAATACATTTGTTACAAAGAGGAAGATATCTATTATTTTGCGTTCATTGTAGACAATGTTTTTACTAACAATAAAGGCTAACTTCTTTTGAAATTGGAAGTCTTATGAATATGCTTATTCTTGCAAAATGCCATGCCATGATCATAAACAACATTTCAATGGCTTAAGCATGTAATATTTTATGGAGACAACAACAATTGATTCAATTGCCCGTCCTAGAATCTTGACAATGTTTACTACTTTTTTGTATATATCGAAGCAAACTTTGCCATTGCCTTTTGTCCTCGATATTGACACACTTTGCCATCATCTTTTGTCCATCGATATTGACACATGTATTTTTTAAACAATGACAATAAATTCTCTATCATTTATTTATTTCAATTCATTAATTTTTTGTGTAGCAATTCAATAACATTTATGTAAATGAAATCCAATTTTGTTTTGAAAATGTTTCCTATGAATACATCAACAATGTAAATGAAATTTGACTCTCTATATGACATAAAACTTGGATCATATTTTAATATCGATATGCTCTTTTATATAATACAAATTATAATCTTATGTCATACGTGATAAATCCTACAAACCATTTCACATCATCTTTTAATACAATGTAACATCGTAACATTTCTATGCCTTCTCATTGTAAACGTGTCATACCAAAAAATTAAAAAATATATATACATATTATAATACAACATGCTTGTGTGTTTCTTACATTGCAACAAACTACAATTTTAATGTGTGTATCCAATTTCTATGCGCCTTATATTTCAAAAAAATGTTACACTATGATAAATAAATATGAACAAAATTCCTATAAATTAACCATATATATCGAGCTAGCAATGAAACTTATGTGTAAATATGAATATTATAACAACATTATAAATAACAAATAACAATATCCACATATGAATTTAAATTTAATAATAAATAAAACAATTGAATATTAAACAAAATTTAGTTTAATATAAACTAATATATTTAAAATTAACATATAAAAAGCATTTTACAATCATTTCAATTCTTGCAAATCATAAACAAAGAACTTACCATTCTTGTTGAATTGGGATAGTTACTATGTTTATATTGCATTATGCTTTGCATTGGGCCATTTTTTAATTTCAAATGTACTCTTTAAAATTGGGTTCTACTTTTTAAAATTGGGTTAAAGCATCTTGTTTGTTTTAGAATGATTTTTTTTTTTTAATGGTATAAAACTTTCTTATTATGTTTTTTTATTTAACATATTATGTATGTATTATGCTAATTATTATCATGATTTTATTTTATGTTTTCTTAAATTATAATATAATGTATTGTATTTTATTATTGAAATGTTTTAGTATATCTATTTATTAAAAAATAATGAAGATTACACAATAGACATGTACGGCCTAAATTTTATGTCAATTAAAAATATCAATTTAACTTAAGAAGCAATCCTCAGAACTCCCTTGCTAGCCGGACAAAGCTAAGCAAGTAAAATACAATGAACAACACATAACACACCTTAGTTGGTCAGGCAAAACCAAACAGGGCTTAAAAAATAAACCTAAACCACTAAACCCTCATCAAAGCAAACACAATCAATTGGCATTCTCATGTCTTCACTATATATTTTAAATTTCAGATTTTATCTCACTTTATAATCTAATTATGACTTTGTCATTCAATCGAATCATGTTCTTCATTCACATGATTTTAACTTTTTCACTAATTTGTTTACAACTTTCCAGCCATAATCAATACTTACACACTAGATAACATTGACAAACATGCTTATTACATTAGTACATTTTAATCCTTTGTCAAAACAAATCCCAAATAGGTCTATAGGGTGTATTTTGTATTCAGTATGGTGAGGACCACCCCAATATTATGTTATTTTGTATGGTGAGTGGTGAGTGCCCAATAATAAGAATCCCATAGTTGAGTACTATTGTTATTGTACAGCCACTCTCCATCGATCTAGATAGGGCTCTGTGGCATCTCGAATCCCCATTTGTAATACAATAGTTAGGTTGGCCGACCGACTATTCAACCCTATTCTATATGCCCTATCTAACTAGCAACTCGTGACAGATGTATTCCTCGACTACATACCGAAGACAGGGTCTCCCGACCGACATCCTCCCATCTATTCTATATGTAATACAACATACTATCTCCCTATCTATTCTATGGGGGGTTGGCCCCATATAGATATATAGGCGACCCCCAGAGAATATCTTTATTCAACCCTCTTCAACTTCTCAATTTATATCTTTTTTTCTTTCGAAATATTTTTTCATACTTTACTTTTCAATAGATGCTTGGGCTTGTTAGTTAAGTTTTTTTAGGTTACAAAGAAAATTTTAAAATATTATTTTATATAGAGTACAAAAGTGATTATTGGTTAATTGGTGAAGTTTTTTTTGGCTTATAGAGAATTGTTTTTTATTGAATACAAAAGCCCAACATTATAAGAGAGAAAATTGGATTCAATTCTCCTCTCAAATCTAAATATTAAATTGAAAGTGGTCAACTATACATGCCTCTAAAAATTAATGTTTATCCTTCAATCAAAATTTTATAAGTGCTTTGTTATAAACCAAGTGTTCCATATACTTGAAAAGGAAAGCTTGTCTTTTAATCAAAGGAAAGTTTATCCTTTAATCAAAAAAAATTATGTTGACCAATCTCCTACTTAAAATGGTATAAGGACCTACTAAATCAACTTACCAAATTAACAATTATAAAAAAACAAGTGTTTTATTATAAACCATATGTTTCATATGGTTGAAAATAAAAGTTTATCCTTTAATCAAAAAAAATTATGTTGACCAATCTCCTACTTAAAATGGTATAAGGACCTACTAAATCAATTTACCAAATTAACAATTATAAAAAAACAAGTGTTTTATTATAAACCATATGTTCCATATGGTTGAAAAGAAAAGCTTATTCTTGAATCAATTTTTTTTATGTTGACCAATCTCCTACTTAGAATGGTATAAGGACCTACTAAATCAACTTACCAAATTAACAATTATAAAAAAACAAGTGTTTTATTATAAACCATATGTTCCATATGGTTGAAAAGAAAAGCTTATTTTTGAATCAATTTTTTTTATATTGATCAATCTCCTCCTTGAAATCATATAAGGACCTACTAAATCAACTTACCAAATTAACAATTATAAAAAAACAAGTGTTTTATTATAAACCATATGTTGAAAAGAAAAGCTTATTCTTGAATCAATTTTTTTTATGTTGACCAATTTCCTCCTTAAAATCGTACAAGGACCTATTAAATCAACTTACGAAATTGACAATTACAAAAGACCTCTATATAATATTATATAATGCTAAAGCATATAAAAAATTAGGGTTCCATAGATAGCTAGGTCACATTAATGTGATTAAAATTATATCATTTATATTTATACAAAAAACACTATAATTTATAGTCATAAGATCATAAATAAAACTCGATTTACAATTACCAAAAACCAGACGTATATAAAACTAAATCTTATATATTTAGATTTGAAGGTTAGCTACAATGGTAAGAACTTGAGACCTATTACAAAACTATCCCACGTTCAAGTCATAAACACAAAGGTTAATTCCCTCATAAAAGACCTTTTCCATATTAATTTAACCCAAAAAAAAACTTAAAAAAACCCTACATACCCAAAAAGGCAATACCAACCAACAACCCGAATTAAAAAAATTAGAGATAAAGTAAATTTTAATTTTTTTTTTTTTTTTTTTTTTTTTTTTTTTTTTTTTTTTTGGGTTGAAAGATACCAGAATAATCCCAGCTACCATATCATTATGTAGCTATCCACGTAGGCAAACACGTGGCCTTTTCTTGACACCTGGCAAGGGATAAACCCTCGATATTAGGAAAGATGGGTAATGACGCGTCAACTCCCCCACCGCCTCTAAAGCGTTCCACGTGGACGTGCTCATCCTCCAGCGAGGCGTCCCAACATTGACCGTCTCGTTGGCCGCCGTCACCCGACGCCGAAGCCGTTTCAACCCCCGTTTCCTCAAACTCTCCGTCAGTTGATGACGTGTCACTTCCATCCAGAGAATCCTCCGACGTGTCAGTTCGAGGGATGAGCTGGAGCCTGAGGCGCCCGTCCTGACGCCACGCATGCAACAACTCGTGGCGTGGCACCTCGACCTCCTGCAGGAGGAATCTCCCGTCTTTCCTGAGGGGTTTAAGGAAAACCGACGCCTTGCCGTTGCCTGCCAGGGAAGGCAGAGGGGGCGGAAAACGGGCGCCCCTGTTAGCCCCCACGTGACCGTGACCAGGGGCGTATGGACCTTTTTCAGCGGCTTCGCTGCAATAATGAGTATCGGATGCCTCTTCTTTTTGATTTTCGTCTACAGAAATGGATGAAAAGTCTGAATGACAATCCTCTCTCTCATCGGAGCTTTCGAAGCCGAGGCTCTCCGTGCATAAACGAAGCCCGTCAGATTGACCTCCGCACAAATTTTCTCCCGAGCTCGTCGATATCTGGACCGTGCTATCGTAAGGTCGCGTGTTCGAATCCGGTAATAAGATGTTGTTCCCCAGCAAAGATTCGAAAGGGCTCTTGTCCGGCTCGCATAACCTCCACAGATCTGCACTCTCTTCTTCCGATTTATCATCGGCTTCCCATTTCTGATCCAATTCATAACCAGAATAAATACCTTCCTCGCAATTGCGACCGTTATCGCGGCCATTTTTGGGGAATCCGAGGTACGTCTGAAAGCTATTTCGCAGGCTCGCCATCTCCGCCTCCAGCCAATTCACCAACAAAAACAAAAGGCGTCAATAAAATATATAAGAACTTATCCATTTGGATGTCATGTGGTTGGAACCATAGATCGCCATGCAGCGACTATTGTGGCTGCGGCTGCAACAAATATAATAAAAGGGTGAAAGGAGGCCCGCAACATTTGGCTTACCACGCGCTAACGGCGAATCCACAGGTAATTGGCGGTTCGTGTAATGTGACCACCTGCTAGTGACAGCTAGTGGATTGCTTAGCTGGCAGGATTTGCGAATATGCGGTGGTATATGTGCTCCGTGACAGCACGGATTTCTTTTTCTTAAAAAAGCAAACTTGCCCACGTGGACGCCACATGGGGGAGCTCTCCGGTGTCTCTTTAAGGGTGTTCTAACAGGGTTGTAGTATGTTTATAAGGAGCATAGAGGGGTCTGATATGTTCTCTGTGATTTTAGTGTCGTAGGTTTATAAGGAGTATTGGGTGGTCTCATATGTTGTAAGTTACTTCAAAAAATCGTATAGAGTTCAAATAAGTTTGTAAAGAATTTGTATTTGCTAAAATATATACGTAATATGGAATTTAAAAATATACATACTATTTAGTAATGGAAACCACTATCAACTACAAAATGTGATTTGCGAATGTTAGCACGCTATCCTAAAGTCTAATCATAATTCAAGACAGTTAGGCATCGCAATTTTTTTTTCCAGTAGTATTTTATATATATAAATAATGCTTACAAAATCGTCTACATGATTGATGGAGTATGATTTGAATAAGACTTCTATAATACGCATACCTCAACTAATAAAACAACTCTTTTAGGTTGAAAATGTCTAAAAACACTACAATTAATTAGATATCATTAGTATATATATTTTAAATACATCTCTTTAAAATATGTGGAGCGATATCAATCTCAAGGCGCCTGTCTTGGATTTTTTTATCACGTGCTAAATTGATTAATGACTCCATTATCTTCTCCATGAATTCATCGCTCATTGATGACATGTGGCCGCAATCTACTTGCTTTGTTGTGTCAAGTTCGAAAACATTTTTGCCAGGGAAAAAATGAGATCCAAACTCTGTCGTATGCTTAAGATATTGTGATTTTTGAGCTACTTCTCTAAGTAAGAAGAAAAACTTCTATTTGATGGTCAAATAGACGTCAAATTTAAGATTGAAATTGCCCTATGACAATCAAATGGACCATAAATTAAGGCCAAGGATTAAATGTTAACATCTCACGAACATCAGAATCCACCACTACCCCCGACTACCAGTGTAGGATGCCTATCAACACTACAATCCTTGATTAGAATGTATTAATGCGTCTAAACTTTTTCTTTCGAGTTGGGGCAAATTCTCCACATTATTTGCAACACACTTCTTCTTAAATCATTGATTTATAGAATAATAAATTATGAAATCTCCTATTACATTATACAGTCATGCAAAAAACAAATCAATTTAAAATGACAAATCGTATTGTGTATTTTGAATATGTTGTAGTCATTTGAAAGTGGAACATAATCATTGTCGTTACATCATTTTATCAATAGTTATCTTAGAGTCCAAAAAGACAACAATATCTTCAAAATGATTTATACTCAATAACAATTCTTGATAATTTGTTATAGCCTCCTTCACATTATTTGGAAATATCTTAATACTTTACTCATCTAAAAATAAAATAACGTCTTTGTAATTTTTATTTGACTACTAATTCTAGAATCATCTAAATTTTCACATGTGATGTTCCATCTCTACCTTTGTATATTATATAATTTATTGCAAAACAAATTGAGTAAAGAAACAAATCTCTTACAAATCAAATAAATTTGAATTACTTAAATCAAATTATCTCTACACTTAAATAACTATTTTTTAAAAATAAACAACTTATCTAAAATTCTCTTCTTATAGAGTAATAGTCTATTATTTAAATCTTCTTTCTATTATCAAATAAATAGGTGTCCATCATAAAATCAAAAAGAAAACTATTCCATGACCCTGAAAAAGACATTTCCTTTTCTTCCATCTAATGGATGGGTTTCTAAAATCAATCAGATGGCACTTGAAATTGAAAGTGGTGGTCACTATCTCCCCATAATATGATGTTATTTGTTGCTCTTGTTTTTTTTGGGGTGCCCCATTGACTGGGGACGGGCAGCTTTCTTTTACTTAATCCCTGTCATAATCATTATTTTTTTTTAGAAATGTTGTGTGCACAGGGAATCGTTCCTAGTCCCTTTCCATCTCTAGATGATGATATTTGGGGTTCTCTGTAAGTGATGAGATTTGACCTTGATCATGGTGGTCGCTAAGGTTAGAAGTGGGGGTTATGGAGCTCATTAAAATGAAGGTTTAAATTTGAGGGTTGTATGAATGTATAAAGTTTTTTGTTTTTATATAATTATATTATTTTAAAGAAAATTATATATAAGTAATATAAGAGCATATTTTTAAGTTTATTATATTAAATTATAAAATAAAAGGGTATAGAAAATTAATAATATAAGGGATTTATAATATTGTTTACTAGATCAAAGATCAATAGTAAGTTGAGGATCCTGATCATTTGGGTTGCCCCAATTAACATCTGGGATGTCATCTCTATTAAATAAGGGTTCCCACTCAGTGTTTGCATTTTCACTGCTTCCATGTTTTCTTCAGTGCAAGTTTGAGTGACATTTAGAGTGGTTATGGGGGGCAAGTTTCCCAAAGCTAGATGCATATACTTTTTGAAGCAAGGAAGAAGAGCCCAATCGCCATGTTGTGCCATGAGAGAAGTCCAAACACAACGATATGTCGAAGCAAGTGAATGCCTTCACAGCAGAGACCAAGAGCCAGAGTCATATAAAAGCCACTACAGACCAAATGAAAACTAAGCAATGGAAGTAACAACGAACGATGGGGGAGGAGGTGGAGGATCATCCAATTTGTCACCCCAACCTCCCCAGCCACTTCCAATCAGAAGGTTTGCAAGATCAATTATAAGATCCCAACCATCCTTTTATTTTTCTTTGTCTATTGCTTATGTATTATTGGCCCTGGTAGGCAAAATTATAAGTGTCAAACAAGGGAATTTACCTTTCTAAAGTGCAACTCACACACAGTGGTCATCTTCACCCTCGCCACCAACACAACACTACCACCAACACCACTAGCTTGAGGTTCTGAAGTCGAGAATGGAAAACATCTCAGAGGGGAGCCACTATGGCACTTACTACAAGAACAAAGCCTCCCTCATTGTCCATGCCCATGGTCCCATGGAGGCGATCAACGACGAGGAGATTCTAGAGTGAATCTACTAATGACACATGGGGCACCACCCCGATGATCTAACAAAATCTAGATGTGGTTCACCTCTAGATGAACTTTCTCTACTTGACCCTGAATCTAAAGCATAACATTAATCTTGTTAGTTGTGGAAAAGTAATCATCAAGAGTAACATGATTAAAAGTAGCTTAATTATGGTTCTTTCATAAATAAAAAAGAATATTTATATGAAATATATGCCAACTTTATGTGTATTTTACATGAATCATGGTCGAGTCCCCTAAAATCACCATCTTCCAAGTACACATTTTTCGACATAAGGGTTGGAAGAGGGTGTGAATCCAATGCTACATTGATTGAAAGCTTGTAGAAAAAAATGCTTTAATGATTTTGGGTGGTTGCAAATAGAACAAACAAGTTGTGTCATTCCAAGTACACCAAAGGTGTACCAATTGGGAGACCTTGGTGAAGAATACACCACAAGAAGTGTGCTTGTGTTGGCCTAATGATAGTCGCCCACACATGCTCAAATCCTCTTCTCTATACTTGTTTTATGGAATTGACTTTCTATTTTGGGTTGAGAGCATCAACTTGAAGATATTATGGAGAGAGGAGTTACTAACCTAATTGGGGTTTATACAGGGGGAGGGGTGTCTCAACAGGGCACTGCTAGTGAGTCTACCATACAGGTGTTTAAACACCTTTCTTGAGTAGATGGATGTCAGGTATGGTGTTTTGAATTTATAAAAGAAACTCATGATCACTAGCCTATAAATGGAATTGGTCCCTTAATAAATTCCTATGCACCCAGTCTTTAATTTGCTTATAAAATAAGTCAGAGTTGATTTTGATACCTTTTTTGAAAAGCCAAAGACTTTTAATCTAAGGTACAAGAGCAAAGTAAACTCATGAAAAGTAAGAATCGGAGACCACCATATAAAATTGAAATTAAGAGAAAGCCCAGATGTGAACCCATCTCTATCATAAACTAATTACCTTGAGAAGCTCACAAGCCTTCTAGATACTCTTAGCAACAAAGGTTATGGCAATGGTGACAGGTATCTGAGTGAGTAGAAGAGTTTGGAGATTTAGGCCTTCCAAGATCCCTTTCCCATAGGACTGCCTTGAGTGATACAAACCCTGAGCAAAATTTTCAAGACTCGTTACCATCCAATGCACAAATGATCTATTTAGCACACAAGGCATAGCCTTGGATTCTGATATCTAATCAATTAAAAAGTCATATAAAAGCCACTACAGACCAAATAAAAACTAAGCAATGGAAGTAACAACGAACGATGGGGGAGGAGGTGGAAGATCATCCAATTTGTCACCCCAACCTCCCTAGCCACTTCCAATCAGAAGGTTTGCAAGATCAATTATAAGATCCCAACCATCCTTTTATTTTTCTTTGTCTATTGCTTCTGTATTATTGGCCCTGGTAGGCAAAATTATAAGTCTCATACAAGGGCATTTACCTTGCTAAAGTGCAGACCACACACAATGGTCATCTTCACCCTCACCACCAACCCAACACTACCACAAACACCACTAGCTTGAGGTTCTGAAGTCAAGGATGGAAGACATCTCAGAGGGGAGCCACTACGGCACTTACTACAAGAACAAAGCCTCCCTCATTGTCCATGCCCATGGTCTCATGGAGGTGATCAATAACGAGGAGATTATGGAGTGACTGTATTAATGACACATGGGGCACCGCCCCGATGATCTAACAAAATCTAGATGTGGTTCACCTCTAGACAAACTTTCTTTGCTTAACCCAGAATCTAAAGCATAACATTAATCTTGTTAGCTATGAAAAAGTAATCATCAAGAGTAACATGATTAAAAGTAGCTTAATTTTTGTTCTTTCATAAATAAATAATTATTATTATATGAAATATATGCCAAATTTATGTGTATTTTACATGAATCATGGTCGAGTCCCCTAACAGCACCATCTTCCAAGTACACATCTTTCGACACAAGGGTTGGAAGAGGGTGTGAATCCAATGCTACGTTGATTGAAAGCTTCTAGAAAAAAATGCTTTAATGATTTTGGGTAGTTGCAAACAGAACAAACAAGTTGTGTCATTCCTAGTGCACCAAAGGTGTACCAATTGGGAGTCCTTGATGAAGAATACACCACAAGAAGTGTGCTTGTTTTGACCTAATGATATTCGCCCACACATGCTCAAATCCTCTTCTCTATACTTGTTTTATGGAATTAACTTTTTATTTTGGGTTGAGAGCATCAACTTGAAGATATTATGGAGAGAGGAGTTAATAACCTAATTGGGGTTTATACAGGTGGCAGGGTGTCTCGACATGCCACTGTTGGTGAGTCTACCATATAAGTGTTAAAACACCTTTCTTGAGTAGATGGATGTCAAGTATGGTGTTTTGAATTTATAAAAGAAACTCACAATCACTAGCCTATAAATGGAATTGGTCCCTTAATAAATTCATATGCCCCCAGTCTTTAGTTTGTTTATAAAATAAGTCAGAGTTGATTTTGATACCTTTTTTGAAAATCTAAAGACTTTTAATCTAAGGCACAAGAGCAAAGGAAACTCATGAAAAGTAACAACCGGAGACCACCATAGAAAAATGAAATTAAGAGAAAGCCCAGATGTGAACCCATCTCTATCATAAACTAATTACCTCAAGAAGTTCCCAAGCCTTCTAGATACTCTTATCAACAAAGGTTCCAACAATGGTGACAAATATCTGAGTGAGTAGAAGAGTTTGGAGATATAGGCCTTCCAAGATCCCTTTCCCATAGGATTTCCTTGAGTGATACAAACCCTGAGTAGAATTTTCAAGACTCGTTACCATCCAATGCACAAATGATTTATTTAGCACACAAGTCATAGCCTTGGATTTTGATATCTAAGAGACTAAGGCCTCCTATAGATATTTGCTTACAATAGATATCCTAAGCAACTCAGTGAAACCCTCTCTTGCCTTCAGAGTTTTCTTATAAAAATTCCCTTAGACTTTTCCCCAGCTTGACGCAAGTAACCTTCAGAGGACCTAGTAAGAGGAGTAGTTGACATGTGTGACAAATAACACCTTGTTCCTACTAAGTAGATTGGTTTAGAGATCTAGTATTTGATTTTTTTCTCAACCTTTTGAACCACATAATAAGACAAATGTGAAGGTGTGGCTTGAAAATAAAAAGGGATGCCAAGAAACTTAAATTATTCCCCATGTTGAATCTAATTTCACTTATATTAAAGCAATCAAGCAAGAAAGGGAGAAAAGACTGCTTATAATAGTGGGTTTTTATATATTGAATTGAGGATCCAAAACCTAAACAAAAAACCTCAATGAATTCTATAGCATTAAAAATTGAAATTTCCTCTTTAGCTAATGTGACAAATGAGTCATCACCAAAGTGCCCATTAACCATATGTTTGTGAGACTGAGGAATTGAGATACCCTTGACCATCCTCTATAGTTCTAATTTTCCAAAAAATAATTGAAGCCTTCAACAACCAACACATAAAAGGAGAGGGCAAGAGGACAACCTTGACATATAAATCAAAACAAACCAAAGTACTCAAATTGAACGTCATTGATGGTAATGCAGACACCTACATATTGGAACAACATTTTAACTGTTAAGATCTTAGAGTACAATTGATTACTTTTGTATAAGCAACTAAACATGAAATTGAAACCAAAAGTAATAAGTAACTAGAAATCAGAAACAACAAATAATAGGAGATACAAGAGACAACCAATCTATATTAAACTCTTCCAGAAGGAAATACAATGAAGAAATCTCTCTCTTCTCACACCTCGCAGATGTACAATAATTCTCTCTCAAGAGTTCTCTCTCTCTCAATCAATTACAACCAACTCAATTACTGAATTGTATTCTTGCAAATCTTCTTGATCTTTCACCAATTACAATACTGCGCCATGGGTCTCTTAAATAGAATTGAAAGCAACAATAATTAAAAAAACAAACTCAAGACTAATTTTAGTCTTTACATGCAAACTAATTGTTCTCCTAAAAATAGCAATTCTAGAAACGCACAGAAGTCGGTGTTGGTCTGAAGATGACCAATGTCGGCCGACCCCTAACCAATGTCGGTTGGTTCTGACCAATGCTGACCGATGTCGATCGACCCCTAACCGATGTCAATTCTAGTTGATCGATGCTAGTTACTATGTAAGCCCAGCAACCTCCACATTAGCTCATTAGTGAAGCTTTTAGCTCCAAAACTCAATAATCTCCCACTTGGAGATGAACAGCTGCACCTGTACCTCTACAGCAACATCCTCTAAACATCTCTAGCTTGTTTCTCCCTCTTCAAGTTCAATCTTGAAGACCAACAAAAGTTGAAAGAAGATTCAACTTCTCCTTTGTTACCGGCTTTGTTAACATATCAGCAGGGTTCTTATCCGTATGGATCTTTTCCAGCTTCAATTGTCCATCCTCCAATACCTGTCTAATGAAGTGGTACATAAGCTGTATATGTTTGGTTCTTGAATGAAAGGCTGAATTCTTTGCCAAATGAATTGCACTTTGACTATCACTGTATAATCTACAACTCTCTTGCTCCTTTCCCAACTCTTCCATGAACTGAGTCATCCAAATCATTTCCTTGCTAGCCTCTGTGACTGCAATGTATTCTGCCTCTGTAGTAGACAAGGCAACAACCTTTTGTAACTTTGAAATCTGGCTAACAGTTGTTCCACCAACAGTGAACACATATCATGTGGTGCTTCTCCTACCATCCAAGTCACCTACCATATCCGAATCTACATACCCATGTAGAGAAGTGTTTGACCCTCCATAGCATAAATGCCTACTGCTGGTCCCTCTCAGATATCTGAGAATCCACTGAACTGCTTTTCGGTGTTCCTTTCCTGGATTGGCCATAAACTTGCTGACAACTCTCACTGCTTGGGCAATATCTGGTCTAGTACATACCATTGCATACATCAAGCTCCCAACTACTGAAGCATATGGAACTCTACTCATGTACTCAACCTCATCATGTGATTTAGGACACTGTTCTTTGCTCAACTTGAAGTGTCCAGCCATAAGTGTGCTTATTAGTTTTGCATCTTGCATATTGAACCTCTCCAACACCTTATTCACATAATCCTCTTGAGACAAAATCAAACTATGATTTTTCCTGTCTCTCTTAATACTCATGCCAAGGGTTTTCTTTGTTGCTCTTAAATCCTTCATGGCAAATGTGTGAGCTAATTTTACCTTAAGCTCAGTAATTTCTTACATGTGTGAACCTGTAACCAGCATATCATCTACATACAGTAACTGGATAATATAACTACCATTATCCAATCTATTAAAAAAACACAATGGTCAGATTGACATTTACTAAAGCCATGCTCTGTCATAAACCTATCAAACCTCAAATACCATTGTCTTGGAGCTTGCTTAAGACCATATAAGCTTTTCTTCAACCTGCACACAAGTTTCTCTTTACCTTTGACCTCAAAACCTTCTGACTGATCCATACATATCTCTTCATCTAAATCTCCATGAAGAAATGATGTCTTAACATCAAGGTTCTCAAGATACAAATCCTCAATAGCAACTAAAGACAATACAGTCTAAATAGAAGTCATCTTTACTACAGGAGAAAAAATTTCACCAAAATCAATACCTGGTTTCTGTGCAAATCTCTTTACTACCAACCTAGCCTTATGTCTCATTTGTCCATTCTCTCCTTCCTTTAACTTGTATACCCATTTGTATTTTAGTGCTTTCTTTTCGGCTGGCAACTCAACCAAATTCCATGTATGGTTCTCTTCCAAGGAATCAATTTTCTCATTCATGCCATGCTCCCACTGTTTCTTGAATTCTACCTGCATTGCCTCATCAGAACTTTCTAGTTTTGCACCATTAGTGAGCAACAAGTAGTATAAAGAAGGGGAATAATGAATTGGAGGTTTACTTACCCTTTCAGACCTCCTTATGGGCATATGAGACTCATTTACAGCTTGTTGTCCACCCAAATTTCTTTTTGACAGTGACCGATCTTGGTCATCTCTGATTGATGTCGATTCTTCCTGATCGACGTAGATTCCCACTTGATCGACGTCAGTTTGCACTTGACCGACGTCGGTCTCTGTGTTTTTTTGTGAGTGATGATTTTTATCCGCGAGCTCATTTTGGATCATAACCTCTTCCAAATCAAGATTGCCCTGCTTAGAATTATTTAGCCTCTTGAACTAAGCACTGTACATGGCCTTCTCATTAAAAACCAAAGCTTTCCATTTCTTAAATGTGTCAAAAACATCCGATTTCTTCTTTATGCAATAAATCTATATCTTTTTTGTAGCATCATTAATGAAAGAAACATAATATTGTGATCCTCCAATAAAAGCTACCTGAGCTGATCCCCACATGTCTGTGTGAACAAGCTCTAACTTGTGCTTCTTCTTTGTTGACCCAATTTTGAGAAACCTCACTTTCTTCTATTTTTCAAAAATACAATGCTCATAGAAATCTAGATCTATGCTTTTCAAATCTGAAAGCTTACCTTTTGACTTAAGAACATTCATTCCCTTCTCACTCATGTGACCAAGCCTGCAGTGCCACAACTTTGCATCTACATCTGAAGTAGATAAAACAAAAGGAGAATAATCAGTAATACAAGTAGATAGATAAAGTGTACCTACTCTCTTACCTTTTGCTAATACAAGTGCATCCTTGGAAACTTTCCAAGATTCAGCTGTAAGAGTTACTGTGCAACCCTCATCACCCAACTTTCTTGCAGAAATCAGATTCCTCTTCAGGATGGGTACATGCATGACATCCTTCAACATCCATGTGTTGCCATTCTGTAATTTTAGCTACACTTTTCTTTTGCCAACAATTTTACAAGGCTCATCATCCCCTAAATAAACTTTTCCAAAATCTCTATGGACATAATCATTGAAAAATTTTGTATTTGGGGTTGCATGGAAAGAGACACCAGAATCTAAAACCCATGATTCTACTTTTTTATCCAAATAAAATATAAGAGCATCCTGTGCAACAATACCTGCAAATTTTGCTTCTTTATTACCTTCATGCTGATTTTCTTTGTTAGCTTTCAACCAACAATCTTTCTTTGCATGCCCTTTCTTTTCACAATTCCAGCAAGTTATTCTTCCATTTTTGGATTTGGATCTACTTCCCATCTTTGATCTTGATTTCCCTTGCTTGCCCTTCTCTCTTTGCCTTCCCCTACTTTCAACACTTAAAGCATTACCTGATGTTTCTCCTATGCTTTTCCTGTAAATTTTTTCATTCAAGATTACACTAACAACATCATCAACTTTCAAGATATTTGAAGCAGATGCAGTATTACTAACTGCCATTACCAAACTATGCCAACTTTCAGGTAAAGAGCATAAGAATAAGAGAGCCTTAATTTTATCATCAAAAACTATTTTGACTGAATTTAACTGATTTACAATTGTATGAAAATCATTAAGATGACTTGATACAGATCCACCTTCTTGCATTTGCAAATTAAATAATTGCTTCATAAGATATACCTTATTTAAAGCTGAGGGTTTTTCATATAAATTTGCCAAAGTATCCATTAACTCTACCGTTGTCTTTGCCTGTGATAAGTTGGAAATCACAGAAGCTGCCAGGCTCAACTTTATAGATCCAAGAGCCTTTCTATCAAAAATATTTCATTCTTCATCTTTCATATATGTGAGCTTCTTTGAAACCCCACCCAACGGTAAATACAGATCTTTTTGATACAAATAATCTTCAATCTGCATCCTCCATAATTGATAATTCTTGCCATTGAATTACTCCATTCTTAGTTTACTTTCTTCTGCCATTGCTTTGCTCCCACTCAATTAGAAACCCCTGTGAGTGAATTCTATAATCAAAAAATAATAACACGCTCTGATACCAGTTGTTAGTGAATACACATAGCTCTGATATCAATTGTTAGGATCTTAGAGTACAATTGATTACTTTTGTATAAGCAACTAAACACGGAATTGAAACAAGAAGTAATAAGTAAATAGAAATCAAAAACAATAAATAATAGGAGATACAAGAGACAACCAATCTGTATTAAACTCTTTCAGAAGGAAATACAATGAAGAAATCTCTCTCTTCTCACACCTCGCAGATGTATAGTAATTCTCCCTCAAGAGTTCTCTCTCTCTCTCAATCAATTACAACCAACTCAATTACTGAATTGTATTCTTGCAGATCTTCTTGATCTTTCACCAATTACAATAGTACCCTATGGGTCTCTTAAATAGAATTGAAAGCAAACAATAATTAGAAAAACAAACTCAAGACTAATTTTAGTCTTTACATGCAAACTAACTGTTCTCCTAAAAATAGTAATTCTGGAAACGCACAGAAGTCAGTGTCGATCTGAAGATGACCGATGCTGATCGACCCCTAACTGATGTCGATTGGTTCTTACCGATGCTGACTGATGCCGATTGACCCAATCGATGTTGGTTCCAGCTGACTGATGTCGATTACTGTGTAAGCCCAGCAACCTCTACATTAGCTCATTAGTGAAGCTTTTAGCTCCACAACTCAACATTAACTGTATTAAACATAGGTTGAAACCCTAAAGCTTGAAGCATGTCCAAAATTAAGGGCCATTTAGTTATGTCATAGGATTTATAAAAATAAAATTTGATAAATAGAACCTTATTATGAGACCTTCGATCCCACTCTATCCCATCCTGAATAATAATAATTTTATCAAGGATATATCTATTGCGAATGAAACTAGTTTGTTCATGATGAACAATAAGAGATGATAAATATTTATCCCTAAGAGCAAGAGCTTTGGAAATAATTTTATAGGATACATTGAGAAGATTAAATAGTCTCCAAATGATTATAATCTTAGTCTCTAAAGGAAGTTTTCTTCTTGTGTATAAGTATTTAGATGTGTAGGATGGACCCAAAGACATCTCATATGTTATTAGTTTTAAATGGTTTTATCCGAGTTAAATTTGAGTTTTGTATGAATGTATTTAAGTTTTTTTGTGAGGGATGGAATATAGTTATATTACTTTAAATAAAATATTCAAAACTATTTACAAAAAATATGGGTGGTATGTGAGCACACCCTTAAGTCCAATAGACTAGGCCATAAAATAAAAGGGCTTAGCAAACCAGCAATAAAATCACAAGCGATCCATAATATCATTCACTAAATCAAAAAAATGTTATAAGAAGTAAATTAATTCATTATCGTAAAGATACCAATGGTAGGCAGAGGATCCCAGTCATCTGGATTTCCCCAGCCAACAACTGGTAGGTCATCCCTACTAGGTAAGGGTTCCGACCTGGTGTTTGCATTATTCACTGCCTCTATGTTTTCTTCAATGCAAGTTTGAGTGACATTTGGAGTGGTTATGGGGGTGATATTCCCAATTCTATATACATACACTTTTTGACTCAAGGAGGAAGATCCAAAACACAATGTTGTGCCAGGAGAGGATCCAAAAATGACAATATGCTAGAGGAAGTGAATGCCTTCATGGTAAAGACATGTTGGCAATTTTTTCATTGATGTCAAAAGGTGTATGGATGAGATTGTTGGCAAGATTGTTGTCATTTAAAAGGACATCATTGGTCCAAGAAAAATACCAAAGACCACTAATCAATCCTTCATAGCATCATTGGATTTATCGCTTTTATGGGCTGACCCATGATAAATTATTCAATTAATATTTACCTATGCAAAAATTGACCAACTATGAGGTTTTTATGAAGAATGTCTATTATAATTTAATATGAATGCATGTTGGTCAACCCTTACCTTGATCAGTGCCACCTTAGAAGAAGACATCTCTCTTCATGGAGTCGCCCCTCTCGAGGGATTTAAAAATAAATTAAATGTGTTTTATTCAGGCTAACCCCATTGAAGGATCACCTCTCTTGGGTAAAGAGGCACATGAAATGGTATATAAAGAAGATGATATGGGAGTAAATTAGACAAGCAGAAAAAATGTAAAATTGGTCCAATAAAAGCAGATTTATGAGTGTGGAGAATAGAAGATACATCATACAAACACCAACATATATGAGGAGAAGAAAATATTAGAAGATCACTCAAGGCAAATTTTGAAGGAGATTTATTCTCAAGAAGACAAGACTTTGTTGAGTTAGAGGTTGGTGCTTCATATTGGAGAGGTTGGTTTCTCATATTGGAGAGTTTTGTGCATCGCATTAAAGAGATTGGTGTCTCTTGTTGAGTTGGTGTTCAGTGATAGGGATTGGTGTCTCGAGTAGGTTGGGGCCTATAAAATCTCTGTATAGCGGGGATTTGTGTCTCCATTAGGTTGGTGCCTCCATAATTTGTAAAATATTTTTATATTGTGGTTTTATTCCCATAAAGGGTTTCCACATAAATCTTGTCTCTTAATTGTATTATCTTATGTGAATGGTGTTATTGTGGTTATTAAGTTTTATTAAGTAAAATATTAACTTATACTAATTCACCCACCCTCCCTCAGTATAAGTGTGTGTTTAATAGACCAGTCAAACCAGCTATGAGAGTGTTGTAGAGAATGACTTCTTATGTGGCATCCCAGTGGGGTTCCATCCCTTGGAAGTAAATAGGGAGGCACAAGAGAAACCATGTAGACCGCATTTCTGCAATGGTTTTAAAAGGTGTGTAGATGGGCTACCTCCACAACCACCTAATTTTCCTGCATTTGAATCTACATAAATACATTTGAAATAATCATGACTTTTTTAAGTAGAGAACTAATGATCAACTATAGAGTTAGCAAATATTGTTTCATTTATTTCTTTTTAAATAAAAAAATTAAATTTCCACTCAAAACGTATGCCAAATTTGTGTGTATCTTGTATGTAGCATATAGGCTAGTCACCTAGGAGAATGTTTTGCCAACTGAAGGGCTCCGATCGAAAGGGTTTTTTTGGTTTTTTATGACACTTTTTCTAAAAAAAATCACCACTAGTGAGATCTCAACAAATAAGCCTAGCTATCTACACTGACACATTGCACAAGTTGTTCTTGCACTCTCACCCGAGGCACACAAAGTGATAACTGGGGTACATTGGGTTAGTTAATGAAGATAATCTTGAAAAATAATCCATTAAAACATTAGTTAAAGTTTAATTGATTGAATAACACGGAATAATACACATGCATGCACGAGTAAAAACTCATATCTTAACAAAGTTGGTATAAATCTTTACATAATACTACAAAATTGAGGAAACCATGGCTAACTAATGTAGAGACTAATCACCAAGGAGAATCTTCGGCCAACTGAAGGGCTCCGATTGGAAGGGATTTTTTGGTTATTTATGACACTTTTCTAAAGTTTTTCACCACTAGTGAGAGCTCAATAAATAAGCCTAGCTATTTACACTAACACATTGCACAATTTGTTCTTTCACTCTCACCCGAGGCACACAAAGTGATAACTAGGGTATGTTGGGTTAGTTAATGAAGATAATATTGACAAAGAATCCATTAAACCATTACATAAAGTTTAACTAATTGAATACCATGGGAATAATACACATGCATACATAAGTAAAAAATCATATCTTAACAAAGTTGGTATAAATCTTTACATAATACTACTAAATTGATGAATCCATGGCTAACTAATGTAGATATGTAGACCAACTTCCTTCTATTAATAATATTGCATATACATCAACATGCATTCAAATCATAGTCCCTACTTCATACAGTGATTACAATCAATGCTCAATTCTTGTTTGAGCATAATCAATAATTAATTAGGAATTATTTTGGAACTAGTGATCAACCCTGATTATAAGTGTAATGTGGTATTTTATAGACACAAGCATGCCTTGCTTTTCACTATAGCTCATATTCCTATCTTTACACTCATGGCACTCCAAAAATACCCAATATAAAAGATATATAGCTCTATTTTTCCAGTTGTTCCTCCTAGATTCACACTCTGTGAACTATGTAACTAAATCTCATTATTTGCATTTCTTGGCTTTGTATTAAATGGCATTCTTTCTATAGTGCTTACATGTTCTCCATGACTCTGATTTCCAATTTTATGTGCACCAAGACTCCTGCCAGTTAATCCTCTACCTTTCACAATCTTTAGTCATTTAGAGTTTCCACCTATGTTGTACTTTCATGTAATTCCTCTTTGTGACATGCTACTAGACTTCACCAAAGAACCTCTAGTCTTCTTTGTAGCCTTCCGTAAGTGTTTGATATATACATATTATCCCATTTATCCTTTTTATTGAGTGATACTACCTAAGTATATATCAATACATGCTGCCATAATTTTCCAAAAAGGTGTTTTTCTACGTGGATTTGTTTTTGTCTACCAAATGCCCCCATGCTAATAACCTTAGCCAAAATTGGGGGTCAACATCTTCCCACACTATCTTTTTATCCTTGGACAAGTCAGCCTCTAAGCTTTGTACTTCCAAAAAATTTGGTCTGTTTTGGTAGACTTCTTCATCAAACAAATTTAAATGCAAAAGTGTGACTTGGATTGCAACAACTTTTGTTGGTAATTTAACCAACAAACTTCTCATTGCAAACACATTCTTGCCACATTTACTTCCCTTACACTTGACTTGTTAGAATTTTAAAAATTATCCTACATATGCTCATTGTGCAACATCATCTTCATATCTTGCTTTTCTCTAAAGGATTTATAAGGATTAGACAAGTTTTTTGCACCTTTCTTCAATTTTTTACTTTAGCTCGTCGACATTCTTGAGCAACCATTGCGTCTAAGCCTTGTCTTTGTTTCAAAAAATTACCTCTAACTCCTCTTCCTCATATTTGACACATGTGTGAACAACTTGAGCCTTTTGTGCAAACTTTTGGAATATTAGCTTGATGATTTTTACTTTATTCTCAAGTGTACCTACAAGCTTATTAAAATCACCCAAATTTTCATCGAGCTCGGCTTGCATTTTATTGCACTCTTCTTCCTCCATCTTCTAAGAAGGTGATTTTTGTTCCTTCATCAACAACCATAAGACCAAGGTGGTCAATGGGTTCCATTTTGTTCATGTAGATATTCATTAACAACCTTTTCTCCTCCTTATCCACATTTATATAAATATTGGCTACTTGAGCCTCTATAATTACTAGTTTCGTTTCTACAATCGTACACTCATATTCACTTTATTCCATTTACTTATTTTTGTCACTTTTGTTGTCGATCTTACTAAGGGAACCTAAGATTGCTCTTTAATCAAAAAGTGTGGGTCTAGAAGCAAAAAACTTTTCACCCTCTATCTTTATTGGTGTTTAACTCTAAATTAAAATGGGTCAATATAGTATAGGGTTAAGAATATAGAAATGAATAAACACAAGAGTGATAAACAAATATATAGCAACCCAATTAATTGTAAACTTAGATAAATAGTATTATGAGTTTAATTACCGAGATATGATAAAAATAGTAAGTATGATTATTGATTGATATAATAATGAAATGAACATAAGAGTACTCAGTCAATTATGCGCATTCAGATTTGATATGAAACAAGCTAGAAATAGATTGGATTAGTGCCCTAGATAAATCATCAAATTCTATAAATTTGCCCTTTATGGCCTCAAACACTTGCATCAACCTTGGATGATTGCATTGACACTTTAGTCTGACTTGGATGCGGGTGTTTAGTATAGAATACCTGTTGGATCTAGATTTGACCACCTAAGATATTATGGGTTTTTTGTCACCTTCACTTTGGTGTGTTCAGATTTGGATCATGGGTTATCGCTCCTTGTCAAATAATAAAATCTTAGTTCTTCATCTTCACAGTGACTATGGGAAAAATAGATTAGTGGGCTCATTATGTCAAGTTAACCCCAAAGACCCATCTATTAGTGGGTTATGCCTATATACACACTACTATGAATAAGGCCTCAAATTGATGTAGTTATCTCCTAATTGTGTGTGCACAAGGGTGACAAATGTGGAAAACAAATACAATAGTGACCTAGCTTGTAACTTGGAAAATATGACTCATGGGTTGCTCCTTCAGTACTTTATCCCTGTAGATGTGTTGTCCCTATGATTGATATGCAAATAAGATAAAATAGGGAAGTTTTTCTCACTTGAATGCTTGATTGAATGTTTTTGGTAAGTTACCTTGTCAGTTATAAGGTCTCTATTAGGTGAGGAAAGAATGAGGATTGATCATGCATATATACCAATCCTTTAGGGAAATATATAACATTAAATCACTTAGGTTGACTATAGGGATATGTTGTTAAGTTGTGGAGCTAAAAGCTTCACAGGTATGCAAATGGAGGAGGTTGCTGAGTGTCACAGTAACCGACGTCGATCAGGCCAACTGACGTTGGTCAGAGGTAGACCGGAAGTTACCGACATCGGTCATGGATCGACCGACGTCAGTCATCTCCAAATAGACAGAGACCGACGTTAGTTGTCTGTGTGTTCCAGTCTAATTTTAGACAGACAGTCAGTTTGCATGTAAAGACTACTTTGAGTCTTGAGTCTGCGTTTCTAATTATTATAATTGGAAAGTCTAATTATTGTTTGTATGGGATCTATTTAAGAGACCCATGGGACTGTATTGTATGTGAGGGATCATAAGGACTTGCAAAGGCAAGGACAAGGGGTGTAAGATCTAGAGGGTCTGCAAGTGTGCAAGACCAGGTTGATCTGCAGGTGTGCAAGATCAGGTAGAAGATCTACATGGTAAGTAAGGTCAGTTGATCTGTAGGGTGTGTGTGTGTGTAAGGTCAAAGGAGATCTATGGGGTAGTAAGATCAAAAGAGATCTGCAACACAACAAGGAGCAAGATCAAGGAGATCTACTTGGAGTACTTTGAGTACTTAGTGGTACTGGCAGTATTGTTACTGACTGGTGGAAACAACAACTCAGTTATTGAGTTGATTGTGTTTGTAATTGGTTGAGAGAAATAAATCTTGAGGGAGAATTACTGGTACGCCCAAGAGATGTGGGAAGAGTGAGATTTCTTCATTGTATTTCCTTCTGGAAAGAGTGTTAATACAAGATTGTATTGTCTCTCATATTCTGTGTTATTTCTGAATTGTAGTTACATATTACTTCTGGTTTAAATTCTGTGTTTAGTTACTTATACAAAGGTAATAAAGTGTGCTCTTAAGGAGTAGGGATCCTAACAATTGGTATTAGAGTAGGTTTATCAGAGCTTGGTTCAGAGCAGGTTAGTGTTTGTTGATTACATGCACTCACAAGAGTTTTTGTTTGAGTGGGAGTAAAGCAATGGCAGAAGAAAGTACACTAAGAATGGAGAAATTCAATGGCAAGAATTATCAATTACTGTATTGTGAAAAGAAAGGGAAGGTAAAGAAAGATTGTTGGTTGGTAGAAGATCAGCATGAAGGAAATAAAGAAGCAAATGATGCAGGGATTGTTGCACGGGTTGCTCTTATATGTTCCTTGGATAAAGTAGAATCTTGGGTTTTAGATTATGTTGCCTCTTTCCATGCAACCCAAAATAGATTATTTTTCCATGATTATGTCCATGGAGACTTTGGAAAGATTTATTTAGGGGTTGGTGAGCCTTGTCAAATTTTTGGCAAAGGGAAAGTGCGGCTGAAATTGCAGACGGGCAACACATGGGTGTTGAAGGATGTCATGCATGGTCCCATCCTAAAGAGGAGTCTAATTTCTACAAGAAAGTTGGGTGATGAGGGTTGCACAGTTACTCTCATAGCAAAATCTTGGAAAGTTTCCAAGGGTGCACTTGAATTAGTATGTGATAAGAAAGTAGGTACTCTTTATCTATCTACTTGTATTATTGATTCTCCTTCTGTTTTATCTACTTCAGATGTAGATGCAAAGATGTGGCTCTATAGGCTTGGTCACATGAGTGGGAAGGGGATGCACGTTCTTAGGTCAAAAGGTAAGAGTTCAGATTCGAAAAGCATAGATCGAGATTTCTGTAAGCAACAGAAGAAAGTGAGGTTTCTTGTTACTGATGCTACAAGAAAAGATCGAGTTTATTGCATAAAGAGGAAATCTGATGTTTTTGACACATTGAAAAAATGGAAAGCCTTGGTTTTCATGGAGAATATGATGGACATAGATCAACTCAAGGGGCTAAATAATTTCGAGCAAGGTAGTTTGGACAAGGTTATGATTCAAAGTGAGCTCGCGGGTAAAAATCATCACTCACAAGAAAACACAGTTACCGACGTCGATCAGGTGAGAACCGATGTCAAACAGGTAGGAACTGATGTCGGTCATGTGCAAACCAAATTTGGTGATGTCAGGCAGGTGGACACCAACGTCGGTCAGGGAACCAACATTGGCAATCAGGTGGAATCGACATCGATCGGGTACAGATTGAGGTCGGCCAGAGGTAACCAAGATCGATCACTGTTAGAACGGATTTTAGGCAGACAACAAGTTGTCAAGGAGTCTCAAATGCCCATGTGGAGGACTGAAAGGGTAAGTAAGCCTCAAATTAATTATTCCCCTTCTTTACACAACTTGTTGCTCACTGATGGTCAAGAACCAGGAAGTTTTGAAGAGGCAATGCATGTAGAATCTAAGAAATAGTGGGAGCATGGCATGAATGAGGAAATTGATTCCTTAGAAGAGAACCAAATAAGAGATTTGGTAGAGTTGCTAGCTGAAATGAAAGCATTGAAAGATGAATGGATTCCTAGGTTAAAGAAAGGAGAGAATAGACAGGTGAGACAGAAGGCTAGGTTATATGGTCTTGAGTAGGCTCCAAGACAATTGTGTTTAAGGTTTGACAGGGGTATGACAAAGCATGGTTTTAGTCAATGTCAATGTGACCATTATGTTTATTTTACCAGGTTAGATAATGGTCGCAACATTATCTTGTTATTGTATGTGGATGATATGCTTGTTACAGGTTCATACATGCAGGGATTTGCTGAGCTAAAGGTAAAAGTAGCTCAGTGGTGTGCCAGGAAGGATTCAAGAGCAAAAATCTTTGGCATGAGTATTTCTAGAGATAGAGAAATTCACAGGTTGATTTTGTCTCCAGATAATTATGTGAATAAGGTAGTGGAGAGGTTCAATATGCAGGATGCAGAACCGGTTAGCACACCTATGGATGGACAGTTCACATAACAGTGTCCCAAATCACATGATGAGGTTGAGTACATGAATACTAGACCTGATATTACCCAAGTAGTGGGAGTTGTCAACAAGTTTATGGCCAATTCAGGAAAGGAGCACTAGAAAGCAGTTCAGTGGATTCTCAGGTATCTGAGAGGGACCAGCAGCATGGATTCATGCTATGCAGGGTCAGGCACTTCTCTACATGGGAATGTAGATTCGAATATGGCAGGTTACTTGGATGATAGGGGAAGCACCATAGGATATGTGGTGGTTGGTCTTCAAGATTGAACTTGAAGAGGGATACAAGCCAGGAAACAAAATTAGACAATGTACTAGTACAGGACAGGTACAAGTGTAGTTGTTTATCTCTAAGTGAGAGATTGTTAAGTTGTGGAGCTAAAAGCTTCACAGGTATGCAAATGGAGGAGGTTGCTGAGTGTCACAGTAACCGATGTTGATCAGGCCAATCGATGTCGGTCAGAGGTAGACCGAAAGCTGTAGACATCGGTCATGGATCGGCTGACGTCGGTCATCTCTAGACAGACAAAGACTGACGTCAATCGTTTGTGCATTCTAGTCTAATTTTAGACGGATAGTCAATTTGCATGTAAAGACTAATTTTAGTCTTGAGTCTGTGTTTCTAATTATTATAATTAGAAAGTCTAATTATTGTTTGTATGGGATCTATTTAAGAGACCCATGGGGCTGTATTGTATGTGAGGGGTCATAAGGACTTGCAAATGCAAGAACAAGGGCTCTTCCAAGGGGTGTAAGATCTAGAGGGTCTGTAAGTGTGCAAGACCAGGTTGATCTACAGGTTGTGCAAGATCAGGTAGAAGATCTACATGGTAAGTAAGGTCAATTGATCTGTAGGTGTGTGTGTGTGTGTGCAAGGTCAAAGGAAATATGTGGGGTAGCAAGATCAAGGAGATCTGCAACACAACAAGGTGCAAGATCAGGGAGATCTACTTGGAGTACTTTGAGTACTTGGTGGTACTGGCATTATTGTTACTGACTGGTGGCAACAACAACTCGGTTATTGAGTTGATTGTGTTTGTAATTGAGAGAGAGAGAACTCTTGAGGGAGAATTATTGGTATGCCCAAGAGGTGTGGGAAGAGTGTGATTTCTTCATTGTATTTCCTTCTGGAAGAGTGTTAATACAAGATTGTATTGTCTCTCATATTCTGTGTTGTTTCTGAATTCTAGTTACATATTACTTCTAGTTTAAATTTTGTGTTTAGTTGCTTATATAAAGGTAATCAAGTGTGCTCTTAAGGAGTAGGGATCCTGACATATGTTTCATTTATAGATTTGATGACTTTAGGGCACTATACACTTGTGTCAGAACATGACATTTACATCAACATAGGCATCTAATTGGGACGCAAGTGTCTAAGAAGTTGTAAAATAGGCACTGGTTCCAAAATTATAGAGACAAAAGATAAATAGGTTTACAATACTCTAAGCATGATAGAAGGCCTAGGTTATTAAAATAACACTAGTTAGACTAAGAGATAAGCAATTAGGCACAAAGAGATAGTGTATGCAAGCCTTTCGACAATGGGAAGGTCTAGAAACTAAAGGTACATCCATGATATGTATTTTCCAAGTGTACAAGATTAAAGTGCTATATAATTTAGATTTAATGTCTACATTAGCTCCCCTTTAATCTAGTAATGAAATTGAGACGTTTAAAGGAAAAAAAATACATACTTGGGTGTATATAACACACCTTGCCTTTTCATGAGCCCAACTTGAGTGCTTTGTTGGTGACTATCCTATAACCAAGATAATGCTATAGTATATAATCAATGCATATAATCGAAATCAAAAGCATTAAAATGATTGAAATAGAAAAAGTAAGGTTTAACAGTACACATCTGTATCGATGCAACTGTCTTGCCTTATAGAAACTTAATTTGAAAAGATGTATAATTATGAACCATTTAAAATAAGTTGGGACAAATGTAAAATATATAAGTGTATATATAGAGAGAGAGGTTAAAGGATAAACTTGCCCCTAACCATGAAGAAAAGGTGACTTGCCATCCGACAGTTGATATTAGCTCAACCGTGCAACCCAATCATACTTTTAACTTGGTGAGTGTGAGTTGATCTAAGTCAATTCACACTATAAATATGGTGAGTTTGGATGATGTAATCAAGTCCATCTTATAAAGTTGGCAAAATTAAGTGATTTAATCACCTCAACCATACCAAAAGTGAACTACTTACTAAAATAGATTGGCTCAATAACAATTTGTAACAGTCCAACTTGGTGAGCTAAAGTCCATAGAATTATTTTAAAATCTAAAACTAATCCTGATTTTATAATTTAGGTTATCTTTGCATTGAATATGCACCTTGTATATGTCTCATGCTGAAACCTAAGTATAACAATGGTACTAATGTATAAAATTCTACCACAAATGTGTATCTGAATCATATAACTATGCAATTTGGCCAATTTACAACTATGTAAGTGCAGAGAATATGTTTCCAAAACATGCCCCCATTGAAATCTAAAACTGAGAGTTGGTATAAGTGTGGATAAAATGTTTTCACAACATGTCCCCATTGTATATTTGAATATGTGAACTATGAAAAATGTGGATAACATGTTTTCCATAACATGCCCCCAATATATATCTGAATTTGTGAACTATGAAATATGTGAAATCCATGTCTTTATGACATTCCCCCACTAACATGCCCCCTCTTTTGAGGTGAGCAGAAGTAAAAACTGTTAGTCACCTTACCTCAAAGGGATGTGATAACTATATAATCTGTGAATGTATCATGTAACACATAAAAGTAGTATGTCTAGGTAAATATATCATTAAAACACGTAGAATGTGATCACATCAAGTCCTAAGATTTATGAGATATATCATGATAACGTCTAGATAGTAATGATACAAGATCAACAAGAAGTTAAACACGTGCATAAAGTCACTCAAAATTAAATCAAAAGACAATGGTCTAAGGAGACCTCAAATAAGGGACAGGTTCAAATGTCTCACAATCGAAGAGATATGACTGAGACAAATGTCCAAAAAGCAATGAATGACATATTCAAATTTTTATACAACAAGCAATGCCATATGCAAATGTCAAAGTAAGAAAATAAAGGCATGGGGGCCATAAACAATGGATCATATTCAAATGCTTAACAAGCAATACAAGACACTTAAGGAAGTGTATAAAGGAAAAGCGTAAACAACTAGCATAAACATAACATACTAGCCCCTGGATATATGTGTCAATAAAAAATATCAAATGCATAGCATATCAAGTAGTACATTGTGAAAGATATAAACATGAATAAAGGCATGTGTAAGTACATAAGCTCAAACATGATAATGGAAAGTGATCATATAATTATATAATTTATGTGTATCAAGATCAAAGAATTAGACTCCCCCAATGTTTAAATGAGATGAGTATAAGTAATGTCCATCATTCGTTGTTGGGGTTTGTATCTCTAATAGTGATTTGGCATAAAAGCGTAGCCTAATGAGCTAGCATTCTAGCCCTTTCATACAAAACTGTGGTCTTACATGCTCACTTGAAGCACGCAACTAGAGACCAGTTCCTACAAGTTATGTTGCATAGTAACATTAACTATTTATATTCCTTAGGTTAAACATATATTTAATTAGATGTTACATAGATGCAAAGATAAGCTAATTTTATCTTTAGATTACTAAGGTCGACCACCATAACTATGTAGATTAATGCCATTGCAGTTCAAATTTATTACTTAGAAAAAGTAAAATTTAGCATAGGTTTCATATTAAGATCCCACAACAAGTGCTCAACTTGAAGCTACCAACGATAACTTCTAACTTGACTTAGAACATGAATAAAATGAATGATTATAATATCCATAACTCGCTTCAGCAAATTGATATCAAAAAATCCATCACACAGTGATTTATAGTAGGGGTATTTATACTTGTTTATCCCTGACTAAGTATTTACAACATTAATGGCAAGTTTAATTGGCCAATGAACTCTCTACAAACTGAGAGTCATGGTGGTCTATTAACTAACTTCTCCTAAGGACCCAGGCCTCCACACCCCCTATATACTTGCTCTATGCTAGATCTTTGTTGTCATGTGTATACCTCATTACAGGCTGATGCAAAACTCCCAATGGATAAGGTCTGGGTGACCCTTGAGAATCTCTCCTTAATTGTCTTGCTTCTCATGCACTCCCCAGGTCTTTCACTATTGTTTTGAGTCATATGCTCTCAATTTCCTTGTGATTAATTCTCCTTTGATTGGGTCACCTCACATTGTTCTTTCATGCCCTTGTCCTTATGCACCATGTGGGTTACATGCCATGGTGCTACTACACCATTTGAGTTTTATGCCATAGACTTTCTGCGTTATGCTCCTTCTATGTCATCCCAGTTTCATGCCAAAATGTCAAAATACTTAGCCAAAACTTGGTGTCCAACATCACCCCACAATATGCTCATAGTCTATCCAAAACTAAGTCTCACTAGTGGCCTACACCAAAAATTTAGGCCCCATCTACTTGATCTACTTCTTGACATTATCCCAATGTGTCAATGTGTTGAGCAGCATGGCAGTTATTATTTCAATGGACTCTTTGGCCTTATTCATCTCCTCAGGTTGGTTAGATGTCTCATTGGCCTTCTTGACCAGGTCATCTAGGGATGTACAGGTATTCTTTTGGATGTCTTTGAGTGTTGAGACTTCTTTGACCACCTATCCTCGAAGGGCTACAAAATTGGCATTCAACTACTAGCAATGTGTATTGATCTTTTCTTCCATCATTTCCACATCTTTGAATTACTTTACGCACTCGGTATGGTCCCTTATTAGGAGGATGACATCAATCATTTTCTGCCTCTAGGATTCTTCTACTTGGAGTCGATCCTCTAAGATCTTGTTTGGGTGAGCTAACTATTCAAAAATCCCAACCAATATGGGGATGACTTCCCCAACTCTTTCCATGGTGCACTTGTAGACTTCAACTACCTCGATGAATTGCTCTACTATTTCCTGTTCTTCATTCCTTAGCATGGGATACTCCTTGTAGTGATTCAAAAAGAGGTTCACCAAGGTTTCCATTTTATCTATGACATCCCCATTGAGAGGCATGCCATCTGCCAATGCTAGCTCCTAGCCTAAAATTGTCTTGCACAAGTTTAATGTTTTCACTTTGGCCTCTGTGGCCTCCTTTACTTTCTACTTTAAATCCACCACTTCCTCGATGAGTGCCTTCTTGGTGGTAACTTCCTTCTCGTACATACCCATCGCTTGGGTATGTTTCATCTCTACATCATGCACATCAAAGTTAGATAATATATTGTAGCACATGACTTCTAAATCCATTTTTAAGAATGTTATGTTGGTTTATAGAGGGGTGATTCTTTGGGGATCAACCCATAGTGGTTTGGGCAGTGCAAGAGCTTCAGGACCTAGAAGAAGGCTATCTTGAGGGATCTCAAAGTGATGCTCCTCATTGTACATGTCCAATAAGAAGGACACTTGCTTCATTATTTTCAAAGTTGCATCATGGAGAAGGAAGTGTAGCCATAGATACAACATCTTGTTAGGGATGCTTAATTTATATCAATCGTATAAATTGGTAAATGCATTAATGGTAGGTTATTATATGGACCTGATCAGCTCCTTTTCTTTTTTAAGGTTGCACTCTAAGATCTTGACCTCAACTTTGGTAGTTATTAAAGTGTTACAGATAACCATTATGCTCATTGATATTCTTCACCATCCTCCTCTTTGCCATATGCACCCTTAATGTCCAATGGAAAGTATTTGAATGTGGCCTCCTTGCACATCGGGGAGGGTGTCTTCTTAGAATCAGAGTATGATTCTTCTTTCTATACTATAGGAACTTCCTAGTCGGGCTCTTGTTTTGTAGCTTGTTGTGGTCCATCCCTTGATGATGAAACTTTTGGGGGAGATGCCTTTAGAGTTGTCTTAGGGGAAGAAGGTGGTGTTAGAGGAATGTGTGGAGGAGAAGGTGGGGGTGGAGGGACTTATGGTTGTGAAATCTTGTGTGGAAAGGGTCGAGGTGGAGAAGGGCATCATGGAGAAGGTTGGGGAGGTGAGGGTCTTGGTGGTGAGGGGCCTGGTTGCAGAGCTTAGGTACTCCTATGCCATTTTTGAGGAAACTATTCAATGTTTACATTGACATCATGCCTAGCCCACTTCTTTTTCCTTAATGGAGGTGCTAGTGGGAGCTTTTCCCTCTCATGTTTTATACCCTGTGAGTCCTTATTCCTAGGTCATAGCATATAAAAAATATTGTGTACTTATTCTCCCACCAATATGGGTTTGACCTTTATATATGTCTATTCCATCTCCTTCTTTTCCCTATATGCCTTATTGCTTGAATAGATATACATCTTCTGTAGAGTGTGATTTTCTAAGTCGATCTTGTTTGCCTCCAAAGCAATAGGTTATGCATCATAAATCTAGTTCATGGAGTCGATGAAGTACCATGCCAAAAAGGCATATGGTAACTTGAGCCATGCATAGAGTTATATGAAAGGGACCATCCTGATGTGCAAGAGAGAGAAGTGTTGTTTCACAACAAATTATGCTTGCTGAACAGCTAAAGGGGTAAATCCTTTAGGATGTGAGATTCATTCCTGAATGCCTCCTTCATCCGATCAAACCAATGCTTCATTTTTATTTTATATGAGGGAGTGATATGTCTTGGGAATTTTCATGCCTTATACTGCTCAGTGGGGGACTTATTCTCAGGTGGGTAAGCCCACTTCAGCGCTCCCATGGTCTAGTCTAGTACATCGATCTCATCAAAAACCATCAAAAGTTAAAATACACCCCATGAGAATTTGTGACTGGGTATTTGATGGATCTTATGTATGTCATCAATAATTTTATGGCTTAAATACATAGCTCAATTATATATTAATCCCTGAGTGGCATGGTGGGTGATGTAGAGGTAAGCCACGTCTACCTCCTTCTAATGATCAGTCCCACCAATCTTGGTCATGATGATCCACACCGTAACTTGGAAGGCAGGATCTTGTAGGTTCTTAATATGCATGACATGGCCCTGATTTTGATACATCAACACCATGGTTGTCTTTTGGACCTCATCGATGTCCCCCAAGTCATAGGCCACATCCAACACTTAACACTGTAGCCCCAATACCTTGCTTATCGTCTCGGACATGATCTTCATGTTGCACCCGATGAAGTAGATAGAATCCTCATAGATGCATGCGAGTATGAACTTGATGGCCTCCATGGGTTTTCCAAAGTAAGGAAAATTAAACAATTAGAATAACCCTGTAGCATCCAAGGCATTGAAGATCTTAAGATCATACACCAACTAGTTCTTGGTGTTCTAGCACTCGACTCGATAACCATTCTATAATTTAACCTCATTCCCAGGTTGATGATAGTTGTAATCAAAAATAATACATATGGATACCTTGGAGACCCAGTTCTCCATGTGCAACACAATCTCAAGATACTATATATATTCAATCATTAGTGGTGGGGGTGATGATTGAGTCTTTTTGGCCTGTCACACCATACTAACTTCTCCCCTTTTCACACTTTGTACCTGCTCTTTTGGTGTCTATTCTCTAATCAATATGGCTTCTCCTCCAAGTACATCCTCTTCTTCTAGTATCACCAGTAATGGATCAGTTCTTAGGGCTTTTTACTTAGGCCACATCACCCTCTGAGGAGCCTAAAAGTTGAGGCATGATCATCTAATGTTCCCAAAAGAATACATGATTATTATTGGTAACTTAGGCTTTTTGAGCTTAACTACCCTATAATGGTAGACTTCCCATACAACTTATAACCTATAACCTTTCCCTATCATGGTCGTGTTGGATTTACCCTATGCTCTCCTTGCATGGATTAATGCTTGGCTTACTACCTATGTATCAAGTCATGATGCTTCATATACTTGTTCTGGAATTGATCTTGCTCTCTTCACTCTCAGATCTGATAGTTATTTGTTCTTATCTCTTGACTCTTATAATTTCAAATAAACGTAAAGGTAAAATGTAAAAATAAACAAACTCACATTTTTATAGGCTTGATGGAGTTAACCACATTTACTACCCCTCTCCTTTCATCCATCACTTCTCATCATAAATGTATTTTTTAATGACTGTCATTCTTAGACCATCACTAATCATCATTAATGTATTTAATGGAATTATCTTGTCACTCTATTGGCACATTTCTCTCAACAACTATTCTTTCATATTAATAACACATCTCATCTCGTGCCTTCCTTTGAAGTGGAAGACAATTGTGCCACAAGCTTTTCTTACAGTGAAAGACAGTTGTGTGCCTTTCAAATTTTTAAACTACTGGCAGGAACACCCTATCCTTAGGTTATGTAGTTTGTATACCTTAAATGACTTGCACGCCCTACATAACTTGCATGCCTTTAAGCACTTACATTCCCTAATTACCTAGCATGCCTACGTAACTTGTGTTCCTCTCTTTAATCATGAATTCAAATATCTCTCACCCCATGCTAAAATTGAGTCATGGTCCTCCATGAAAATGCAAGTACAAAACTTAAAGATAATTACATTAAATAAATGTTACATGCAATAAAGGTAGTGCTTTTATTGAAAAATAGAAATCCTAAATGAATGGCACGAACCTTATTATTTATAAATATTTAACTACTCATAAGTGAAATACAACCAAAGCCGACTTCCATTGTAATGCCCATGAAGGAACTGATCGTCCAACCTTTATAATTGACAAGCATTGGTAGGTTGAATGCTATGAATGATAAATGGACCATCCCAATGAATTCAAAGGTTTTTATAATGGTGTGAAAACTTGGATTCATATAAAAAGACCTTCATTCCCATAGTAAAGATTTTATGCTTGATGTGTCAATCATGCCATGCTTTTAGTTTGCGCTTCTCCACATCCTGACTCCAATGAATAAAGAATCGGTCTTCATCTAGTTATAACAAAGTGTTCAGGCGTGCCTTCAAGGAGTATTTTCATCCAATTATCCCACGTGTGCAATATGAAGAGAAGGTATGAAAAATTCAACTAGAATGACCACCTATTTTCCATATACTAAGTTGAATGGTGTGTTCTTGTTTAGACGCTTATAGGTTGTTCGATAAGCCCACAATACCACAGGCATTCTATCATCCCAATAAATTTAGCTAATATTACAAAAAAAACTAGTGTGGTACCTAGGATTTTATTGAATGCCTTAGTGATTCCATTGGCTTAGGGATGATATGGGGTTGTTTTATGATAATCAATCATGAATTCAGCAAGGAGGATGTATATAGTTTCATTAGAAAATGGGTGCCATGATTACTAGTAAAACCTAGTGGGCATCCAAATCGAGTTATAATATGCTCCTAAATAAAATGCATAGTAGTGGCAATAGTACAATCTCTTTTAGGTGCAGCTTCAACCCAACACATGAGATAGTTATGGTGATGATATACTGTGAACCTATTCGTTGTCTAAATAGAGTGATGGGGCCAAAAAAATTAATGGCCCATTTCAAATGGTTCCTAAGAGATAATTATTCATATAGGCATGTCATATCATCAGTTTAGTTTCCCTATGTGCGTTGACATATATCACAATTCCTAATATATACCTTAGCATTCTGAAAAATATTAGGCTACCATAATCTAGCTAGCAGAACCTTGCATGTGATAGCCTCTCCAGTATAGTGTCCTCTGGCAATACCTTTATGAACTTCTTGAAGTACCTCAGAATGCTCATGTTTCATAACATAACATCAAAGAACTTCATCATGACCAAGCTTGTAAATATCCCCTCCTATGAGTTGAAGGGTTATGGCGTGGACTGCGAGTTGTTTTTTGGCCTATAGAGTGAGAAAGTGGAGCGTTGAGCTAGTGGTTAAAAAGGCTGAAATATTTTTTAGCTCCTCAAGTACACAAGTAACACAAAAGAATTGAACATCAGGCAAGTCATCTTTCATAGTACGTGATGGTTCTTTGGACTCAATTCGAGATAGATGGTTAGGGCCACAATTGGCTTTTCCAAGTTTGACCATGATGGAGAATTGAAACCCTTGAAACAACATTATCCAGCGGTATATTAATCCATTAGCATAAGTTTGTTTACTAGGTACTTTAAGGCCTCATGATCTGTATAGAATACAAATGGAGTTGTCAATAAGTACTGTAAAAATTTATCAAAAGCATAAATGATCGACAATGCTTCGTGCTCTGTGGTGGTGTAATTCCTCTTAGCTGGAGTTAGTTTTCTGCTAGCAAAGTATATTGGGTGATTAATATGATCTTCCCCTAGTTGTGAGGGGATTGCACCAACTGCTATTCCAGATGTGTTAACATGGATGTGAAATAGTTTTTTCCAATCAAGGAATTGGAGGATTGGAGGGGTCACCAATTTGTACTTTAGGGTCGCAAAGGCTTTTTGATAAGATAAAGTCCATATGAAGTGCTCGTTATGATTTAAAAGTTCTTCCAAAGGTGAAACAATCTTTGCATATCCATGGATGAATTTATGATAGTAACATGTATGTCTTAGAAAGGTATGGATTTCACCTTGAGACTTGGGTGTTGGGAGTAAAAGAATAATGGATACCTTTGTCAAGTCTACAAAAATTCCATATTTATAAATAATGTGACCAAGAAGGACATAAAAAGGTGTAGTAAAAAGGTACATTTTTAAGTTTAGTGATATATATAAGACTCGACAACGCTCAAGCATGAGCCGTAGGTTAGAGCAATGATCCTTGACCAAGCCATAGACTGTCCAATCATCCAAGTAGACTTAAAGAAACTTATGGATTAAATCCTTAAAGGCTTTTATGTATATTCGTGAGAACACAGTTGGTGTGTTCTTCAACCCAAAAGGCATGTCATTATATGTGAATGATCCCCATTCAGTAGAAAACATCATCTTAGGTTGATCCTCCTCAATAATTTAGACTTGATGCTATCCCAAAAATCCATTTGTGAAAGTTTATATCTCACACCCAACAACATCATCAAAGATTTCCTCTATGAATGGTGTTGGAAAAGGATCGGTGATGCAAGATGTATTAAGGACTCAGTAATCTGTCAGGATCCAACTCCTCAATAAGAGTACAATATGATTGCCTTGTATAAGCAACTAAACACAGAATTATACCAAAATTAACAAGTAACTAGAATTCACAAATGACACAGAATATGAGAGACAATACACAATCTTGTATTAATACTCATGCCAGAAGGAAATACAATGAAGATGCCACAATCTTCCACACCTCTCAAATGTACAGATCTCTTTCCTTTAAGAGTTCACTCTCCTACCAAAAATGGTCACAACACACAACTCAAACACAGAGTTGTTGTTCACCTCCACTAGTCAGTAACAATACTGCCAATCCAAGTACTGAAAGTACTTCAAGTAGATCTCCCATGAACTTGCAACAACCTGCAACTCAAATGATCTTACTTACCATGTAGAACTTCTTCCTAATCTTGCAACAACCTACAGATCAACATGTTCTTACAATTGGAAGGATCTCTTCCTTGCCTTAATCACATAATTACAATACATGCCCATGGGTCTATAAATAGATCCCATACTAAACAATAACTTAGACTTCTAATTTACAATAATTAGACACGCAACTCAAGACTCAAAATAGTCTTTACATGTAAAAAATCGGTTCAACAAACTAACTATTCGTGCAATAAATAGTTCTAAAATCGCATAGATGATCGACGTCAGTCGCTGTCTGATTGGAGGTGACTGACATCGGCTGACCCCTGCCGATGTCAGTTGCCCTTTGCACTGAAGATGATCGACGTCAGTTGCATTGTCGATGCTAGTTTCTCTATAACTCAACAACCTTCTCCATGTTTGCATCAGTGAAGCTTTTAGCTCCACAACCTAACAATCTCCCACTTGGAGATAAACAGCTACACCTATACTTGTACATGTACATCATCTAATTTGTTTTCTGGCTTGTATCTCTCTTCAAGATCAATCTTGAAGACCAACCACCACAAATCTTGTGGTGCACCTCCTATCATCCAAATCACTTGCCACATCTGCATCTACAAACCCATGTAGAAAATAACTTGACCCTGCATACCATGTGCACCTGTTGCTAGTCCCTCTCAGATACCTGAGAATCCACTGAACTGCCCTCCAGTGCTTCTTTCTCAGATTGGCTCCAAACTTGCTGACAGCTCCCACTGCTTGGGAAATCCCAAGTTTAGTACACATGTACTCAACCTCATTATGTGAATCAAGACACTGTTCATAGAACTGTCTAACCATCGGCGTGCTAGCTAGTTTCACACAATCATTTGGAGACAAAATCAACCTATGACCTTCCATGTCTCTAGAACACACTCATGCCAAAGAATCTTGCTGCTCCCAGATTCCTCATGACACACCTCTGAACTAACTTTACCTTTAGTTCAGCAACTCCCTACATATGTGACCCTGCAACAAGCACAACATACAGTAACAGGATAATGTAGCTAATATTATCCAACTTGGTAAAGTAAACACAATGGTTAAACCTCCATTGTCTTGCAGCTAACTCAAGACCATATAGCCTGGCCTTTCATCTCACGTGTCCATTCCCGCTCTTCTTTATCTTGAAAATCCATTCATCTTTTAGTGCTTTCTTCCAGCCAACAACTCTACCAAAAAACTCCCGTTTGGTTCTTCTCTAAGGAATCACATTCCTCATCCATGCCAAGCTCCCACTGTTTCATAGATTTTATCTACTCTGCTTCTTTAATAACTTCCTGGTTCTTGACCATCAGTGAGCAACAAGTAGTGTAAAGAAGGGAAATGACAAATTTGAGGCTTACTTACCCTTTCAGTCCTCCATATGGGTATTTGAGACTCCTTAACAGCTTGTTGTCTGCCCAAAATCTGTCTCAGTGATCGATGTCAATCACATCTCAGTCTGCACCCGACCGACGTCGATTCCATGCGACTGCCTCATCACCGACGTCAGTTCCCCATGACTGACGCTGGTGTTTACTTGTCTAGAGTCATCGACGTCAGTCTGCACATAGCCGACATCGATCCTTGTCTGGATGCCGACATTGATTTTCTAACCGACGTCGGTCTCTATGTTTTACTTGTGAGCGATGACTTTTACCTGCGAGCTCCTTTTGGATCAAAATTTTATCCAAATCAACCTTGATCTGCTCAGAATTCTTTAACCCCTTGCAGTAATCTCTGTCCATCATCTTCACTTTGAAAACCAAGGCTTTCTTGTTCTTGTCACGAACATCAGATTTCTTCCTTCTGCAATACTGTGATCCTCCAATAGAAGCTACCACCTTCTTTGTTGACCCAGTGTCAAGAAACGTCACTTTCTTCTTTTGCTTACAAAAATCTTGATTCATGCTTTTCAAATCCAAAAGCATACCTTTTGACTCAAGAACATGCATCTCCTTATTATTCATGTGACCAAGCCTATTAAGCCACATCTTTGAATCTACAACTGAAGTAGATAAATCAAAAGGAGAATTAGTAATACAAGTATATAGATAAAGCGTACCTACTTTCTTACCTCTTGCTAAAATAAGTGCACCCTTGAAAACTTTCCAAGAATCCGCTGTGAGAGTTACTGTGCAACCCTCATCACCCAACTTTCCAACAAAAATCAAATTCTGCTTCAGGACTGAGACATGCATGACCTCCTTCAACACCCATGTGTTGCCCATCTGTTATTTTAGCTTCGCTTTCCCTTTTCCAACCATTTGACAAGGCTTACCATCTCCTAAATAAATTTCTCCAAAGTCTCCCTAGACATATTCATGAAAAAATTCCCTATTTGGAGATGCATGGAAAAAGGCACCAAAATCTAAAACCCAAGATTCTACTTTATCCAAGGAACATACCAGAGCATCTTATGCAATAATATCTACAACATCTGCTTCTTTATTTCCTTTTTGCTAATCTTCAACCAACTAACAATCTTTCTTTACATGCCCTTGCTTTCCACATTTCTATCAGGTTATTCTGCCACACCTGGATTTGGATCTCCTGCCTATCTTTGACCTTGATCTCCCTTGCTCGATCTTCTCTCTTTGCCTTCCCCTACTTTCAACACTCAAAGCATTTCTTGATGATTCACCTGTGCTTTTCCTGTGAATTTCTTCATTCAAGATTTCACTCACAACATCATCCACTTTTAAGATTTTTGAAGCAAACGTAGTATTGCTAACTACCATTACCAAACTCTCCCAACTTTTAGGTAATGAGCATAAGATTAAGAGAGCCTTAATTTCATCATCAAAAACAATATTGATCGAATTTAACTGGTTTACCAAACCATGGAAATCACTAAGATGATTATGTACAGATCCACCTTCCAACATTTGCAAATTAAATAATTGCTTCATAAGAAATACCTTATTCAAAGCAGAGGGTTTTTCATATAAATTTTCCAAAGATTCTATCAACTCTACCGTTGTCTTAGCTTGTGATAAGTTAAAAATCACAGACGATGCAAGGCTCAACCTTATAGATCCCAGAGCCTTCTGATCAAGAACCTTCCATTCTTCATCCTTCATATCCATGGGCTTGCATGTAACCCCACCCAACGGTAAGTACAAATCTTTTTGATACAGATAATCTTCTATCTGCATCCTCCATAATTGATAATTCTTGCCATTAAACTTCTCCATTCGTAGCTTACTTTCTTTTGCCATTGCTATACTCCCACTCAAACAGAAACCCCTGTGAGTGACCTGTAATCATCAAACACTAACCAGATCTGATACAACCTGTTAGTAACCCAACCAAAAGCTTTGATACCACTTGTCAGGATCCAACTCCTCAATAAGAGTACAATATGATTACCTTGTATAAGCAACTAAACACGGAATTATACCAGAATTAACAAGTAACTAGAATTCACAAATGACATAGAATATGAGAGACAATACACAATCTTGTATTAATAGTCATGCCAGAAGGAAATACAATGAAGATGCCACAATCTTCCACACCTCTTAGATGTACATATCTCTTTCCCTCAAGAGTTCACTCTCCTACCAAAAACGGTCACAACTCAAACACAGAGTTGTTCACCTCCACTAGTCAGTGACAATACTACCAGTCCAAGTACTCAAAGTACTTCAAGTAGATCTCCCATGAACTTGCAACAACCTGTAACTCAAATGATCTTACTTACCATGTAAAACTTCTTCCTGATCTTGCAACCTGCAGATCAACCTGTTCTTACAATTGGAAGGATCTCTTCCTTGCCTTAATCACATAATTACAATACATGCCCATGGGTCTATAAATAGATCCCATACTAAACAATAACTTAGACTTTTAATTTGCAATAATTAGACATGCAGCTCAAGACTCGAAATAGTCTTTACATGCAAACGATCAGTTTAACAAACTAACTGTTCATGCAATGAATAGTTTTGGAACTGCACAGATGATCGATGTCAGTCGCTGTCTGACTGGAGGTGACCGACATCGAATGACTCCTGCCGATGTCAGTTGCCCTTTGCACTGAAGATGACCAACGTCGATTGTGCTGCCAACGTTGGTTTCTCTATAACTCAACATCCTCCTCCATGCCTGCATCAGTGAAGATTTTAGCTCCACAACCTAACATAATCAACATAAATTCTGATGCATCTCTCTTTATTTATACTAATGACCATGGGACTAACCCACTTAGATTCATCAATGGGGTTTATTACTATAACACACAACAAAGCGTTAATTTCTTCATTTATGTGTGTTTGAAGATTAGGATTCATCCTATATGGCCTTTTCCTAACTGGTCAAGCATCGTCAACTAGTTTAATATGCATCTTTCCCAAGGATGGATGAACTCCTTTCATCTCATTATAGCTTCTTGGAAAGACATCTTGATATTCCTTTAATAACTTGAATATCTTTAAAATTTTAGTGCCAATCCAATAATTTCCCATGGTATCCATTTTTAGTTCTTGCTCCATGTCAATGTTTCACTAGATAGTTTAAATTGGCCCATAATAGGGGTGGTCTGTATCGGTACCAGTATCATAAACAACTCATGTACCATAGTCTATAGGAACATCTAAATGGTTTGACAAGGGGTCAAGTGGATTGGATCCTTCACCTTATTTTCCCTAAAACTCTATCTTCTATTTTCCTAGACGTATCCCTTCACATCGGTCCTGATCGAGGATTGGTTTTGACATAGAAATAATTTGTGTCGATGGCTCATTGAAGAGAATTAGACCTTCTTCAGGGACATGATGGATAGTTCTTATGTGATCTTCAATGACTCAAGTCACCTACAACTACTTCATGCATGGCTTGGAGAGTGAGGTGCAAATCCATCCTTGGAGATGAATAAGATAGTGCCAATTTCATGTTCTCCTTCAAGAGATGCCAAAACTGGGTACCCATGTGTTGCTCTTCACGAACATACCATGCTCACACCTAGGTGCATAAAGTCCCATAGACTACATTCACACATAAGTACTACGATAATTAAGACTCTTCATTTATCCACATTATCTCCCAAGCTTCTATATGGGGTTTAGGTTCTTGTATGCTATTATTGTTGATTATTCCCTTGACTTTGTTGTCATGATGGAATTAATGATGTAAGGCTGAGTGTACTTGATCCCATTAGATAAGTCACTCATGATGGGTTCACCACCATCTTGTAACTGTACCATCGAAGAGGTGAACCAAGGATCAAATACGATCAATGTTAGTGTGATAAAATTCTTCAAGGCACTAGATAAAGTCATGGACCTCCATTTGGCCATGAAATTGAGGGGCTGTATTCAGTCATTTTAAAGGTGTTGTTGAACATTTGGACCATAATTCAAAATGGGTCAACCCATTGTAATCAAAAACTTATATAGTGGTATAATATAAAGTCATAAGGTGTGTCATAGTAAATTAGATGTGATTTTATGTCATTTTAGCTTTGGTTATGGTCTAATTAGTCTTTATGTCATTTTGAGTCACTTAGGGGTCATAAATGAGCATTAATTGCAAGTTGTATGGTTTTGAGTTGTGTCCATGTGTTCCAAACTCTTCCTCAATGTCTAAAATGTCAGTATCTATTAGACATGATAGTTTTTAATTGGAAACTTGTAGGTGATAACTAAAACCCAAGAAAACAGGTCCAAAAGAAGGAGTTTAAAAGGTGTACGACCTATGAGAAAGAGTGTCACATGGGATAAGGTCATGGGATGGATATTAAACTTCCTAAAACTCATTTACAAACTTGAAATGCTTTTTAAGTGCCAAAATTGAGCTAAAACTATTATATTCTTCCATCGCTCCACCATGCACATGAAACTGATCAACATGTTTTTGGTTGGTACGACCAATAGAAGTTTCAGATCAAATGAATTTTGGGGGTGATATTAAACTTGGTAATCTTAAATTCCATCTTTTGATTTCAAGGAACGGTTTATTATTCTTTATGAACCATCTATTATAAGTTGATTGTGTTTTTATACCTACTGTTTCCCACACCCTACAGGTTTTACTCTTGTTTGAGTTGGTTTGTACAACTCAACTACTAAATTTACTTCCAAATGATGTTTAATCTCTCCTATAATTCTTCCCCTGCTTATTCTCATGTTTGAAGATGATTTCATGAGCTAATTGGTTCAATTTGTAAAAACATATCATCATGCGAGCTTGCAGTCAGTTTCACTACTTACAGAAGGTTTGGTTATCTAAAAGGGTTTATTGTGGATGTGATATGATTTTATCAATGTCCCTCATGTCATATCAACCACATTCTTTTGCTTGGTCTTACAAGTTCATGTTTTGATTCAAACATATAGTCATATGGAAACATAATCAATTTTATGCTTGTTCCAACTATAGTCATAGTAGAGGATAAATGAAGTTTCCAAGAGGTTTAAAATCTTCTTGGTGTATGATAAATCAGATTATACCCTCCAAATAATACAAGAAGGATCATGGTGGAAGCCATATACAACATATACACACAATCAACCATGGATGTGCACCTACATGTGCTCTAAAGAGGAAAATCACATTTAAATTGGAAGTTTAAGCTTTATTCAAGCCTTTAGATGTTGTAAACCCTTCTTTTAACACCTTGATAGAGCATAAAATTGGTTATGAGATCATATCATGTGCACATTGATCAAATCTTGCACTCATTGCATGTATGCAACTCAATGCATGCCTACAAGTACCTAATAAATGCCAATCAAGTTGAAAGGAGATTTTTTGAAGTTATTGAGGTTTTACATGATTAAAATTATCTATTTGAATGTGTCAAGGTGATCTAAACCTCATTTCAAGTTCATATACCATGGGCATTCTTCATGTTTCCACTCACTATTTGTATACCATAGTTGAATCAATACCTATAAGAGCTTGAAGGCATTGAAATGGGAGTCTTGAAAGTTGTCTCAAACCATTAAATATTGGAAGGATAATTTGGAAGTCTTTTGGAGGGTCCAAACCTTATTGAATCTCATATACTATACATAATACCAACTTGCTCCATCTCATTGCTTGCATATGAAAATGTCCACCTGCAGGTAGTACTGACAGAGAGTTTAAAATGTTGATCAAGGTGTGTATACATGTTTTGAAAGCCTTGGTGGAGTTTCGATGGTTGAATGATATCATGTTAGACATATTAGAGACATTGAGTTGATAGATAAGATTCAGGAACCATGTTAAGAGGTGATGACTATGAACTCAAGGACAAAATCCCTAAAACACAAAAATAAAGCCCCTGACACTTTTGGGGTTAATGTATGGTGATGTCACATGGGGTTTTGACCAATCAAAACCTTGTATTCACCATATAGAGGAAGGGATTTGAAAAATTAGGAAGACATTACTAGTGGAAAGTAGTATTTGGTGGCCTCCAAGTTGCCCACTTATTCACTGCAAACATTTAATTATGTCTACAGGAATTCAAGTTCCAAGTGACCTTTACCCCTCAAGTGGCAGTATGAATGAATATATTCATTGTAGGTAATCTTTTTGATTCAAGGAGGGAATTTGTGTTCCAAGGATAATATATTAAGGTTGGATAAATAGGTTTTAGCCCAATAGATACACCTACAAGTGTACCTTGGTTCAAAAAGAACACCTATAGCTGACTGTAGGTATATATAGTCTATGGCACAGACCTATACATGAAAACCCAATATAAAAGGACACAAAAAATTTCAAATTTACCTCAAAATACCTTAAAAGGAGTCCAAGGGTAATTGACATAGTTTTCAAGAGTAATCAACACCTACATGATACCTGCATAGTCAAATGTAGTTGATTGTGGTTTGGCAGCGAGCAAGAGCATGGTCATATGGGGTTAGCATAGTGTGAATATGATATGAATAGGTAAAAAAAAAAATTTAATGACATTTCTGATTCTAAGAGGGTATTTAAGAAATGATTCAAGTTCTAATTCATGCAGAAAACACAGTCAAAATTTGCACTCCGTCCATACTAGTCAGGTGGAAAGGTGTATGAGGAAGGTTGGAGTGATAAATGGATTTAGATAAAATTCATCATGATCATAGTGGTCTAAAAAATCTCTTACCATATGAAAAATATGTAGATAAGGGCTCCAACAAAGCAACACATAGTCCACATCAAGACCCTGTAGATAGTGAGTTTTCCTATAAGCTTGTTTTAGGTTTTGATGCATTAAAAGAGATATCCATGTGATAAAGTTCTAAAAAATTGTGAAGATTATATCCATAACTTAAATAATATCACCAAACATTTATCTTTCCTAGGTAAATAGGGTAATTACCCTCTATTTTGTCTCAAACAGAGGGTACTCCCCTAGCATGCAAACCTGTAGATTTTGGAGAACGGAGACAAGAGGTGAGTTAGGTGTTGGTTGAAATTCACAAGAAGGTGTGGAAAGTTAAATGACATATATATAAATATGGAAATGAATCCATAGATGCTTGAAACACAAAAGAGTGGTTAAAACCTTTAAGGATGCAGACAAGCCTATTAGGCTTGGTTTAGGCCTAAAACCAAGTAGGAGGTCAGTATCACTTTCAACCTTAGGTGAGCATTCTAACACTTTAGAACATGTTTATGTGGATATTTCAGATGTTTTAAATCTATAATGATGAAAATAAAGCCACATTAAATTCATTGTTGGCTTAAGACCCCATTAGGCCTGCAGGAAATGGAAGAAAAGCTTGAATGGGCAATTTGGATTGCTCACATCTTCTTGGATACTTTGAATGGGAGCTCAAGGAGCTTGGAAAAGTTGAAGAGGGTCTAGAGATACTATTTTATGGAATTGGTTCACTAGTCCAACATCAAATCTTTATAAACAATCCCTAAGGGTGGAAATGACCTAAAACCCTCTAAAACCCTTGGAAATGACCCGATTGGCAAAACAAGGAAGGAGATGCATCCTAATGGACTAGAATGGCTTGGGAGGTGATTTGAGGTTGTAAAGAACTCTCCAGGACTTATCCCAATAAAATTAAGTGTTGCCCTACTTGTACAGATAAATAAGAAAATGACTTTTTTTGACTATTTTTTGTGTTTTACAAGTTGTAAGGAGTTTTAAAGGATGAAATCAACTTTGGGAGAGATATTGGGACTTAATATAACTCACTAGGATCATTTAATGCTTCATCAAATCTCTTAGGTGTTTTTCCAAGTACCTCCATCTCAGCCAATCAAAACTAGCAAAGTGAGCAAGATAGTGAGAAGGACGAGAACTTCAAGTGGTAGGAAATTTAAGGTGTGCCTAAGGAATATAATGATATGGGAGCTATTGAAATGTGTCATTCAATCCTATTTATATTTTTTCATGGAAAATTGAAGCCAACTTTGAAGCCAAGTGTGAGGGGTAAGTGAAAGAGGAGTTATTTGGACTACATGTAGTGATAGCTCATATCCAAAATAATATTGATGATTAGGGATGCAACCAATGCATGGTATAGCATGTATACAACCCCTCCCCATCATTGAAATCATTATTTCTATCCCTAGTTAGTTGTGGGATGTTCCAAAAGGGCCAAATTATGAAGGTAGTTTTTTGAGTAAATAATGAGAAGTCATATGCCACATTTCAAGAGTTTCATGCATTTGAGAGCCATTTGTCCTATCATAACTTGAATATTCCATCTCACACTTCATTCTCCTACATTCTTAACTCCTTTTCTTAGCATGACACATGTCCTAGTGACTTTTTTACTTCATTCTCTTCTCCTCTCTCTCAAATTCTATAAGTGGTAGTGATTTTGGCTCTTGTAAGATAATACCACACCGTGTATGGCAAAGCCCTTCTGGAATGGAATTGTATTTTGCCTTTAAAAAATCAATATAAGTATGGTTTTGAGTTCACGAATATTTTTATAAGTGTACAAGTGATGTATGGTGAAGTTAGTGATAATCTTTTATCCTTGCTTTCCTTATCCTTTCATGTTTATGTAAGAGTTCCTATTCTAACAGGTCATATGGAGTGTATTCAAGCGTGTTAGGATCCTTTCAAGTGTATAATAGTTCTTGGAGTGTGAAATCTACCCTCTGGTACATTTACATTGTGTTGCTTCATGAATCATACCTCTATATTGAAACATTGATGTTAGAATCCTTTATGACTTTGAAGCTAGTTTGTATGCCTTGTTTTATTGTGATAGAGATATGATGGTCATGTGGAAATAATCTTGATGTATCACCCCTTATATTAGCTCCATTTTATGCAAAATTATAACACTTTTACCCAAAATCAACCAGTTAATAGGTGATAAGCATTTCAATAGACATTCAAGGAACTAGCCCTTAAATCTAGAGGTATACTTATACCTATAGCTACACCCACATACCTATAAGTATTCATATGTTGCCAAAATATAGAAAAGTCTTGAACAGCCTCTTATAGGGTGTAATATTTTGTGACAACAATTATATAATGCTTGGTGGGACCCATTGTCTTCAAGACAACTTGTCAAGGTGAATATTAGTCTTGATAACATGAACTACAAAATTGGTGTGTTACTCAGCATTTGGCGACTCCATTCAAGGTAAAATATGGTTCAAGGCCATTGTTTTTCCACAAGCCTATTCTCATAATTCATGGTTATTACTAGGTCATCATATAGTAGAGTGTTCAACCTCATTAATCCACCTATTCATCATGAACTTCCTCTTGAAGTTCAATACCCTCATCCTAATCCACCTTTTGAAGACCAAGAAGATTTTGCTAGCCAAAGCAGTGAAGAGGTGGAAGAAATTGAAGATCTTGAAGAAAATATGGATAGGCCTCATGCATTTCCTACCTTTAATACTAAAAATCCAATTCACCTTCAAGCTTGTGATGTCATTCCTGCTAATGCCACAAAGAGTGTGCCCACTTTCAATTGTGAGAGTCATATTACACCTAGTGAACATACCAGGGATATCTCTAACTTTTGTAGTTTTCACAATGTCACTCAAGAAAACATTTCCATTATACTCCTTGCCATGTCCCTTAGAGGATAAACTATTGATTGGTATCGGAATTTGATCGATAGATGCATCACATCATGGGATGACTTTGGAGTGTTGTTGACATCTAGATTTGAATATTAAAGTGACCATACCTCTCTCATCCATAAGCTCAATGTGATCAAAAAGGGACCTAAGGAAAAAATTCATGAATTCAATGAGAGGTTTCAAAAGAATTGGTATAGATTGCCTCCTCCCATGAGGCCACCTACAAGTTTTGTGTTCCCTACCTACTTGAGAGCCATTGGTATTGAAATTGCTATCATGCTTCAATCCATGGGTGGTTCCACTCTTCCCAAAGCATATAAACTTGCCATCAAAGCTGAAAATGGTCTAATTCAAGATGGAATTTTACCTCTTAAGGTGTCTATACCATTGATGCCAAATACGTCTGGTAATACTCCAAGTGTAGCCCAAGTTCCTAATGCAAACACTAAGCCTAGAGCTGCTTCTAAGAAGGTAGATGAGCTTGATCCATATGTAAGATTTCCAGCCTTAGAAGCTAATATTAGGCAAGATAGAATGAAAAAATGTGCCCATCAAAATCCTTATCCCTATCAACAATAATATGGCCAAAAATTTGGGAGAGGAAGAGTTCAAGGGCAGCCTAACTTCAACAGGCTTGCTATTGTCTACAATCCAAACTCCACCAAGGGATAAGATTGGCAACCAGGCCAATTTATGGATGCTAATGAAGGTGGAAAGCAAGATCTTGTTGTTCAATGAGGAATGACTCCTCTCTTATCAGCTGAAGATGAAGTCATGATGCAAGAAAATGAGAATTGGTAGCCTCATGATGAGAGTTTCACTAACTTCTTGTACTCATTCAAGGGGCCTCTATTGAATACAATACAAGGGACAAGAGGAAGGCTATAGGACATGAAAATATAATTCCTACAAGTTCATCTAATCTCCCTTCAAGACAACAAAGTATGGCTGCAAGCAAGGCATCTCCAAGCTCACCCACACCTCCTCCAAGTCAAAATGTGGTAAGATCTACTCAAGGTGTCTCAATGCCTCGAGTTCCAAGCAATAATTTTCCTCCAAGGACTCAAGATAAGGTAATTAATACTTCCCTAAACATAGTGGATTATTTGAAAAGTGCCAAAGCATTAATCTCTTTGTGGAATGTCCTTCACATGCCTGGCCAAAAGGAGCTATTACAAAAGCAGTTGTCCACTATTCCTACTAGTCCTTCACCTTAAATTCAAAGTCATAGTCATTTTTTAACTTTAAATTCCCCTAATACTATTATTTAACCATCTACTAAAGTTGAAAAACCTCCACCATTCTACCTCACTCTCATAGTGGGTGACAAATTAGTACACAATTGCATAGTTGATAGTGGTGCTTCTACATTAGTCATGCCGAAAGTTGTAGCTGATAAGTTGGGCCTAAAATATGAGCCTCATAGAAAAAGAGTGATCCAAATAGATGGTATACCTACTAAGACAATAGGGCCGATCAATCATTTGAAGGTCTTCTTTCATGATTGTCCTAGTTTTCCCATTCTCCAAGACATAGTTGTTGTTGACCTCCCAGCTCAATTTGCAATCTGAATTTCAAGAGACTTTACAGCTAAGATAGGTGGCTATCTCTCAGTTGATTGGTCCTTCTTGGTCTTTTGGACAAGGTATGGGAACAAAGTGACCATAATAACTTATACTCTTACAAGGTTTCACATTAAGCCCTACATTAAAACAAGTTCTAACTTGACTTGTATTGTCCATGAGAAGGATGAATCTAATGTGGATGATGGTGCTTCTAAACTTGAGGGCATTTGGGATTTGTTATTAGATTAGTATGGTGTAGATGCATATGAGCATGATCCTTAAGCATGCTTTGAGAAAACTGACCTTGGGACTTATATCATGCATGAAGAGCCATTTGAAGGAGCTGAGGTAAGTGTCAAACATTCACAAGCTATTGAAAGTAACTATATGATTCATGAGTATGATGATTATAATTTGATGAACTTAATTGAAAACCATAGTGGAAGGAATGATGTATTTATCCCTATTATTGATGAATATGCTCTTGATGATGAAAGTCATGAAGCAAATGAGAATGATTTATGGCAATGGTTTGATGTCATATGTTAAGAGTTTGATTAGCTTGGTAAAGCTACTTATCCTATCAAGAAGTCCACATCTGATTTGGCTAATAATTATAACAAAAATGATTTTAATTATCTCACCAAGCATGGAGAAGAGTTCCATATTGTGAATTAAGGGGAACTATGGCAAAGGCTCAATGCCACATGCAAAGAATTTGACAAGTTGGATAAGTCTTCTTTTTCCCCAAGAGATTGCATATCTAATGTTGAGATTGTTGAGGAGACTAATGATCATGTTGTCAAGTGTCTTCTAAAACATGAAGGTGAATGTCTTTCTGTTGATCAAGGACCTGCAGTCAAGAAAGAACTTGATGAAGTTAGTGCCCAAGGAGTTGTGAACATGGAAAATAAGGTCAAGACAAAAGTTTTTATACCTCAAGGACAGTCAAGAACTCCATTTTAGGTTAAATCATTTACATAGGTATTAAATCATGACGAAGAGGAGCTTGATGCTTTCAAACATCAAGCATATTCTATCCTAGAAAAGGACAAGGTTGAGAGGATTGTCATACCATCCAATCTGTAATTTTTTGTCGAGCATCCAATGGATATGGCAAAGATCATAGTAGTTTTAGACCTAGTCAAGGCTCTTTGAAAGCAAAAAATATCACTTATGAAGGTTTCAAATAATCCACTTGCAAGCATAAGAAGATCCAAAGGTGATAGGCTTCTTGATCACCAACATATGCAAGTGATTGGTGATGAGCATGATCCTCATGCTAGGCTTCCCTCATGGAGTGACGAAGATGTAAGGGGGACTATCATGGTTGAGGTATGATCAGATGTTTCACCTTAATAGTGAGGTTTGTAAATAGTAGAATAGTTGTGTGTGTTCTCTTTCAATTGTGTTGTGTATAAGTGTTCTAGTTGAACACATGTGTGTTAATTTTGAGTGTGTCTTGTTTTGTGTGCCTTTCATTTATGTTTAGTGTGTTTTCAAATTCATTTTGTGTGTCAAACATGTGTCTAGGTGAATCCATATCCAAATGGATAGGATTAGGTAACAAATCATGGCATAACAAACATACCACCCTTGGGAAACCAAGAATGTTGACCATTTTGACCACAAGTCAAAATGGGTCAACCCCCTATAGTTAAAAAATTATAAAAGAGTATAATATAATGTCATATGGTGTCTCATAGTTAATTATATGTGATTTTATGTTGTTTTATTCTTGATCATGGTCTAATTAGTCTTTATGTCATTTTGAGTCACTTAGGGGTCATAAATGAGCATTAAATGTAAGTGGTAGGGTTTTGAGTTATGTCCATGTGTTAAAAAATATTCATCAATGTCCAATATGTCATTATATATCATACATGTCAGTTTCTAACTGAAAACTTGTAGGTGATAACTCAAAACCAAGAAAATAGGTCCAAAAGAAGGAGTTTCAAAGGTGTACGGCCTATGAGAGAAAGTATCACATGGGATAAGGATTTGGAATGGATATTAAACTTCCTTAGACTAAATTAAATGCTTGATATGATTTTTAAGTGACAATATTGAGCTCAAACCATTATGTTCTTCCATCACTCCACCATGCACATGAAACTAGTCAACATGTTTTTGGTTAGTACGACCAGTAGGAGAAGTTTTGGATCAAATGTATTTGGGGGGTGATATTAAACTTTTTAAGATTCAATTTCATGTTTTTAATTCAATTAATGGTGGATTATACTTTATGAACCATATCTATCAAGTTGACTGTGTTTTTATGCCTGCAGTTTCTCACACCCTACAGGTTTTACTCTTGTTTGAGTTGGTACGTACAACTCAGCTATTGAGTTTACTTCCAAAGGATGTTTACTCTCTCCTCTCATGATTCCCATGCTTATTTTCATGTTTGAACATGATTTCATGAGCTACTTGGTTCAGTTTACAATAAGTTGTCACCATGTGACGTTGCTTTCAGTTTCACTACTTGTAAAAGGTTTGGTTCTCTGCAAAGGTTTCATGTGGATGTGATATGATGTTATCCATTTTAATAATGTCATATCAACCACCTTATTCATGCTTGGTATTACAAGTTCATTCTTTGATTCAAACATATAGTCATATAGAAACATAGTATATTTTATGCTTGTTCTAGCTATAATCATAGTGTTTGGATCTTTGATCACATTCATAGAGGAGAAATGAATTTTAAAAGAGGTTTAAAATATTATTGGTATATGATCAATCATATTAGACCCTCCAAATAACATAAGAAGGACTGTGGTGGTATTCATATGCAACATATACACATAGTCAGCCATGGATGTGTACCTACATGTGATATCAAGAGGAAAATCATGTTGAAATGGGATGTTTTAAATTGATTTAAGCCTTTAAATGTTGTAAACCCTTCTTTGAACACCTTGAGGGAGCATCAAACCAGTTATGAAGTCACATCATGTGCACATTGATCAAATCTTGCACTCATTGCCTATATGCAACTCAATGCATGCCTATAGGTACCTCATAAATGCCAATCATGTTTAAAGGAGAGTTTTTGAAGTGATAAAGGTTTTACATGATGAAAATTATCCATTTGAAGGTGTTAAGGTGATCTAAACCTCATTGCAAGTTCATATACCATGGGCATTCTTCATGTTTCCACTCATTGCCTATATACCATAGCTGAATCAATACCTACAAGAGGTTGAAGGCATTGAAATGGGAGTATTGAGACTTGTCTCAAACCATTCAAGGTTTTAAGGATAAATACTACCAACTTTATCATTCTCATTGCTTGCATATGAAAATGTCCACCTACAGGTGGTACTGGTAGAGAGTTTAAAATGTTGATCAAGGTGTGTAGACATATTTTGAAAGCCTTGGTGGACATTGGATGGTTGAATGATATCATGGTAGACATATTTGAGACATTTACTTGGAAGAAAATATTGAGGAACCATGTTAAGAGGTGATGACTCTGAACTCAGGGACAAAATCCCTAAAACAAAAAAATAGAGCGCTTGACACTTTTGGAGTTAATGAATGGTGATGTCACATGGGGTTTTGACCAATCCAAATGCACTCACCTTGTATTCCCCAGATAAAGGAAGGGATTTGAAAATGTAGAAAGGCATATGACTAGTGGAAAGTAGTATTTTTGGGCCTCTAAGTTGCCCACTTGTTTACTATAAACATTCAATGATTTCTACAGGAATTCAAGCTCTAAGTGACCTTTACCCCTCAAATGGCAGTATGAATACATATATTCATTGCAAGTAATCTTGTTGAGTTGAGGAGGGAATTTGTGTTCCAAGGAGCATCAATTAAGTTTGGGAAACTAGGTTTTGAACCATTAGGTACACCTACAGGTGTACCTTGGTTAAAAAAGAACACCTACAACTGATTGTAACTATATATAGTCTATGGCACATACCTATACATGAAAACCTAATAGATAAGGACACACACAAGTTCACATTTACCTCAAAATACATTAAAAGGAGTCCAAGGGTATATGACATAGTTTTCAAGAGTAATCAACACCTATAGGACCCCTTCATAGTCAAATGTAGATGATTGTGGTATGGCAGTGAGCAAGAGCATGGTGATATGGGGTTAGCATAGTGTGAATATGATATGAATAGGTCCAAACAAATGTTAAATGATGATTCCATAAGGTTATTTAGGTAATGATACAAAGCCTAAGTCATGCAAGTACACCTTTAGGTGCCCTTTCAAGCAAAAAACATAGTCAACATTTGCACTCAGTCCATACCAGTTAGGTGGAAAGGTGTATGAGGAAGTGTGTGGAAGGTTGGAGTGATAAATGGATTTAGATCACCTTCATCATGATCATATATGGAAACCATGTATAAGAGGGATCCAACAAAGTAACACATAGTCCACATCAAGACCCTACAAACAATGAACTTTCCTATAAGCTTGTTTTAGGTTTTGATGCATTGAAAGAGATATCCATGTCATCAGGTTCTAAAAACTTGTGTAGATCATCTCCATAACTTGGATAATCTCACAAAACATTTAAATTATCTAGGGAAATAGGGGATGTACAATTTATTTTATCTCAGATAGAGGGTATTCCCCTAGCATGCAAACCTACAAATTTTGGATAATGGAGACAAAAGGTGAGTTAGGTGTTTTTTGAACTTCACAAGAAGGTGTGTGAAGTCTAATGACATATAGAAAAATAGGGAAAAGCATCCATAGATTATTGAAACACAAAAGAGTGGTTAAAACCTTCAAGAATGCAGCCAAGCCTATTAGGCTTAGTTTAGGCATGAAACCCAAGTAGGAGGTCAATATCACTTTCAGCCTTAGGTAAGCATTCTAACACTTTGGAACATGTTTATGGGGATGTTTCAGATGTGTTCAAGCTATAAGGATGCAAAGTAAGCCACATGAAAGTCATTTTTGGCTTAAAACCCCATTAGGCCTACAGGAAATGGATGAAAAAATTGAGTGGGTAATTTGGATTGCTCACATCTTCTTGTATACTTTACATGGGAGCTCAAGGAGATTGTACAAGGTGAAGAGGGTTTTGAGCTAATATTTTGTGGAATTCATTCACCAGTTCAATGTTAGATCTTTATAAACAATCCCTAAGTGTGGAAATGACCTAAACCCCTCTAAAACCCTTGGAAATGACCCGATTGGAAAAACAAAGAAGGAGATGTAGAGAACTCTCCAGGGCTTCTCCCCATCAACTTCAGTGCTGCCCTACTTGTATGGGCAGACAAGAAAATGGATTTCTTTGACTATTTTTGGTTTTTTTAGGTTATAGGGAGTTTCAAAGGATGAAATAAACTTTGGGAGAGAGCTTGGGACTTAATATAACTCACTATGATCATTTAATGCTTCATAAAAAGTCCTAGGCACTTCTGTAAGAACCTCCATCTCAACCAGTCAAAACTAGCAAAGTGAGCAAAATAGTGAGAAGGGTGAGAACTTCAAGTGGGAGGCCATTTAAGGTGTACCTAAGGAATCTAAGGCTGTGGGAGGTCTTTACATGTGTCATTCAATCCTTTTTATGTATTTTCATGGAAAACCAAAGCCAACTTTGAGGCCAAGTGTGAGGGGTGAGTGAAAGAGGAGTCATTTGGACTATAGGAAGTGATAACTCATATCCAGAATAATCCTAATGATTAGGGATGAAAAAAATGCATGGTAGAGAATGTTTACAACCCCTCCACCTCATTGCAATCATCACTTATGTCCCTGGTTAGTGTGGGATGTTCCAAAAGGGCCAAATGATCAAGGCAATTTTATGGGCAAATAATGAGGAGTCCTACACCACATTTCAGGGGTTTCATGCATTTAAGGGCCATTTGTCCCTTTAGACCTTGCATGGTTCATCTAAAACTTCATTCACCTATATGTTTAACTCATTTTCTCATCATGAAACATGTCCTAGTGACTCTTGGACTTCATTCTCTTCTCCTCTCTCTCAAATTCTATAAGTAGTAGCCATTTTGGCTCTTGTAAAATAATACCACACCATGTATGGTGAAGCCTTGATAGAATGACATTGTATTTTGCCTTTGAAAAATAAATAGAAGTTTGGTTTTAAGTTCATGAACATTTGTCTAAGTTTGCAAGTGATGTATTGTGAAGTTAGTGATAACCTTTTATCCTCGCTTTCCTTATCCTTTCATGTTTATGCAAGAGTTCATATTCTAATAGGTCATATAGAGTGTAGTCAAGTGTATTAGGCTCCTTTCAAGTGTAAAAATATTCTTGGAGTGTTCAATATGCCCTCTAGTCTATTTACCTTGTGTTGCTTCATGCATCATACCTCTATATTGAAACATTGATGTTAGAATCCTTTAGGGCTTTGAAGTTAGTTTGTATGCCTTGTTTCATTATGATAATAATATGATGGTCATGTGGAAATAATCTTGGTGTACCACCCCTTAGATTAGGTCCATTTTTTTAAAACTTATAATTCTTTTCCCCACAAACAACTAGTTAATAGGTGATAAGTATTTCAAAGCCCTTAAATCTAGAGGTCTACTTCTACCTATTGATACACCCACATATCTAGGAGTATTACCATGTTTTCCAAATCTAGAAGAGGCTTAAACACCCTCTTATAAGTTGAAAATTTTGGTGATAATAGGTGCATCTATCACTAGTCGCCTCATGACTTGTCTAGTAATAAGGTGGACAAACCTATGGCATTTATGAAACTAGCGCAAGGCATTTTTCCAACTGCCAATGGCACTACACACTCTTCTAGTGAGGTCATAATCACTGGGCACCCAAAAATTACAAGCATTATTTGTAGTGTCCAAAATGGATTGAGTGTCTATCCATCGTGGAATGTCATCTAGGGTAGGATCACGTTATTCATCATTCTTGGCAATGACATTATTGTTGTGGTTTAAAACTTCTTCCATATTAACATGTTTGACGTATGGGGGCTCATGTGTTTGATCAAGAATAATAACAATGTGTTGGTTAGCATTCTCAAAATTAATATAATGCTTTTTGAAACTTAAATTTGCATTATTTTCATAACACCAAGGTTGCCCCAATAGATCTAGGAAGTTGTCAGCCCCTGCTAGCTCAAAAACCTCAAAATTAGCTTTGAAGGGTACTCCAAGTATATCAACCATTGCATTCTTGAAGACATTGATGGGTAGAGCATGAGTTTTATTAGCCATAAATAGCACATTTGGTGAAGGTTGTAGTGTCAAATTGGCCATTTTACACCATGCATCCTTGGTGAGGACGTTAACTTCAATGCCAATGTCAACTAGGATGTCCTGGATTACCTAACCATTGATGGCCAAATTTACTAGTATCTCTTTATCTTCTGGAGGAGTAAGAGGAATAGGTGAATCTTACCACTGAGCATGATTTAATCAATGATCCTTGATCTGTCAAGTTAATTGAGGTTAAACATTAATTGGCACTTGTACCTAATTTTTAAGCCAAACACTTTGTTGTTGAACAATGTCTTTATCCAGCATACACCTATAAAGCTCCTGCAAATCCTCTCATGCCATGTTTTGAGGCTCTACTACCTTATGCATATGACAACACTATGTTGCCTCTTTGTCCTTGAGAAATTTAATTTCTCCTTAGAGTTTTCATACCAGCATCATAGTGTCCTAGAGCATATCCTTCTGCTACTGAGCATTAGGATACTTCCTCGCCCAAGGCTCTTCATGCTATACATTCTCAATAGGATTAGAGGGAGACTGAGATTATCCCCCGCTACACAAGGTGATATTCACTTGTTGAATTATTGGGGTGCCTGAACATGCATGCCACTAAGGTTTATGAATACGAATCATACCTGCACCCTTTTCATTTCTCTCCTTAGTGATTGTTATGTACAAGTCAGGACACTCTTCTAACTGATGGTCCTTTTTATAGAAAGCACATGTAGGGTAAACTTGACAATCTCTTTGATAATGGTCTGAGGATCTGTACTTGTAACATGTTCTTAGTCAGAAATGACCACCCCCTCATCCTCGTAATCTACCTTGACCATGATAGCCACCATTATCATGATTATTGGCCATAGAGGTTTGGTGTGTACCACATGTGCATGCTTCAAGGATGTCACTAATTAGTCAGTAATAATTAATGTCATGGGTGTAGGAATCACATATTTTACAATAGTCATACACCTTTAAGTGTTTATTCATTGCAAGAAAGGACAATAATTTACATTGTGGTGCTCAGGGTAGATTTCACATGACTACTTTAGTATAATGTGAATGTTCCTACATGACCAGTTGCTTCAGGTATGTCCTTCAAACTCACAATCAGTGCTCCAAAGACCGCTACAAGTATCATGTGCATTATTTGAAGTTAGTTTTTCAAGTTGTGATGCCATAGAAGCTATTTAGGCTTCCATGAAGGGACTTATCCTGGTTTTAATATTTCCAACTACTTCAACGTGGAGAGCAGCTTCCAAGGCTTCGTGTGGGATAATGAAGGTCTTCTAGGACAATGTTCATTGGAAGGGAAGTAATAAACATCCCATGAACCACTGTGCATGTTGATCATCATTGATTTTGAATGATAGCTTTGAAAATAGTGTTTTGAACCTTGCATCATATTCCCATACTCTCTCAATAAGTTCCTACTTTATATCATTCAACACGGCCATACTTTATTGCTCAAATTCAAGAATGTCAAATTCTTGAAGAAATGTCATTTTAAGTCGATCATAGTCAACCACTACTTGTTAAGGATCTAACTTTCTATACCATTTATGTGCTCGTTCTAAAAGTGTAGTTATGAATTGGTTGGCTTGTCTCTAAGAGGAAGTGATGCCCTGCACCCTCCAAATAAGTTCACACTTATGGACATGTTTAGCTACATTCTCCATGCCTTGATATTTAGGTAAGTGAAGTCTCATTTTGTAATATACCATTATTGGTTGGGGTGCTTGAACTAGTGGTTATTAAGAACCTCCAGTTCTTATCCCTTGAGGGGGAAGTCCTCCACTCTTTCCTGTGCCACCTCCTAGTCCTCCTCCAGCACCTCCAGCAAAAAAATGCATGCCATGGGACATGATAGCTAGTGGTCAGTCAAATTTGGGCTCGTACTCTATCCACTATGAAGTCTAGGTCCTCCAATTATCCCAAATTATGCCATGAAATTATCTTGAAGAGGAAAAGAAAGTTTTAAGTCCATATAAGTTTCAATTTGCTCAGTTCTAGTATCCTTTAAAGGATTAGTTTTTGATTCCATGCTATATGTATCCCAATTGTGTATACGTATGTCATCTGAATCAAAAACATGAGAAAACACTATGGTCAGGGAGCTTGGTTGGTTAAGACTTGGTTCTTCAGTTTCTATCATCTGGCTAGTTTCTCTTTTGTATGATAAAAGTGGCATGGGGTGTGGTTCAATAGTGATGGGGTCTTCTTTTTGTGTTTCTACTTCCATGCAATTCCTAATATCACCTCTTGAGTTATCCTAGTCTCTTCCCATGCCCCTTACTCCTCTAATCCTCTATCAAGCTTCCTAAACTTCTTAAGTTCTCCTAGTCTCTTCTTGCATCGCTTACTCCTATAATCCTCTATCAAGCTTCCTCATATTTCTGCTTCTGCAATACCCGCTGACTGGCTACCATTTCAAACCCACAATCTTTTACCAACTCCTCTTCTACCCTTCCAAATGTGTGGCTCATGAAAAGAGGGGTTTAGCTCTCCATTGGCATATTATCAATTCCACAGTCAATAAATAACTTCTTGATTTCTAAAGAGAAATGTTTATTGTAACAGACACGCAGTTCTCTAAGGAAGTAGAACTTAGCTTCTTTAGGACAAGAATAGGTAGTTATAACATAATCCAAAATGTAATTGTTCAATACTCATTTCCACCAAATGTTAATAGCTCACATCCACAGTGTTCTAAGTCATGTTAAAGCTCTTTGTTGTGCTAACATCTAAGACTATCTTGTCCCAAGGTTACATGATCATCCTTGAGCATACGTAGATAGCCAAGTGTGAAAATGAACTAGGATCTCAGCAAAGAAAGTTTCATACAATGCACTATAGAGATTTTGTTCTACCCATTATCACGTGGAAATTCCTGGTTCAAGGTAGGGAACTATAAAATTATCTTCAACTCCAGTAATCCATTTCTCAATGCTCTCAAGGGTGATATATTCATACATCTTCCATGACCGTGTAACAAGTTCCACGGGTCCTAACAACATAACCAAAATTTTGGGGTTTTTATTTCTAATAGTGCTTCAACACTGAAGTGTAGTCTAATGAGCTAACACATTGGTCTTTTCATGCAAGACTGTGGTCTTGTGTGCTTACCCCAAGTACACAACTAGAGACCAGTTCCCACAGGGTATGTTACGCAATAACATTAACTATTTATATTCCTTGGGTTAAACATATATCTAATTAAATACTACATAGAAGCAAATATAAACTACGTTGATCCTTAGATTACTAAGTTTGGCCACCATAACTATGCAAATTAATGCCATTGTAGTTCAAATTTATTACTTAGAAAAAGTAAAAGTTAGCGTAGGTTTCATATTAAGATCCCACAATAAGTGCTCAACTTGAACCTACCAATGATAACTTCTAAGTTAACTTAGAACATGAAAAAAATAAATGATTATAATATATGTAACTCATATATTAAGCTTCAACAAAATGATATCAAAAAAATCCATCACACAGTGCTTTACAACACGACTATTTATACTTGTTTATCCCTAACCAAGTATTTACAACATTAATGGCAGCAGTAATTGGCCAATGAACTCTTTAAAAATTGAGAATCATGGTGGTCTATTAATTAACTTCTCCAAAGGACTTGAGCCTCGTGCCCCTTATATACTCGCTCTATGATATATCCTTGCTACCATGTGTTTAACTCTTTGCGGGTCGGTGCAAAACTCCCGATGGATAAGATCTGGGTGACCCTTAAGAATTGCTCCTTAACCATTCTCTCTTCCCATGCACTCCACAAGTCTTTAGTTATTGTTTTGAGTCTTATGCTCTCGAGTTCTTTGTGATTAATTCTCCTTTGACTAGGTCCTCTCATGCTGGTGCTTTCACACCCTTGTCCTTACGTGCCCTATTAGTTCTGTACCATGGTGTTACTATGCCATTTGATTTATACGCCCTAGACTTTCTGTGTTGTGCTCCTTCCACATCATGTTAGTTCCATGCCAAAATGTCAAAATACTTGGCCAAAATTTTGGGTCCAACACCCATATAGGATAGATCATGTAGTTGTGTATGTTTGTATCACACTCAAATGATGTGTGAAACACATGTATATAGAAAGTACTAATATGTTATCTACCAACATGGAACCAACAACATAGATGCCAATGATCTAATAGAATATATGGCAAGGTCTACTACCTTTGGTCCACACAAAATGGGTACAATAATGTACCTAAGAGATATGGGGAAAACTGGAGAACAGTGCATCTCATGTATATTATGTCTCATTTGTTGTACTAGTGTAGTAATATTGTAAGTTGCATTCCAAGTGTTTTTATCCACCTTAAGATGTTGGTAATGAACCATGTCAATATTTTCAGTAATAGTGAAGGCTTCATGCCTTGATCATTTTGAAGGATGGCTCTCTTCTTTAGAATTGGAAGTATTAAGTTTTTTTCTTTTTGTAGACACAATTTGGATGTGTCCTTCATTCTTGCATTTCTAAATTTGCTTTTACAATGCTTCACATTGATTTGTAGGATGCCCAATGATCTAATGATAGTGACAATATGGTACTCTTGTAGGAAGAAGTATGTTGTGTGTTATGTGTCTAGTATAAGGTAAATATATCATCCTGTGTTCAAGTAACATATAAATTATTGTATCTAGAGTATCTTTTTTTGTTGTGATTTGAAAAGTTTGTTGTGGAGTCTTATGAGAGACATCCACATTAATTACATGATGCATCTGCATTTGACCCCTCTAAGGTTGATTCAATGTGTGAAGCCATGTGGGATGTATAGAATAACAAGCATTTACATGTTCATCTATTACTTTGGCTATTCCCTTGTTTGGATTTGGTTTTGTATCCTTTGAATATGGATTTAGATTATACGTACCAAGACTTGTAGGTTCAAATAGGTTATGCAAAAGATGCTTAGTGGGATCAAAATTTAGTTTTTGCAATTTCTCATATGTCATATCATAAGCAAAATCATCATCAATGTCATAGTAATCTAAAACATGGCAATATTTTTGCTCAATATTGACCAATAAAGGGAGCTCAAATGTTGGATTTTATTATGGTTTTGGTATTATTAGTTCCTTTGGTAATGGTTATTTTTCTTGATGTGCATCCATGTGCTCTGTAGTGTGTAGTGCCTTATTTGCATCCGAAGATAATGGAGCCCTTGTACTTGACTCACCCACTTCATAAGTTTTGATATTCTCAAGAGGAATACATTGTGTAGGTGGTACCACTATAGGAATGCCTTCTATATCAAGATGTATCATTTTATAGAATTTGAAGGGCTCATCATCGACAGGCATTGTGATTAAGGTCCCATCATGTATGAATTTTTCACATTGATGTGAAGTAGATGGGACATCATCCATTGTATGTATCCTATCTCTACCCAAAAGTAGATTATAATGTATTGATTGAGACATTACCTAAAAAGAGGTTGGAATCATTTTTGGCCCCAATGTCACATCCAGTGTTATTTGGCTAATCAGAAGGCTATGTGAATTATCAAATCCTTTGATATGCATAACTGATTTTTTAAGAAGATTAACGTTAATACCCATGGTGGTTAGGAAATTTGTGTTACAAATGTTTAGGCCCAATCCATTATCAACAAGCATTTCTTTTATTCCCTTTTTATGCATAGTTACTTGTATGAACTAAGGCAAATCTTGGTTAATAATATATTTGGATGGTAAATCTATTTGATCAAAGGTAATGAGTTTTGCATCATTCTTGAGGTCTTGCAAATTATCAATAAATCAAGATGGTTGAATAAAGCTTGGAACTTGGGTATCACACAACGATTCATACAAGATATCTTTATAGAAGGTGGATTGATTTAGAAGTTTGAGGATTTATATCTAAGTAGGTATGTTGCTCAATTGGTTAACATGGTCATGTGCCTTAGAATTGATTACATGTTTAGGCTTATGAGGCACCTATTATATATTAATAGGTGGTGGATTAGGTTGGACACCCTTACCTCTTCGAGTAGTGACAACATGGACCACAAAATCCACTATAAGTCATGGGCAAATAATGGGTGTGGGATGGTGGTCGTCACTCAAATAAGATCCAGGTGGAACAAATAGTTGAGAGTATGCATGTTGGCATCTAGATACTGGCTCTATGGTACTAGAAAAAGAGTTACGAAGAGAGATTAAATGTTGCATTCATTTTGAAACCCTCTCATTATATTGTTGGATTTGCCTATTTCGTTGAATGATATGTCTGACTAAGCAATTATAATAACAAACCGTGGTTATAATCATAAATTAGAGAACAAAATAGGCTATAGATGCATCCATATTGCACATATTTGTAACCAAATGAAATCTATTCTTTAACTTGTGAAATCTTATTAAATCAAAAATCAGCAATCAACAATAAAGAAACAATAAAACCTGGATCAATATATAGGGTTTGGGGGACCAAAGTTTGGGTTCACCAAATGTTTAACCCTAAATTGAAATGGGTCAATATAGTATAGGTTAAGAATATATAAATGAATAAGTACAAGGGTGATAAATATCTCTATAGTAGGCCAATTAATTGCAAACTTAGATAAACAATATTCTAAATTTAAATACTAAGATATGTTAAAAATAGTACGCACAACTATTGATTGATATATCAATGAAATGAACACAAGAGTACTTAGTTGGTAAATGTGTGCATTCAAATATGATATGAAACATGCTAGAAATAAATTGGATAAGTGCATTGGATCAGTCGTTAGATTCTAAAAATTTGCCCTATGTGGCCTAGGACACTTGCATTGACCTTAGACAGTTATGTCAATGCTTTTATCTAACTTGAATGCAGGTGTTTAGTATGAAATACCTACGAGATCTATATGTGACCACATGGGATATTTTAGGTTTAGCATTGCCTTCGCTCTAGTATTCTCATATCTGGATCATGAACTATCACTCCTTATCAAATAACAAAACCCTAGTTCTTCATCTTAATAGTGACTATAGAAAAAATGGGTTAGTGGGCTCACGGTGTTGAGGTAACCCCAAAGATCCATCTATTAGTGGATGTTTTCCACATAACCAATACTCTGAAGAAGGCCTCATACTGATGTAGTTCTCCCCTAATATGTTGGCTTATGTGTGCATAAGGATACAACATGCGAAAAACAAGTATAATAGTGACCTAGTTTGTAACTTATATAATAAGACTCACGGGATGCTCCTTCAGTACTTCAAACCTGTATATGTCTTGTCCCTATGACTATAATGGAAATAGGATAAAATAGGGAAGCTTTGTTCACGTGAATGCTTGATTGAATGCTTTTGGTAAGTTGCCTTGTGAGTTTTTAGGTTTATGTTAGGTGAGGAAGGAATGAGGATTGATCATGCATATACATTAATCCTTTAGGGAAATATCTCACATTAAATAACTTAGTCCGACCATAGGGATATATTTCATTTGAAATTTTGATGACTTTAGGGCACTAGACACTTGCATTGAAACAAGACACTTGCATCGACATAAGTGTTTGACTGAGACATAAGTGTTCGCACAGGTCCCAAACTTTTAGAGATAAAAAATAAACATGTTTACAGTACTTTGAGCATGATAAAAGGCTTGGGTCATCAGAGTAACACTGGTTGTACTAAGAGATAAACAATTTGGCACAAAGAGTAGTGTATGTGAACCCTTTGGTAGCATGAAGGTCTATAAGTTGAAGGTACATCCATGATATGTATTTTCTAGGTGTACAAGATTGAGGTGTTATATAATTTAGTTTTAGTGCCTACAATTGGTGCCTTGTGACTACGGAAAATGGAGTCCAACTCAAAATTTGGATCCTCTAAGTGAGACTCAAATATCCATAAAAGTTACTTACACATTGTCTCCTAGGCATTTCCTTCCTAGAAGATGTTCCACATGAACAACTATATTACCAACTTTGTGTCTGGCGCTTGTTCTCTCTTGCCCTTAGAAACTTCTTCATCTTTTGTATTGGAGAGCTCATAAGCCATAAAGTATAGCTCTTCAAAGTGTATTTAAATTACCATATTAGGTTGCTCCATTTATTCATTCCATCCCTCCTCCTCTCTTTCCTTATTGTGTGATCATGCTTTTTCATTATGTGTTTCCCTATTTAGTTATCCTTAATGCACACATTTTTCATTATTTTCAACCTCCATGTTTCCTTCCTCCCACATGGGTGCTGCAAAACTTGGCCCTTAGGACCCTTGACCTTCATCTCCTTAGTTTGGTTCATTCACCTCGAGGTAATCATATTTTTTTGCTGGAGGGACCTTGCGTGGAGGTGAAACTCATATTGTGCTCCCTCCAATAGGATTGACCACTCCAATTCCAAAAATTACATATATTTGTTCCTTTTCCACTTTAATGGTTGTTGGTGTTGTATGCCCTCTAGGAGGTGGTTGCACAAAATCAACCTTAGGTGGTCAATGGGCCTTGGAGGTGATTCCTGCTATGGTGATGATGATTGTCTTAGAGGCACAATTGGTCATTGGAAACAATGTAGCTCTGATTGATTTTGACCTTTATTCATTTCCTATTTCCTCTTCCTTACCTAACTCCCCTTCAACTTCAACATTATGTGAAATCGTCAATATGTGCTCAAATTCCCCATGATTAACTTGTGCATCTCCCTTAGTTTGGGTGTGTTCTTGCCTTCACTTTTTTGCCCTCATATTGGGCCACCTCACTAGATATTGTTGTGTTGTCTTGTTCTCATCCAAAGGGCTTGTGCTAAATGCAAACCCTTCTTCGTGTTTATTTGCAAAGGCTCCCCTAAAAATATTTTGTTTCTTCATTCTCATCAACTCGTGTCTTCTTTACTTTCTTTTCCTATAACTCAACTTTTCACTTGAGTTTGGTCAGCGCCTTTGTGAGCCTTCAATTTTCTTCTTGTTCGTCACAATTTTAAATGCATAAGTTAACTAACACTCCTTGACATTCAATATTTCAACTTGCATAGGTTAGAGTCTTAATCATTTGATGCAATATCCTTCTTTGGGTAATTTAGTGTATATTTCAAAAAAGGCTATCTTCATTGATCTTTTTATCATTGACCCTTTTGTAATAAACATTAGCTTAGTGATCCTATCCAATCAGCATTCCACATACTCAATCATGATCCACATGGCAATCTAATCCATGTTATGGTTTTTCCTTCCTTTGTCTTCACTTTCATAAGTGAATGATGTATCATGAGACAAAATTTTGCATAGTCCCCATATTATTTTGAAATTCCCTTCAGAATCCTCCATTCATTCCCAGTTGTTACGACGAGGTTGTCATACCATTGATCCATCTTGATTTATAAGTTTTGGCAATGGCCATGAGGCATGTGTGTGCCTTGTACCTTTGCACAAGAGAATCATTCCACACTAGATAGGAAAACACATTTTTGTCATGCCCATCCAGGATCCCATTTCATCACATACAAGGAAAATCAAGATTGCCCCCCATCTGAATGTTCCTCCTTGCAAGCATGTTTCCTATGTGTTCACTAATAATTATTCACAAATTCGCCGTGCTAAATTATTTTGAATGTAATTGACAACAATTTTGTGGGTTGTGTAGATCTCTTCCTTGTTAGTGTAGCATCGGTGTGCCACAACATATAACTTCCCGTTGACCAGACAAATAGCTAAGCACATTGTGTGAACCTCCAATTTATCAATGAACATTGCACAACTGTGTATTTTATACTTTAGCTCCTTAGCAACCTCATCCACAAGCTCAATGTTATAAACAATCCTTCCTACCTTTGACTCCTTGGTTAGACAAGTATGATTGGAAATGGATCCAACATGGTGAGATTTGTCATTTTTTAGGGATTCCCTTTGCATTTTAGGCCACTTCCATCCTTGGCAATATGTTATTGATTGAGTTGAGAAAAAACTCTCTTACTAGATCATAAAACCATTATCTTTATCTGAAAATTTCTAATATATTATAAAGTTCTCACTACAACTCATGCATACTACTCCTCTTGTTGGGTGCCTTCTAAAAATTTCTATCAAAGGTTAGAGGAGCTTCTTAGATATTTTATTTGGGCTAGCTCTTCACATGGGGAGGGTTTTTATAGGGTAGCTTGGGAAAATTGTTTCCTCCCCAAAGATGTTGGAGGGTTGGGTTTATTAGACATTAGTTGCCAAGGCATTACTTTGTGTCAAATAGATAATTTGGAGTATTGAAGGAAAATAAGCTTGGAAATTTTTGTAGAAGACTCTTTGTATGGTTGCTCGACTTGGAAAGGGTTGGGATTTCAAAACGTTCTCATTATTAGGACCCCTATTAAAATCATTGGGTCCTTTGTTGCTAAAAGTATATGGAAAGCCTAGGAAAAGATGAAGCCTTAGTTACTATGGAATGGTAATGGTTTTAGGTATGGTCTATATATTAACCAACATTTTTTATGGTGGATGAGTTCGTGCCCTCAAAGTCTTCAAAAGTGTCAGATATATTCTGAAAACAAACTCAATCTTGGCTTTCGTAGTTAGAGGTCAAGAATAAGTTTCATTTAAACAATAATGACAAAGAGTCTTATCAGGGAGTTATTGAGGCTATTCCTATATAGATACAGCATAAAATTTCAGTCACCTTTACTCGCTCACGGTGGAAAGACTTGAAATGGTATGTTGAACTCCTTTCCAAAAGTATACTTCCAACAAAGGATATGAATCGTCATCGCCTCATATGCCCATTACTGACAAGATCAATGCTCAATGGACTCTTCATTATATTGCTAACACTTGAAGCAAAATATTTTAAATAGTGTGGAGTGTTTTTCTTGCACCTAAACTTACACACTTTACATGGTGCCTTATTTATGAAGGTTCCCTCTTGGTCGATGCCTTGTTCAATTAGGGGTTGCTCAGCGCAAATGTCCATTCCATACACATTTTGAAACTCTTATGCATGGTTATGGTTTTGTATGAAAGCACTAATGCTTGGTCTTGGATTCGTGGCTTCTATAGACCCTTTAAATTGGAGCCATTTGTATGGGAGAATATCCCCCCCTAGAGATTGGCCCATGATCCTTAGAACATACACACAAATTTGGCATACTTTCAGAGTGGTATATTTTTTTCCCTATTTGAAAAGAAAGAAATGCAATATTTTTGTTAACTCTATTGTCGATGTTCACTTCTTTGCTTATAACAAAGCAATGGTTTTCTTCAATGTGTTTATGCCAATACAAGTGCAAACAAATAAGGTAGCTCTAGAGGTATCCCATCTCCAGACCCTTCTTGATCATTGGGACAATGCACCATGTATTGTCACTCGTATTCTACACTCCTCGTCTTCTAGGAAGGCCATTCCAAGGGTGGGAGGCCACCACAACCGCTCCCATCACCTTATCAAAGTCGCCTTGGGTGGTCTCCACTATGCCATTGCTCACCTCCACATGCTTAGTGGGGTGGTTAGGGTTCTCCTCCACCTCTTACCCCTACTCAATGCAAGGGCCGAAGCGTGCTATCACTTAAACCCCGGGATGGATGGGCTTTGTTGCCTTGTGCATACAAGTTGTGTCATGTAGGCTTGGCGATTTCACTTTCTTGAGTAGAGCATGGCACTGTGGAAGAAAAGAAAGAGAGTTGAACACTGCGAACAATGGTTAGGATCCCACCTCTGTAAGGGAAGACGTTCCTAACGTTGTTTAAGATAACCTTGATAATAAAGCCCTGCTCTCTAGATTTTTTGCTATAGATATTTAGTTTCTCGATGTAACTTTCTACTTGTTTTTTAAGGATAATTTTCATTTATTTTTGTTCCTAAGAATCTTTAGTGCAAAATGTGATGTGACTCTTATGTGGCATGCTTTGATACCCCTATTTTTGTTTGAACCCCAAGTAAACGCCAACCAAAAGTCAAATAGCAACTACGCCCGTTTTGCCCAAATTAAAACTCCCTTTAGCCTCCATGAAACATAACCCCTAGAAACCCTAGAATATGAAGCTTGAAGCAAAGTCCAGGGCTTGAACGTTCGAACAAAAACGTTCCATTCCAAGCAATCGAATCCTCAGCCACCGATAGCCGTGCTTTACATTAACAGTGCAGGCGAGAAAAAAGAAAAAGAAAAAGAAAGACCCAAAAATGGCGTCCATTCAGCCGCCGCCAGGAGCCTTGCAGGCGACCAAAATCAGCAACGAAATGAAACAAAATGATTAATCCCACATGCGTAACCGTACTGGGAAACGAGAAAACCGAGGCTATAGATATGTGATTCAAGGTGGTAAGGTGGTTTATACATACCTGGACGGGGTCAATTGGTGATCAAGGAGGCCAATGGCCTAGGAAGACCACCTCCATTGCACGCTTGGGAGGGGGGTGTTTCTAGCATCACCCATTGTGGTGAGTGCACGTCTTAATATTTGGTAGTTGGGGCATGCGTACGCGCAGCCCCTAATAAATCATTAATTTTAAAATTATATTTAGGGTTTACTACGACTAGGGTTTCAAGTGTACTTTGCACAACCTTGACTTCTACGGGGATTGTGAGAACTATGCTACATCGCTTACACTATTTCTTAGAACCATTGTGACGCATTGAATTGGTTCTATTATTTGCCTATTGGGTCGTTGGATTCCACGAGACGTTTACAAAAAGCCTTCCTTAACAAGAATGTTACTTTGTAATGTACCAAGAGCTACATTGCAAAGCATTCAACATCTAAAGCAAGATCCCAATAAAAGGATTTGTGATTTCTTATTTTAATTATGTTGTCATTTGCATTCATTAGTATATCAACCTTGCAATTTAGAATAGTAACATATCTTCATCATTGGCCTCATAGAGCCTATCAAAAGAAACTAATTGGGTCACTCATCTTAAACATAACGCCATTAATCTAGAAGAAAATGAGTTGCACCCTACATTCAAGTTAAACAATGTATTCCAATCAACAAAATTCCAAACATTTAGATTAAGAAGAGAACAATATCATCTACTGAGTTATCCACCAACCCTAAAACTAGTGAGCCAACTACCTCTTCACATACTCCTATAGTCAAGAAAGTAGCGATGTTAGGCATGGAACACATTTCATCTCAATCAACATGCTTTTAAATAATCAATACAATATATTAATTTTTTTTTATAACAAAGGCATGGTCAAAATTCCACCTATGCCAAACATAATTTCCAACTATAGACTAATATCTAATAATTGTATCTTTTTTTACACATATCATGCAACAAGAGGGAATTTAAAAAATAAGTGCATTTCTTTGAGAGACAAAATTCAAGAGGTAATTGATTAGGAGAAATTCACACTCCCTCACCAAACATCCATTAGAAAGGGCATTGTTTACAAATAAAAATAGCCTTGTGAAGGATAGAACAAACGTCAATTATATTGATCAAATCCAATGCAATCAAAACTTGGATGAGGACAATCACTTATTTTATGATTGCACATATTGGGAGGATACTTACCATTCCTATCAAAACAAACATTAATGCTTTATGGGGTATTGAGGGCTTCTAGGCAGACATATTTTGGACACCTCTTATATTATGTATTTTATTTTCATATCATTTTATATGTTTTGTATATTGTTTCAATTAAATTCTAAAATACCAAAACATTGATAAAATACAAAAATACATAAATGCTTTGGTGATCATCACCAATGCATATTTATTGTACCATAATCTTGCACATATCTTGTTTTATTCTATATATTATGCCTTCCTCCCAGTATTTATTTTTTCAAAATTATAAAATATAAAAGCATTTATAAAAGAAAAAAATAGAAAACATTATATTCCTTTATCTTGATCATCAAATAAACATCATACCTATCACTATAGAGTTTACACATCCATATTTTTAAACCCACATACTAACAATATACCTTAACTTAGGTGAGAGGTGGGATAATCTAGATAGATATGCATATGATGACACTTATGGCTCTCCTTGGGCAAGGAGGGGTAGGGGGAGGCGAGGGCATTGCTTAGTTTTCTAAGAAATCACATTTGTTATATAGAGCTACCTTTACATGTATATTGTTTATTACTAATTACTTTCACAAGGTATACATATTTTAATTGTATACATGAATATGTTCATGTTATTTTTATCATATTATTACATTGGAAGGGTACGTTTTATACATCATCATACTTAATTTTATGACTTTGATTTAGGCCTCCTTGGTTTGATTGCATTCTTATATTTTTTAGAATTCACATGGCACTTGCCTTCTATTTGCATTAATATTCTTTTAGCCACTTGTTTTATGTTGTTCGTTGTGTTTCATTGGCCTTAACCATTTGACTATTGGTCCCATTCTTAGCACTTATACTAGTTCTTTATATGAAGACAACATACTTATTGGGATGTTCTATCATAACATGCATTGAGTTATGAGGGAAGCTTATAGGTGCTTAAAATGCTCCTCATCTCATTATTTTAATTTGTGAGCCTTGAATATTTCCTCTCCTATACAGATCCATGCTTTCTTGTGTTATTTTCTATTTATTCTACATCTTTTACCCTAATTTGGATTAATAATGAAGATTAATCTAATTAAGATATAATTTTGAAATATAATGTAGATTAATATATATGGACTTTAAGCAAACATTTGAATGTAATTGTTCGACAATTAATTCTTCTGATTTGATAAGGCATATACTAAATATTGAAACCACTAAATAAATCATGATACTTAGTTTTTTTGGTTGACTGTTTGATTGTGACTAAGTTTTGGAAGTGTAAATCAAGGATAAACATGCCTTTGGTTCACTTGGTTCAGGAACTAATTAGTTGCTTGTGTTGTGTTGGTTCCAAAGGATCATGTCAGTATCATTGGTTGATATTGACATGTTGGTCAGAACTAACATGTGTATAAATGCATCATAGTCATTGTAAGATCACTTCCAATTGCATTTTATTGCCCTATGTTTGTGATCTTGAACCCTAATGATGTGCACATATCAAAAAATTAACCACATTTGCCTTAAAACCTTAAATGTGTTTGTGAGGGATAGAAACCTATAAAAGTGAGGGAAGTGTAATGGGTCGAGCTGACCCCAATCACTATCATATGATGATTGGCCATTTCATATGTATCTAATACTCCAATGAGGGAAATCAAGCCACATGTAATTCTCTCACATAGTGCGATTGTGAAATTATTCTCCTTCGTTAGGTGTATGCAACTAATGACTGGCTTTGGTACTTGAGAATGTTTGCTTTGACCTAGTTTTTTATGTTTCAAACTTGTCTTATGATTACTCTTAGTGATATGTTTAAAATTTGGGAAGAATAGGGCAGATTTGCTCAGTGTATAATAGTGTATAGATGATTTCCATATAGATGCCAAATAATTTTGAAATGAGGGCTTGACAAGTTTATATGAATCCCTTTGAATGATTCCTCATGCCACCAAAACACTAGGCTTATGAGTTAAACTCAAGGACGGTTTTGATTTTATAGAATAGTTTTTCTGAGAGTGGAATGGTTTTGACTAGCATGGGTCATTATCGATTGGTGATAACGATCATAACGATCAAAATTGACTCATGTACATGTGGAATACTTTGAGAGTTTGGAGATGTTTGTACATGATATTTAGTAGGTTCAAAGCAAATAATTAGATTCTTTTAGGTGTATAACCATAGAACATAAGAGTTGAAGCATAAGATAGCATGTAAGTGTGAGAGGATAATGAATTTGAACCTTGTTTGGGTGTTCAAATTATGTGTAGTAAATGTGTGGCAAGCTTGTCATTATCAAGTATTGAAGACTATATTTTAGTATCTAAAAACACCCCCTTTTATTCTAATAATTAAATTGCTAGATTAAAATGATAAAATATTCACGAGTGTGTATAACACACTTTGCCCTTTTGGGAAATGGCTCCAAATGTGTAGTTTCACTGCATAGAAACTTGAAATGAGAATAAATTAGTCAATGTCCATATGTGAAATCTAAAATCTAAAAATTGAAAGAGTAAGGTTTAGAGTACACCTGTGTGTTGGTGCAAAACCATGTTGCCTTCATAAATTGTTGGATACGATGCTTCCTCATTGAAGCTTTGGAGATTTCGGGTGATCATGCACCAAAATTGTATAACTATGCAGGATCCCTAGTTGGCAAAGGAATATGCCCCAACTCTCATGTATAGGGCTTAAACGCGATGGTCGACCCTACTTGGCATGACTTTTTTGATGATAGCCTTGTTTTCATTACTTAGCTTCTTTTATATATCAAAATTATGTATTTTATTTGTACATGTTTAGATTTATGTAAACACAATTTGTTTATTGCTTGTTTTATGTTAAAACTAGAATTAGGGTAAAAATAAAAGGTGAACCCAAATTCTTTTTCACACTCTTTTGGTTAATTTTGGATCTGGTTTAGTTTCATGTTTTCTTCATATCAAACCCTAATCGTTATTTAGGTATATATGTCATGAAAATTCTTACCTAGGGTTGGATCTCTTACTTACATTAAACACAGGGTTTTACAAACCCTTATTATTTTAGGGTTTGATCAATAATTTTCAAATCTAATTTTCAAGTTTTCTCTCTAGGTTTTTCCCATCCATTTCATCCACAAGGATTGCATATCATTGTGTTCATATGTTTCATCCAACATACTTTAGTCATCCTAGATTATCCTATAAATATAAGGTCTTGCCAAGCTATTTGAGAGATGAGAGATTAGGAGAGAAGATAAAAACTAGGAAAATGAGAACAATCGACACCCCACTACACCAAGGGTCAAGCCTAGAGCCAAGCCTTCTCCATTCAAGTTGTGATTCATTGAATCGAATCCTATACACTTATCCATCTTATTTTTTCACAAATTATATTTTGCCAAAGGAGGGTAATTAGACTTCAGTAGTTGCATTGATCACTTCTAAGGAAGAGGAGGTTTAAACCCTACTTGAGCTATTATTTTCACACACCATAAGAACTATGTAGAGCTATGATTCTAAACATGTAGGCTATGCATTTTGCAACATTGATTCAATGATTACCAAGCTCCATTGCTTTTGTTTATTTTGGAGTGTGCAAGCTAGGTCAAGGTGAATATTCAATCACATAACATATTATACTCTACACGTCTATGAAATGAATGTATAGTCATAATCGATAAGACATAACACATAAACACCAAAAAATCCAAACTGTGAAACATTACAAAGATGTACTTGAAGGTACAAAGATAAAACTAAATCAATCAAGATTTTTGCAGTCGCACTTGTATAACAGGCCCATATGGGTGTATGTTTATCTCAAAGTAATGTGCGAGTCCAAAATCCCAAGATCAGGGCAAATACAATCAACATAGTCAAAGTATAGACTTAGATTTGTAGAATAGTCAAGGTGTGATCATTTCTTAACCTCTTTGTTTTCTTTGCTTTAATTTACTCTATATTTACGACACTCGGGATTTTTTTGGGTTACTTAGCCTCTTAGGTAGATATGAATAATGCATGTCAATTGTAGATACTTAGATTTATTTAATTACAATTTGTTTTGTTCTTAGACATTTTTAGTGCCTAGTGTGGTTGTGACATGGCGTGTTCTCTTACCACCTATGTTTTTAGTGAAATCCAAGTAAATTTTAACCAAAATTTAAATGAGGTCATAAAACTGAAAAAATAGTAACTACACCCATTTTTTCCAAAGGAAAACTCACTTTAGCCTTTATGTAAGATAGTAGTAAGAAAAACACAACTCAAGAGAGAGACAATGTAACAAAAAACCCTTGAATGTGAAGATTGAATCAAATTCTAGGGCTTGAATGCTAAATAAAAAATCTCCATTATGCACAATTGAATCATTATTCATTGATAGTCATGCATTATGTTAATAGTATAGGAAAAAAATAAAATTAAAGACACAAAATGGTGTTCATAGAGCTGTTATGAAGAGCCTTCCAAGTGACAAAATCATGTTGAAATGAAATAAAATAATCCCACGTGTAACCAAATAAAGGAAATGAGATGTATGAGGCTATAAATAAGTGATTTAAGGGAGTTGGTTAGGTATACATACTTGGACGGGGTCAATTGGTGATCAAGAAGGCCAATGGCTTATGAAGACCACCTCCATAAAACTTTGAAAATAGAGCATAAAATGTCATTTTTTCATGCAAAACCCTTATTCCCATTTTTAATTCATAATTTAACTTATTTGATAAATTTTTACATTTGAACCCCTTTCTAGGATGGTTCCAACCCCACATAAGTATATATTTGGTCCATAGAGATTACAAATATTTAAATAATTATCCAAATGGTATATGTTTATAATTATGGACTACATCTTTTCCATTAGCCAACCTTGGATCCAAAACAAAGCTTGTCTTATCTCCTTGATAAATGCATAGTTATACGAGCTTGTCTTGGACAAACCCTTTACCCATACAAGTTTGTCTCTTTTAGCTTTTTGGGTTTATCTATTTATTATTGTTGGTCATGATCTTTAACCCTTCCCATATTTTTTATTTTATTTTTTAATTCAACATACTTTAGTCATCTTGGATCACCTTATAAATACAAGGTCTTGCTAAGCCATTTGAGATATGAAAGATTATAAGAGAAGATAAAAACTAGAGATAAGGATGAGAACATTCAACACTTCATTGCATCAAAGGTCAAGCATAGAGCCAAACTTATCCATTCAAGTTGTGTTTCATTGAATCAAATCATATATACTTGTGACACTTATCCATCTCAGTCTCTCTACAAATCCATTTTTCCAAAAGAGGGACTTCAAAAGTTGTATTAATCACTTCTATGGAAGAGGAGGTTAAAAACATTACTCGACCTATTTCATCCACACACCATAATAATTATATGGAGGTATGATTTCAAGTGCCTAACTACAATAATTTTTATTGGAGTGTCTAAGTTATGTCGAAGTGAATATTCAACCACAAAATATTTTGCCTTGCACATATTCAAAATGAAGGTATAGTCTCAATCATGAAGACACATCGCACAACTACCATAAAACTCAAACTATGAAACACTGCAAAAATGCACCCAATGACACAGGGATGAGTTTTTCTGAGAGCAATGTGTAGGTTTGAAAATGTAGGATCAAGTCAAATATAATTAGCATAGTTAGAGTACAAACTCAAATTTTCAGAACACTTAAGATGTGATGATTTCATAACCTCTTTATTAATTCATTATTTTACTTTAGCTTACATTTGTGACACTTGGATTTGTATTATGTTACTTAACCTCTTAGATATATGTGAAATCTATTTTCAATTGTACACACTTATGTTTATTTGATTGCAAATTATTTATTACATGTTTTATGTAAAAAACATAATTACCATAAACATAAATGGTGAACCCCAACTCTTTCCAACACTTAACTTATGGTTTCATACAACCCTTTTCTTTCACACTTTTATGGATGATTTCATATATGATTTATTTTCATTCTTACATCATCTCAAACACTAATAGTTTTTTAGGTGCCTATTTCATGCAAATTCTCACCTAGGGTTTGATCTCTTGCTTATGTTTAACCTTGGGATTTACAAACCCTTATCTTCTTAGTGTTTGATCAATCATTTTAAAATTTAATTTCTAGATTTTAAATCTAGGGTTTCTCATCCTTTTCATCCATAAGGATCATATATCATTAAGTGTTTGTAACATGATTATAATAATGGACCACATTCCTAGAATTTTAGAAACTAATGACATACTACAACACTTAAACTTTTCAAATAATGAAATGGTTAATCAACATCTTATTCAATATTTTTAGGAAAGCCACATTTTTTTCTGTCAATTCATTTAAAAAGCCAACAAAGTATTGGCTGTAAATGTTCCTCATGTGCCTACCTCTAGGATTTTTATTTATGATCCTGTAATTTTAATACCTTGCACAGAATGTTTGTTTTCTATCTTCCATCTATAACCTACATTTATAAAAAATAATCCACCTATAGATGATAATATACCTTCACATACCATCAATGATATAATTTGACATCTAAATGAAATTGTTGAGGGCATCGCCATTCATATGCCCGAGTTAGACACCATGAGGCATACTATATTTGAGCTACAAATGAAAATGTGTAATTTACAATTAGAACAAGAAATATTCATGGCTAACATTAAAAATAACATAGAACGAATGCATCTTATTAAAAAAAACATATTAGATATGAATTTTTAACATGACTTGGACATTTTTACATTTTCATTATTCAATAGTCATGGGGATCCTCAAGCACTCCTTGGACCGTCTTTTGATGATGCTTAAGTTATTTCCTAAAACCTTGATTTTCAATGCATTGAATTGGTTCTATTCTTTGTCGAGTGGTTCATTGGATTCCATGGGATGTTTACAAAAAGATTTCCTTGACAAGTGTCTTACTCGTAATAGACCAAGAGCAATATTAAAAATCATTCAACATATAAATCAATATCCAAACAAAATCATGCATGATTACATTTTGATTTCATTGTCATTTACATTCATTGATGTATTAATCTTGTGATTTAGAAAAGCACATAAAGTCGTCAGTAGCCTTGTAGAGTTTATTAAAAATAACTTACTAGGAACAACATATAGGTATTTTACTCATCTTATAGATAAGTCTATTAATTTAGAATAAAATGATTTGTGCCCCACATTTAGGTTAAACAATGTTCGTACAAAAATTCCAATCAACAAAGTGCCAAACACTTAGATTAATAAAAGAACAATACCATGTACTAAGGCATTCACCAAACTTAAAAGTTGTGAACTAAGTCTCTCCTAACATATTCCTATGGTTAAGAAAATGATAATGTTAGATATGGAACACATTTCAACATAATCTGCACACCTTAAAAAATATACAATACATTGAAATATTTATTGAATGAAGACATGGTAAAATTGTCACTTATATCAAACATAATTCTAACTATAGACTAATGCCTAATAATGATATCAACCTTTGAACATGTCATGAAACAAGGGGCATTCAATGGATAGATACATGTATTTGAGAGATAAAATTTAAAAGTTAATTTATTGTGGAAATATCACACTCCATCACCAATCATCTATTGGAAATGGAATTGCTTACTAATAAAAATAACCTTTTACGGATATAACAAATGTCAAAAATAGTGATCAAATCCAATGCAATCAAGACTTGGATGAGGATGATCACTTATTTTATAGTTTCAGATATTGGAGGGATACTTATTACCCCCATCAAAATAAATATTAATGCCTTATGGGGTGTTGAGGACTTCCACACATACATATTTTAGACCCCTCTTATATTATACATTTCACTTGCTTATCTTGCTACATGCTTCATATGTTGTTTCAATTAAATTATAAAATACAAAAACATTGCTAAAATACAAAAATATATGAATGCTTTAGTGATCATCATCAATGCATATTTAGTATACCATTGTATTGTATATAGTTTTATTCTTCTATATGTTGTGTCTTCCTTGTGCCTTCCTTATAGTGTTTTCTTTTTTAAAATTACAAAATCGAAAAACATTCATAAAAAACCAAAAATACAAAAAAATATTTTCTATTATCTTAGTCATCGAATACACATTCTACCTATCACCATAGAGATTATGCATCTATTTTTTTACACCCACTTTCTAATGATATACGTTAACTTAGGTGAGAGGTAGGATAATTTGGCTAGATATACTTATGATTATATTTATGACTCTCTTAGGAAGGGTGGGAGGAAAGCATTGCTTACTTTTATAAGTAATCACATTTGCTATATAGAGATACATGTACATGCATCATGTTTATTATTGATTACTTCCGTGAGGTATACATATTTTAATTGTGTACATGGATCCGTTCATGTTAGTTTTTGCATATTATTACATTGGAATAGTATATTTTATACACCATCATACTCAAATCTATGAATTTAACTTAGGCTTCCTCCTTAGTTTTGATTGCATTATTTTTTAGATTTTGCATAGCATTTGCCTTCCATATGCATTAATAATCTCCTAGCTAGTTCTTTCAAGTTGTCCATTGTGTTTCATTTGCATCGACCATTTAAATGTTGGTCCCATTCTTAACACTTACACTAGTCCTCGTGATGATGAAATCATACTTTTCAAGATGTTTTGTCATAACATGCATTGAGTTTTGAGGGAAGCCTATAGGTGCTTAAAAGCCTTGCTCTCTTTCTTTCCTATATATCCCCATGGTTTCTTGTGTTAGTTTCTTTTTCTTCTACACACATAAATAAATAAATAAATAAGTGGTTTGATACACAATCATAACTATTTGGATATGGGGACATCATACCCAAGATGATATTTATTGACTACATATATATATATATATATATATATATATATATATATATATATATATATATATATATATATATATATTCCTTTTCGGGGGCATTGTGTCTTCGTATGCTTTAAATTTTTATTTTATGAGTTTATTTGAACATGAATTTTGCATAATTTTCCCATGGGGCATGACATTTTGATTTTATTATATGCATTATATTGATTATACATGTATCATTTTAACATGACATATTATTTGAATGCCTTGACTTATTTCATTAGTAAGGGATATCATATCATTAACATCATTTTACATCTTGGTATTATTGGATTTCTATATACATTATTCACTTAACTATATCTTTCACATTAGTGTACATGACACACATTTTCCTATGTGGGGAATTGTACCCACTCATGTTTTTTATATACAATTGACACTACATATTCTTAATTTCAAATTCTACAATTGACATATGATGGTTATCATTATTACATATGAATTTATTTGAACATTTTCATATTGGGGAACACATGGTTTTCCCCATGACATAAATATCCTTAACTTACAATTCACTTTCTAGTTTGTCTTATCATACATCATGAAATCTTGATTTTATATGACACTTTGGGACCTATATTGCATATTTAGCCTACATTAATAGATAGATCAAGATACTTAGTACAATATTAATGCACTTCATAATGTTATGCTTGATGACTACTTAGCTCATATATTGCCCATCAAGGGGTGGAAATAAATAAACATTTAAAAAAAAAATTCAAAAACATTGGTAAAATTCAAAAATTCAAAAACATTGGAAAAATCAAAAAATCAAAAACATTGAATTTTTTTTAAAATTCAAAAATATTTAAAAAAAATCAAAAATTTCAAAAATATTGGAATTTTTCAATTAAACAAAAAAATGCTTTATATATGTTATATAATTACATATTCTAGATGTTTTTCATTAGCCATAGTTTATACATATGTGTTTTTCATGATATTTATTGAGTGTTATGTAGATTCACATGATAGATAATACTGAATTTCACAATGTTTGCCCACATCTTGGAGGGGCCAATTTTTTAGATTACATGTCCTAGCTTGGGGGCTTGCCATTTTAGAATATTTTTGCATGGTGATATTTATCCTTGCTTGTCCTTCTTCATATTGAGCTAGATCAACACATTTTTTGCTACTATCTTATACATCTCTTATCCTATGTATATTTTACATTATGATTATTAGATTGACTGCTTGTGTATAACTGCTTGTTTGTAAGTCAATATGTTTTCTTGTTTGTGCATCATGTTCATAGAATATCTTTTTATTGTCTTGTTTTATGAGTTATGTTGTGAGTCAATTCAATAAATTTTAATTCAATAACTTGGGTGTGGTTACCAACATTGTATGTGACAAGCAAAATATTGATGCTTTTCCTCACAACCCAATGCAACATAGATTGTTGTAAGTCATTTTTTTAATCATACATAGGTACATAAAAAATATCATGCATGTCACATATACCAAATTCTAAAGTTTTATTTTTTCTAGTTGGTATAAATGTTGTAGTAATGATTTCAAATGTATCATCAAATGCAACACCAACTGCTCTGGGTTCATTTTTTTTCAAAAAGTGCATAAAAAAACAATTGCAAGTTGACTTTGTTTGAAAATAAAATCCAAGATTCCTACAATCAAAATCATAGATGTTATTGTGGGAATTTTTTATTCAAGAAATCCTCCCTTAACAATAACCATAGGTGTTTTTATATGCAGTTTATTCTCAACAAAACATGCAATATTTGTGACTGTAGGTTGATCTCTATCTACATGTGCATGTATTCTTGTAGGGAAAATCCCCCACAATGGTTTCCTTTACCATTATATGCAATATAAATTGTTTCAGACTGATCTTCTTTATCAAGAGATGGAAAGGTTATTGCAGGATGGTTTTATTTACAAATAGATGCAAGGGAAGCTGCTATAAGTTGCCTTTCATTTGTCAATGCAGATTTTGTTGCATATGTTTCAGGTTGGTGTTCTTGAATAAGTTCATCCATTTATGTGGCTACAAATTGGCTTCTTCCAATAGACACAAGTGTCTCAAAAAAGGAAATTAATGTTGGTAGTCATTCCTCATCGACATATCCATTTGTTTTTGTAGCAAAAATCGATGCAGATAACCTTTCTTGATTACTGAGTGTAGGCATTTTGGCAAGAGTAGTTACTGTAGTCTAGTTTCCACCAACAAGTACAAGGGAAATTATTGTAGGTTCATAATTATATGTAGAATGAATTGTAGATCACTCTTGTTCACCAACAAACACAAAGGTTGATAAATAAACAATTTCTATAGACGATATTCCTTCATTAATATCTCCATTCTTTTTTGTATGCACTAGTATAGATCGTCATTCCTATTTAATGGATTCATGCCATTTGACATGAGAAATAGACACAAGAGAATTATTATTTTTAATTACATCTTGCCTTTATTTATGTTGTGCTATCTAGAGCTTGCAACATAGTTTTTTTCTTTTGTAATTATTTAATTGTAGCTTCCAGAGTTGCCATCTCTTGATGTGCATCAATCATTCCTTCATTATCTACTTCATTACCAACTAAAAATCCCCCAAATTAATTTTTATTAGTTATAAAAAAAATTCTCTTACCTACATAGAGTTATTTTATTTTAGGAAATTTTTATAAAGATACATAATTAGTTATATATCATGCAAAGACAAGACCTGTGATATGAGCTTACACAGTTTATCGCTGCGATGAAAGAAGGGAATTTATGATCTTTTAACCCCTATTTGTAGAAAAGAAATTTATTCTAGGCAAACAATAAATTGTTAGTGTATGTTTTTATTTCATTTAATAGTTTTTCCCTACACACATTTAGTTAGATTGCTTAGGTGTCTTTTAGATCATTGTGAAAGACAATCCTACATTCATGACGAAGTGAGGACTTGTTTATCTTTCACCTATTTAATATACCTTCCTAAAAATTTTATGGCTAATAATATTAATGTTAATATTAAAATCTTTGGATTATTGAGCAATTACTTCTTCTTGGCTCATGTTTCATTTTACTACTACATAGGTAATTTTTTCGTGCATTCAACTATATCTAGTAGATCTTTAATTGTGGTCCACTTTGACATGGTATCAGAGCTTTTTGGGTATTTGAATGTCATTGTTCATGTTGTGAAATATTGATTTTTAATTTACGTGTCATAAATATACCATTCATTAACCTAACATATTATAGATTCACCATCTCTCAGATTTTGCTTTTCTTCTAGGATCCTCAGTGGATTCAGATTCAGAAAAATAACAAGGGAAAAGGTATCTTTTACTGGTCATTTTTCAATTGATAGGTTTTCATGAAAAATGACCTACATCATTAGATTCAAATGGCATCAAAACCCCAAGATTGGTTGTAAACATGATCTAATTTCACTACTATCGATTTTTACCATTTTTAGAGGGTTACAAAGCTTTTTTTGATGATTTTGCATAAATATGTATAATCTACAATCTTCAAGAGAAATTCAATTCTAGGTATTTATAGTTTTTTGGATATATTTAGTGGGCCTTTAATCAATTTTCAAGAGGCATACCATATCTAGTGATTTTGAGATAGTTAGAGTTTTCATACATGGATGCATATTGTAGGAAACTTTAACATTCCTAGCATTGCAGGAACCGTCACCATCTCCCACACTTGTAAAGACATCCTACCTATGATGCTCCAAATATTGATGGTTGTATAGGTGAGATGCATATCTGATGAAAAATCTTGACATCGAAACTTTTGACTACTAAAGCAGTCACCATCCTTGACATAAGGAATTTTGATTACGAAAGTAGTCAACATTCTCGACATCGATGTGAGTAGTTTCCACTTTTAACATCAGGATTAATGATTGTGCGAGCAGTCAAAAACCCTAAAATTTGTAATAAACCACTGTAACCCTAACGCATTTTTTTAATTATGAGAAATGTCAATAATCCCAACATGAGGACTTCTTGGTGCGCCTGTAATCCTCAATCTCACTGCGAAGAGGCCTTGCATCTCTGATGTTAGATTTTTTTAATGCATGAGTAGATAAAAAACCTAATGAATTTTTAAGTACCTCCAAACTCTAATGATGGCTATGAAAATGTTAAATTTAAGATCGTGAGGTGTGACACTATTCATTTTTAAAAGGGGTCATTTTTGGGATGATGTCACTCACCCATCAATCACATTAATCAAAGTGAAGGGGGAGAGCACTAAAAATAGGTCTTATCCCCTGGTCATATAAGAGTTAACTTTTGATCCAATGGGACATAATTTTTTTGAGGGGAAGTTGATTCCAAAAAAAATCACAACAAAATTTTTCAAATTTATGCAAAGTGGATATCATTATTTTTTGTGAACAAGAAACTTTCAAACTTCCATAACTTTCAACCAATAACTCTGTTTCAAGCACAATTTTTTTAAAAGTGTGAGTTTTTCAAGTTCTATGCATTGGTGATATTCTTGTACCTTATAAAATTAAACCTATGTATATTCATGGGGTGTTACCTATTATCATCGTTTAACACATACTTCATTTTTTTTACCATGGATCTAAGTTCAATTTTGATTCTTACACCATTCAACTATCACAAGTGGGAAGTCAAAGTGTAAATCCCCTTGAGGAGAAAAGCCTTACACTGAATCATGATGGGGATAGAAATAAATTTGACACTCGAAGCACAGAAGGTGAAGTGGTATAACAAAAGAGACAAAGCCTACGGTCTTCAATGCCTGTCTATGTCTCTCAACTTGCTCTTTCATATCAAATCTATAACAAGTACAAATCAACTATAGACCTTATTGAAAGAAATATTTATAAATTAGGATGTCATGAGAAGTCAAGAGTTACAGAATGAGCTCATCAGTTTGAGCCTAGGTGATTTTGATACAATACAAGACTTCATAAAGTTCCAATTACTCAAATTATAGTTGAAGATGTATGAAATTAACAAAAATGATGATCAATTGATTCTTTCCATCATTGTCAAATTGCATTATGATTATTCTATCTTCATTTCTACCTTCCATGCCATAAAGCATGTCATTGAAGCTTCGTGGACCATGCCATCCTTAGATAAATTTGTTGTTGACTTGACTTAGGATCAAGATAAGCTCATTCAAATGGATACACTAAAGTCATGTAAATTATATACCTTAATTATGAGTCATGAAATATAGAAGGCTTCTAGTAGTAAGGATAATAAATAGAACAAGAAAGACCCAGAGCAAATAAAGGTTCATGAATCTGATGCTAAGTTAAAAGCATCAAAAGAGTCTTCCTCTTCAGATGGAAAATCCAAGAAAGAGTGACTCACATGTAGCTATTACCAGAAATATGGACATGATGAATCCAAATGCATGAAGAAGCAAATTGACCCACTAACTAAGATGTTTGAAAAGCATAACATCAATGTCCTTGATTCTTTCAATCAGAGTTCATCAACACAAGAGTCTTCTAAGTCCAAAGACAATAAGAAGGGTAAAACACTTGTCACAGTTACATCCCAACCTTCCAAATAGGTTATTATTTATGGTGCATCATACCACATGTCTTCATCACAGGTCATGTTCTCTCTGTAGAACCTTATTCTATGCCCTCCATCTTATTGGGTGATGATACTTCTACAAAAGTTAGTGGGAGTGGATTTGTTGAAGTAAATGATGGGACATTTCATTATGTTCCCTTTTTATACACCAATCTCTTATCTCTTTATCAGATCACTCACATCAGTTTGGACAAGAGAGTTGAGTTCACATCTAATTCAGTGGTTATCAGGGAAGCAAACATTGACTCCATTGTTGCACTTGGGAAAATAGATCACCAATCATGATTGTATACTTTCTCACATTTTTCACCTGATCAATCCTCTACTGCACTACTCACTCATTCAGATGAGGTGATTAAATTATGGAATGATCGATTTGGACATCTCAATTATTAGTACCTAGAGCAACTCAATCAGCATGGCATGGTTTTAGTGTTTATATGAGTCAAGTTTTCTGACATAGTTTTCCAAGGTTGCATACTTGGTAAACAACCTGAGGAGAAAAATGACAAGGGAAAATCACAAAGAGCTGAACATATATTATAGATTATCTGCAGTGACATTGTTGTTTCATTTCCAAAACCTTCATTTAATAGGACTAAATACATTCTTACTTTCATCGATGACTATTCAATATATACTTGGGTATACTTTCGTAAGCATAAATTTGAGGTCTGTGATCATTTTCAAGACTTCAAAACACTTGTATAAAAATAGTTAGGTAAATCCATCAAGATTTTATGTACTAATAATGGTGGTGAGTATGTTGGTAACTATTTTGAAAAATTATATATATTAGAGGGGTTTGAACTACAACATATAGTTATATATAGTCCTCAATATAATGGTGTTATAGAGTGTAAGAATATGTCTTTGAAGGAAATGGAAACTATATGCTACACTCCAACTCTCTTACACCTCAGTATTAGGCTGAGGCCATCAATTGTCCTTATTAGATCTATTATTGATTTCCTCATAAAACATTGAAGGGAGTCACTCATTTTGAAGCTTACAATGGTTGGAAACCCATAATAAATAAATTTTGAGTGTTTGGATCTCCTATTATGGCCCACATTCTAAAGGATAAATGTAAACTAATGGAACCGTAGAGTTTGCCTTGCATTTTCATTGGATATCCTAAGAGCGTTAAGAGATACAAGCTTTTCCATCCCACTACTCATGAGTTATTCATTGAGAGGATTATTCATTTTCAAGAGGTTCCTTTCAAATCCACACTTGACACCTCTCCCCCTTCTTTGGATGCACTAGGATAAGATAACAATTATGATGATTCAGATATGCCTAAATAACTTCTTAATGATCTAGATTCTTCTTCTAGTTCTGATGATGAGAGTAGTGATGAGGATTCCCCTCCTCCTCCGAGAATATGTTCAAAGGACAAGGAATCTCCTCTTGACTATCTGAGCACTAGTCCTCTTTGGGCTAGAAAAACACTGCAAAGTGTTGGCCAATAAATTGGAGCTCCATTAGACACTAGGGGAACTCGTACATAATTCAAGGATATGCCACATTATTTTAGTGCATTTACTTCCACTCCATAATTGTTTCATGATGCATATGGCACTCTAATTTGGATACTAATATGGAAAAGGAATATGGTTCCTTATAGAGGAATAACACTTAGGATTTAGTTCCACTTCTCAAGAAAAAAACTTGTTCGATGTAGGTGGATCGTCTAAATAATATAACAGATGGGTCTGTAGATAAGTTCAAAGCACATTTGCTAGCAAAGAGTTTTTATCGAGTACCTAACATTGACTATACCAAGACATTTGCCTTAATTTATAAAATTAACTCAATTCGAATCACTCTTGATATTACCACAACACGTCGCTAGGATGTTTATCAAATAGATGTGAAGAGTGTGTTTCTTCACAATGACCTGGAAGAAGAAATATACATGAAACAACCATAATAATTTATGAAAGATTCTTCCTTAGTTTTAAAACTTCATAAATATATCTATGGCCTCAAACAATATCTTTGAGCTCAGTATGCCAAGATGGACTCATTTCTTCTTTCAATTAGGTTCACCAAATGCCATTCTAATTTGACTATCCACATTTTACGAATGATTAATTATTGATTCTAGTTCCCTACGTGGATGACCTATTAATCATAAGGATTTCTTCATCCAACATCATAGCAGTAAAAATTATTGTCTTATAGGTTCTTAATGATTGACTTGGGCTTGTTACACTATTTTCTCAGGATTGAACTTTCTTAGTCTGACTCCAAGATCATTGTTGCACAATCCAAGTATGTTCTTGATATGTTTAGTTGGTTTAACATGGTTGAATGTAAGCCAATTTTGACTTCTTTTCTATTTGATATGAAACTTGAAGTTGATTTTCCATCTCCTTTGGTTGATGTTATCTCATATCGATAACTTATTATGAGTCTCATCTATCTTATGCACACTAGATCTGATATTTCATATGTAGTAGACATGGTCTCCAAATTCATGTAGGAATCACATGAGCTACACTCGAAAAAAACTAAATGGATTTCCCACTACATTCAGGATACTCGTAGTTTTAAAATTCACTATGGAACATGCATCAATATTAAATTAATTAGTTATACATATTTAGGTTAGGTTGGCAATATTCATAATTGCAAGTCTACTTCAGGGTATAGTTTTTTCATTAGTTCAGGTTTGATTAGTTGGCCAAACAAGAAGCATAATGCTATTATTTTATCTTCTACAGAGGTAAAATAAAGAGGAGCTATTAATATTACCACTGAGGCTATTTGGTTTTAGAAGATTCTCATTGAGTTTGGCATTTAGTTTTGATGACCAACAGGCATCTTTTATGACAACTAAAACATAATTAATATATGTAGGAATCGAGTCCTCCATCAACTGACCCAACATATTGAGATTTAGATGCATTTCATTTATGAGCTCATCCATGAGCAAGTCATTGATCTCTAATATATCTAGATAACATAGTAAGTTATTGATATATTCACCAAACCCTTCACTGTGAGAAAATATCTTCATTTGTGGGCTCTTTTTGGGGTTCAAACAGCTTTAACATTTTCTTTTGGGAGATTTTTATTGTACTTGGGTACCTCATTAGGCCTTTATGCCAAGATCCAATTCTAATACCCACCTAAGTTATGCTTAAGGGGGGGGTGTCAATGTAGGTTTTCATTTTATTTAATAGTTTTTAACTACACATATTTGGTTAGCTTACTTAGGTGTCTTTTAAGTCAATTTGAAAGATAATCCCACATTTATGCGGAAGTGAAGACTTATTTATCTTTTACGTATATAACGTACCTTCTTAAAGCTTTTATGGATAATGATGCTAACGTTAATATTGCAATCTTTTAATTATTGAGTAATTACTTCTTCTTGGCTCATGTTTGATTTCACTACTATACACATGTAATTTATTTGTGCATTTGACTCTATCTAGGAGATCCTCAATTATCTCCCACTCTGACATAAATTTAAGCTAAGAAAGTGATAAATTTAATCTATAAAGTAAGAAATAAAGCAAGAAATTAAACCTAACATTATAAATATTACAATACTTGACACCTTCCCTAAAAATAGTGCCAAAATGAAGATCATAAGTTAATCACAAGCTAAATTGGTATAAACCAATCTATATACATACAACCCTATCAATTGATAAATCACTAACTTGATTTATGAACTCTACTACCTTCATTAATTATCAACCTAGGGTGTGTTTAAACTTAACAAGGTGTTAACATTATATGTGTAGCATTAGTATATGTAGCATTAGTATATGTTAAAGGTTAAGGTCCTAATCATTACGTAATTTAAACACACTTTTAGAATGGAAATGATAAGAATTGAAATCATACTTTTAGAATATAAGAAATACATAAATAATACCAAGTTAATAGACAAAAAATCAATCTATCCAACCACATGAGTGGACCCTACCTCAATTAGACTAGAGCTTAAATTCTCTCCTTATTAGATGATTAAATTAAAGCAACTATTTATTCATCCAAATAGAATTGATACATATACATTACAATCTAATATAAATTTGATTATCTACCTACTCCTTACTTTCTAATTATCTTACTACTTTCTACTAACTTATAGCTTCCCTCTTAAATAGAGAAGACAATGTATTATTTAAAATATATACAAAATATAAAGGTTATAACCAAAATATATGGTTATAAAAATCATCTAAATAACCATGATAAGATAGCCATGATGTTACAATAAACAATTAGAAAATAAAATATTGATTTTTCATTATTATAACAAACTTCGAGGAAATATAAATGCAAGAAACAAATGGAATGACTGTTTGGATCGGATTTATAATAAAATAAAATATTTTAATTTTCAATTTCTCCTTTTAAATAAATTTGAAAATTAAATTAGAAAAGTTTTGTAATTTTAATAAAGGAAATTGAAAGAATTTTTAATCATAGAGAGGAAATTAAAAATAAAATATAACACAAAATTTGTTTATGGGGTTCACCAAATGGCTACGTCCCCGGATCCACTCTTTGAGTGTTCCAATCTTATTAAAAAAATTTGAGACTGATTACAAATAATCTTCTAAGTAAATAATTATTTTCGTACCAGATATCTATCTATGCAATAAAATATACCTCTTGAAAGTTCTGCTACCTCTATATTCAGAGATCTTTGTCTACAATTTCTTCTATGCAAATCCACTGCTTCTCTACCAAAATCTCGTTACTGCCTCTATAAAATAACCTTGCAGTTATATCTATATTTATCAACAATAATGTTGGTTGGGTAATAACAAATTTTTTTTAGATACTAACAATTTCTTTAAATTGAAAATTTTCTTATTTTAACAGCATGGCGTTGGCTCTCTGAGATTTTCTGCTACCTATATTCGGTTTTGCTTTGCAATCGATAAAACCCAAAATTCCAAAATAAAATTTAACATCGTTGACGTATAGTTGAATGTAGATAATGATATAGAATTAGTGCCAAAATTGATCCACGCTATCATAAATAACAAATAATTAAACTTCTCTGCATAATATGTTGAATAATCTTTGCCAGTTATAAACCTTTTACCGTCAATGTTTCTACATACAATATCTATCAAGAATCTTCGAGAAGCTTTAAAGAATTAAATTACCACGTATTTTCTAATGTAGTAATAATAATAATAATTCTCACTTGAATGTAGAAACAATTCATTAAAAAGATTTTACGTCATGATTAAATGTATTCCAAGACTCCTTAAGCCAAGATCAAGATTGACAATTCATGATCAAGATTTGCACTTTCTTGGTAAATAAAGATTACCATGCAATAAACTTATCCAAATCAAATACCACATTATATTTGAATAATCTTAGAATTAAAGACTTGTGATAATCTTTTAACAAAATATTAATATGCATGTAAATCTTCACCAAAATAAAAATATATAATCTCCCCACTAAAACAAATCAAGAACCAAATATCTTTCCACCAACTGTATGATTCTTTACGAGTAGAGAAAATAATTTGGAGTTTAACTTATAAGATTAAATAATTAAAATATTTTCATGACTTTCTTTAACAAACCTTCAAGAAGTCATGCCACATTTTTTTGATGGAATAAAGACTTGGATTTAAAAAAAAATATGCAACCATGCTTATCTTAAATAACCCATGATTAAATTACCATATCAATTATTTAAAAGAATCATATATATTTGATTATTTTATTTTTTTGATAATATAAGAGTAGTAGGATTCTTGATTTATGAAATAAAGAATTAAAAAATATATTCCATGGCTATTTTAAATAATTATCCACATGAGAGTGGAAACAATATATTTTTGAGAATAAAATATGCAATGGTAGATTAAAAACTATTTAATAAAATATTCAATTAATTAAATATATCCCATGATAAAATAAAAATTATATGATTAAATAAGATATTAATTAATTAAATATATATCCCATGGTAAAATAAAAATATTATTAAATAGGATATTAATTAATTAAACATGTTCTATGATAAAATTTAAAAAATACCATTAAATAGAATATTAATTAATTAAATATATCCCATGATAAAATTAAAAAAATACTATTAAATAAGATATTAATTTATTAAATATATATCTCATAGTAAAATAAAAATACTATTAAATAAGATATTTAATTAATTAAATATATCCCATGGTAAAATGAAAAAATACTATTAAATAAGATATTAATTAATTATCTCAAACCATATAAAGAGTGCAAATCTTTTGGATCAAACTTTCTCAATAAGACTTTTTTTGTCTCTAAAAGGTCAAATCATTTTCTGAAGCTGTAAACAATTTTTTTGTAAAATATCACTGTAAAATATTATGGTAATGATTCAAAAATCAAACTGAATCTCTAAAATGCAAGTGAAATAAATATCTACCCAATGCCAAATTGTAGATAGAAGTAAACTTCTTGCTCAATATATATACTAAAATATATTTTTTTTTAAAATAGACATACTGATCATGCCCCATATAATCTGCATATATTGTTGTCAAGGTTTAAAAATGATATTTTAAAAAAAAAATCAAATGTGAGACAAATAATTCAAGTATGATAAACCTGTCCCTTGGCTTTTCTCTACAGATTACTCCAATAAACTAAATTCAAATCATAAATTAATTAAGAATATCTTCAAGTTTAAATATAAATTAATTCCTTTTTCAATGCATCAAGAACTCAAAAACTTATCAGAAAATTAAAATAGAGCTTAGCAAAACCATAAATATGAGAAAATAATCTAAGTATGATAAATCTATCACTTGAATTTTGTCGTAGCAGGTAGCTCCAAAAATTATGTTCAAAACCAAACTGTATTCTTTTTAATAGAAGCTTTAAAACTGCTTTGAATATATGCATGTTAATTAATACCATAGCTTTACAAAATTAGCACTAGAAAACAAATCATCATTACCATCCGAATAAAAAATGAATGGAGTCATTTATGGATAATCAGTAGAGAAGTGTTCTTCCTCTGGTTTTGTTTTTGAAACTGATAGGTTTAAAACAATTTTCTTTTTGCTTACAGATGCATCATTCTTCATGGATGTCTTCCTGCAATACTTAAGACATAGTTGTGGATGTAATACCCAACATTTATCATTTTGATGACCACTTAAATTACAATGAGTACACTAATTATTACCCATTTGTTTCTCCTTAGAAAACATAGATATCTTACTAACTAATTTTTTTTTCAACATAAAGCAACACAATAATTATCTAATCCACAAAAACTGCATGGATATTTAGACCAAAAATCCTATGATAATAAGTCCTTATTTTTACAATTGAAATATATGTTGAAATATTTACCATGTTTAGGATAGAGTGATGGTTGAAGTTTCTAACATTTCTTAACTCTGTATCCACTCTTATGACAATGAGTGCAAAAGTTCCTTTTATCCTTCTTGGATGAGAAAACATGTTTATTATTTATCATCGCCTTGTCTTTTACAAAAGAAAACTTCTTTAATAAAGATTTTCTCTTCTAAAAATAAGCAATAGAATGATTATTTAATCCATAAAAAGTGTAAGGAGAAGCATACCATAATTTTTTTTATATCATAACCATATTATTCAAACTGAAAGAGTGCATTAGAAGTTTTAGAATTTACCAAATTTTTAGTGTTATGTGTTGTGTAAGAGAGAGGAGGTGGAATCTCAATACCTCTTCTTGCAATTCTCTTACACCTCTCATCCATCTATGATGGTTTATTCTGAAAAATTAGTGGCTTATAGTCTTGGTAGTTGGAAGCTTGTCTTCCTCTTACTGATTTGGAACTTTCTCTAATTTTCATTTGTTCATCAGTATACTCTAAACCTACAAAACGAGGTCTATCCTATATCTGTATGGGGTGAGTTATATCTTGTCCATTTTTACCAAGGCCTCTTCCTTCAAATCTCTTTTTATTTGACAGTTTAGACCCAATACCCTTAGTGTGTTTTTTTAAAACATCAAAAGCAATATCTGAAACTGAATAAGAGGAAGTACTATATGATGACTTACAGTGTATTCATCTATCATTATTTTTGCATCTGATGCAGAAGGCAATTCCTTTATTCATTCACCATTTTGCAACTTTGCCAAGAGCTCATCTTTGGTCTGCTAATCATATTTTAACTTTTCAATCTTCTTTCATGGAGTAAAATTTTGATATCAAAAGAGAGTTCTTTTCATGAATCTGTTGATTATATGACTCAAGCTCATCGAGCTTTTTCTATTTTGACAACTTGTCCATAGTTCACTTGTTCCTGTATTTCACACACAACTAAACCGATTATAATAATTAGCAAATAACAAACTATTATTCATATGTAAACCACACTGTTAATCTCATTGATCAATTGCTTTGATACCAAATTGATCTGTAAATTTAAGTTATAAAAACTTTTAAAGTCTGCTTAGATAAGATTTATAATAAAATAAAATATTTTAATTTTTAATTTTTCAATTTAAATAAATCTAAAAATTAAATTATAAAACTTTGATAATTTTAATAAATGAAATTGAAAAGATTTCTGATCATAGAGAGGAAATTAAAAATAAAATATAACACAAAAGATTTATTTGCGAGATTCACCAAATGGCTATGTTCCCAGATCTACTCTATGAGTGTTATGATCTTATTAAAACTCTTTGAAACTAATTACAAAAAATCTCTCTAAATAAATAATTATTTTTGTATTAGATATCTATTTGTGTAACAAAAGATACCTCCCAGAAGTTTTACTGGCTCTATATTCAGATATCTTTGTCTACAATTTTCTCTATACAAATCCACTGCTTCTCTACCAAAATCTTGTTACTACCTTTGTAAAATAACCTTGCAGTTATATCTATATTTCTCAACAATAATGTTGGCTAGAAAATAACAAATTTCTTCAGAGTACTAACAATTTCTTTGAATTGAGATTTTTTTAAATTTCGATAGCATGGCGTTAGCTCTCTGAGATTTCTTGCTACTTGTATTTGATTTTGCTCTACAACCGATCAAAACCAAAATCCCAAAATGAAATCCAACATCATTGGCGTATAACTAAGCATAAATAATGAGGTAGAATTAGTGTCAAAACTGATCCACGTTATCATAGCAAATAATTAGACTTCTCTACACAATATGTTTAATAATCTTTGGCAGCTATAAATCCTTTCTCGTCAATATTTCTACATACAACATCTGTCAAAAATCTTCGAGAAGCTTTAAAAAATTAAATTATCACATATTTTTCAATGTAGTAATAATAATAATAATTCTCACTTTAATGTAGAAATAATTATTTAAAAAGATTCCACGTCATGATTAAATATATGCCAAGACTCCTTAAGCCAAGATCAAGATTGACAATTCATGTTCAATATTTGTACTTTCTTGGTAATAAACTTATCCAAATCAAATACCACATTGTATTTGAATAATCTTAGAGTTAAAGACTTGGATAATCTTTTAACTAAAAATTAATATGCATATAAATCTCCATCAAAATAAAAATATATAATCAAGAATCAAATATCTTTCCACCAATCATATGATTATTTGCAGGTGGAGAAAATAAAGTGGAGTTCAACTTATGAGATTAAAGAATTAAAATATTTTCATGACTTTCTTTAACAAACCTCCAAGAAATCAATGCCACATTTCTTTGGTGGAATAAAGACTTGGATTTAAAAGAAAATATGCAATCATGTTTATCTTAAACAACCCATGATTAAACTACCACATCATTTTTTTAAAAGAATCTTTATATCTTTTTGATAATATAAGAGTGGTAGGATTCTTGATTTATGAGATAAAGAATTAAAAATATATCCCATAACTATTTTAAATAATTATCCACGTCAGAGTAAGAATAGTATATTTTGAGGAATAAAATATCCAATGATAGATTAAAAACCATTAAATAGGATATTTAATTAATTAAATATATCCCATGGTAAAATAAAAAAATACCATTAAATAGGGCATTAATTAATAAAATATATACCCTGTGGTAAAATAAAAATACTATTAAATAAAAATATTAATTAATTAAATATATTCGATGGTAAAATAAATAAATATCATTAAATAAGACATTAATTAATTAAATATATCCCATGATAAAATAAAAAAATACTATTAAATAAGATATTAATTAATAAAATATATATCTGATGATAAAATAAAAATATCATTAAATATGATGTTTAATTAATTAAATATTTATCATGATAAAATTAAAAAAATACCATTAAATAGGATATTAATTAATTATCGCAAACGCTATGAAGAGTGAAAATCCTTTAGATCAGAATTAGTTACGAGTGATTGTAACATCCTATCAGTCTTTTAAATTATTTTTCACATTTAAATATGTTAGTTAGAAGTTTTAATAAGATGACAGTGAGTTGTAACTCTCAAATAGTGACCTACAACTGTTGCTACAGGTTATCACTGCCCATATTGTTACAAATTATTTTTGGGAGCCATAACTTTTCGCATATAAACTTGAAATGAGATTCATTTTCTTTGAAAGAGTATAAATTTTTAAGGAGAATTTAAATATAAAATAAAACTTACGATTGTAAAAATTCTTGATGTCACTTTTGTCGATGTTTACAAACTTATATATTTTAACTCAGAAATACATATAGCCACTTGTTACATGTTGGTAACAAGCCAAATGGATCTCTCTCGTTCATAGATAAAAATTATATGACACTTTGAAATAATTATATTCTAAATTTTTTAATTTTAATTAGTAACACCATAAACATTAAAGCCATTATATCATACTAGTTTATATAAAGATAATTAGTTTTAACCAAAATAATATGCATATAAATTATTCATATAATATGTACATATATCACCATTATATAGGTCAAAAGGGTGTGGATGGAAACATAAGAAGGTGTTTTATAAAAGATAATTAAGTAAAATGATGGACAATTTTTGGCCTCATCACACCCCCAACTTAAGCATTTGCACAGCCCTATGCAAAAATTTATGAATTCGGTTCTGATCAAAATAGAAAATGAAATGAAAAGGCATAGATACATTTGAAATTAATAAGTGGCATCCTCAAAAATATCTTGAAAGACATCTTCTATCTTTCTCAAAGATCATTCCATGTCATCTCATCATGTTCAACAATATGCTTTGATGTTTGCAACCATGAACAGTCTATCTCTCTCCATAAGAATGTATATTTCCTTAAATTAGTAAGTCATTATTTCTTTAGTCATGGACATTATGATCTTGTAATCTAATATTTGTACATTTATCTCTTTGTATAAGCCACTATATGATCACAAAAACTCTTAATGAAATGCCTCCATTGATGTCATGACTACATATTCATACAAGAACTTAGATCTTAATAAAATTGAAAATATAGGCTTTGAAAACCACTCATTTATCATATGTTAAAAGCTTTTGATGCTTTGATCTAAAGATGTGATTAACAAAGAGTACCATATGAGAAATAAAAATGATTTAAATCATGATACGTTGAATGATAGCATGAGGGGAATATGCAACTGAGACATCTTGAATCTCACCTTTAAAAATAGGGACAATTTTTTTATTTACAACAGCTTCTTATTTTTCATTCATGGTGAATAAATTTTTTGAGAATCATATCCAAATAAAGTGAACAAAGCAAGTAATGTCTAAATCATCTTTAGTTGACAAAGGCATTTATCACAACAATAAACTATTGTGTTTCCATCACGACACGAGGCAAGTTTTTTATTATCTATAGAAACAAGCCAAAGCCTTTGCTACAGGTATGAAACATCATGACACGAGACACATTTTTAATCATCTATAGAAACAACAAGCTAAATCCTTTGTTGTAGGTATGAAACCTCATGTGTGTACGATAGTGACTACAAGTATGTACAAAAATGGTTGCAAGTATCTATATAATTGTTGCAAGTATGTAATCTCTTAAAAAAATGTTTATATTTTAGTGAATACTTGTATTTTTGATTGATTATATCTAGAGTTACATATGTATCATTTACTGATGGTGAATACATCCTTATCACAACTTCCATGTAATGATTTACATTACTCTCTTGACATCTATACAAATGACATGAATTTATAGTATACCCCAAAATTAATGTGAGAAGGTCATATCAATCTAAAGGAGATACTTATTAACCCGTCGTCCCCCTCCCCCCCCGTCCCTGCCCCCACCAACTCAATATAAACACTTATCCTCACATGGTTTGCATGGTTTTCTTGTGAGAATGTGATGAAGAAATGGGGCATATATGAGCATGATAAGAAATACCAAAAAGGTATAGAACATGACAATCAATTGACATCATGAGGGTTTTTATGTGGATGTAACATGAAGTGGGATGACTGAGAATGATGTTAATTAACAAGATATATGTAGTGGATAGGATAAGTGACATGGTTGACTAAAGACTAGTTAACGACTACAACAAATAATAGGAAATAACACATAAAGTATAAAAACTATACATACCTATAAAAATAGAAAAAAACATAATTATTCTAATTAAATAATATAATTATTTTACTTCATAAAAAGGCTTACCAATAGAATAATGATGTTGTATAAACTTTTGGTAGCCATTGGATTGAAGTAGTAACATGTAGTCTTATAGTTAGTGTAACCAAGTGATGCATTCAACAATCAACATCCAAAATGATAAGTAATAATGTAGAATAGCTAAAACTTGAAGAGAGGCCTGTCAGGATCTATGAGAACTTGTGGAGTTTTGTTAAGACCCTTTTTATTTATTTTGGGATGTGTAGTTGAATGGACATGGATTAAACATATCAATGGGTAACAACCAATTCTTGAACAATGACAATAGGCTTTTTGAAAGGCTTCGGATTTGAATCAAAGAGAAAATACTAAGTATGCAAGATGAACATGTCAAGGTAACAAGAGTTGAGTGCAAGTGGGTAGAAGTTGTATGCAATCATAAATACATAATGTCTATAAATCAATCCTAACTCAAAAAAGATAGATCATACTATACACTTTCAATTAGAAACATATTTGTTAAACGGAAACATGACCAATATGGGGATCTGATAGACCTGATTAAGGGATATTTTACCACAATACACTATGCTATGGAGGGTTTCAAAGACTCCAATCAAACATAATCATGCAATAACTCTAAAGGAGTCCTGTGTTTTAATATCTCACTAAAATAACAACAAGTAAAGTAAAATCCAATCTAATGCTCACCAAAGTTTGTGGCACAAAGAGAGGGTTAGAAACAATATAGCTAAACATGCATAAGAGACATATAGTCACATCAATGTATGTGGAATCTTAATATATGGAATATAAGTACAATGCATATATATCTACTCTTACAAAGGAGGAACAATGTTAGGAATACTTTCCTTTGAAGATGAACTCACCGAGCCTTAATCTCTCCCTTGGCCAAGGTGCTTCACAAAAAGTTATTGCGATAAGGATGATAAGGATAAATCAGCTCTAGGATACAAAACCTATCAATACATCCAAAAGACTTCTCCATAAGATAAGATTTGTATCTCCAAAAAAAGTATGGAACCCTAAGCTTGCTCCTCAAGTAAAATGGTCAATAAGCACAAGTATAATAGCTCTTACTTCTTCTTCTCTTTTTAAAATAATGGAAAAATAAATTTGTATATATAGGTGGATTTGACCCTAAACCCTTTCAAAAATCTTGGCCGACAAAGTCAACCCAGTTGACTTAGCACAATTTTAGACAATAATTCACTAGGTCATGAGCTAGGTCAGCTAGGAGCCAAACTAGTTCCTAAGTGAAAATTACCCAAAACTCTGTACGATCAACCTAGTCAATCTAGTACAACTGACTAGTAAAAGGGGATTAAGGTGAGGAAAAGGAGGATGAAATGTGGGAAAAGACTGTAAAGGGTACAATAGAGATGAATAAGCTTAGAAAAATGGTTTTTAGGAGACAAGTGTGTAGATAATAAGTGGCAAAAGGGACAATAATCCTATGAAGCATTAATGGTCTACCAACTCCTTTCTTGGTGCACCCTTTAAGACATGCATTTAGAGAGATTGAGACTCGATAGGTTTCTTTAAGATACAAAGTATTAGTAATCGATAAAAGTTTAAAATTATTATGTGTATACATATACCCCACTCAAAGCTCGTCACGTGCTGTATGAGTGCAACACGAGATGGTGCTTTGAGAATAGAACATGATAACAAATTATGTTGATGCTAAGTAAGATGCAGTAAGGATCAAATAAGATAAATGAAAGGATAGAATTGAAAAATAAATACCTTTACTTACCTTAGTGTTGTAGATAAAGAAGGAGACTGTAAGAGAAGTGAAGGCATCCAAATGTGAAGAACATTAGGTGAACTTATAGAAGTTAGTGCAAAAAATAGCCAAAAATTAAAAAAATGAAAGAGAGGCATATAGTAGTGGAAAAGATTCTCTATATCATCATAATTTTAGAACATTTTATGGATCAAACAATGGATTAGTAGAAACAAAGATATAAGCAAAACAAGGAATCTGATGGAAAATATTTGAAATATTACGATTTGTGAAGTAAATTTAAATAGGGTGAAAGATAAGTCATTTGTTATTTTTAACTTATTTGTGAGCAAGAAATAGCTTTGAGAGACCAAACAAGTTAGGATGGCGAAGAGATGATAATTGAGATGACACCCAATGGTGGAACTGGGTTTAGCAGAGGTAGGCAACTAAGAATCTCAAACTAGTTTTTGAATATTTTATTGGAATTAAGTATTTTTTATAAATTTGTAATTTAAAGCAATTTTAAGAACTGTAATGAACCCAAAAAAGTTTTTAAGGGTAGAAAAAACCAAAAGGAGAAATGGGTTTTAAGAGATCATAGTAATAACTACCATAAGGCATGTATTACTCAAAATATAAAGGTCGATGGGTAAAAACAACTAGGTCCACCCAGTCGACCTAGTAGTATGAAATTTGGTAAAATCCACACGGTTGACCTGGTAAGTATGTGCTGACTGTAGAGTAAAAAATACTCTATGTTTCATTTTTATTTTCAGTCACATGATCCAAATCATTGTCCTTGAACACTTTGGTTTAAGACATCAAAGTTTTGACTAAGAGCGCGGGCTCAAATTTCTTTTTGCTCAGTTTTGTCTAAGTGTCGAAGTCAAGTGAAAGTTGCCAAGTGTCATCGACCGAGGCACCTTTTATAATTTATATAAGTTGGTCGGGACATGCCACGTATCTCATAGTAACTTAGCGGAATGTGACAAGTATCAACATTCGCATTTCATATCGGCAACTACGTTTCAAATCTCTTTTAAGCGGAAGGTTTCAACAAGCTAAGTATCAGGGGGAGAGCGCCAAGTGGCAATCATGGAAGGTTTCAATTTGCTTTTCTAAAAGTGACAGAAGACACCACGTATCCTCGCTGAAGAGAGCAGAAGCCACCATGTGTCAACCTCTGAATTATCTTCATTTTGTTTCACCGATATAGTAAAGATTGTGGTGGGTCTCAGGGTTTGTTTCTGAAGCAAGTGGAAGCTGCCAAGTGTCGATGTCCATGTAAATATGAAATGAGGCATGATTATTTCTATAATATAAATAGAGTGATGTGAATACCAACATGTGTAACCTTTCGTAGGTTTCTCAAAAGGTGGCTAAAAGTAGCAGAGATCGCCACATATCCTTAGTTAAGTAAAGTGGAGATTGCCACATGTCCTTTGTTGAGGCAAGCGAAAATCACCGCCTGCCCCTATGCCCTTTTTAAAGTTGCTTGTGCAAGAAATGCTATGGGTCTTATTTTTTGTAAGTTGTTAAAGTTTCGAAGAATCAGATTGTGACAGGTGTCAAAGGTGGAACACTCCTGAGCAAAGACACAAAAAGAGTATAAGTTACGAGGAAAGTACCATGTGTCTTTAGTAAGTGCTCTGAAACACGCTGTTTCTATCGCTAATTCGCTTTTCAGATTTAAGAGAAAGAAGAAAGTAAAAGAATAATGGACAAGGCATGTGAAGTACCTGGATAAAAATCGCGCACCGTAATCCAGATGTTTGTGAGCACCCCTCTTTGGCTGTGGAGGAATGACACCTGCAAGAAAAAAGAAACTTGGACAAGAAAATTTTAGATGGATAGGCGGTGGGTTGCCAAGCGAAAGCTTGTTCCCGGAGGTGTGAAAACTTCCTCAAGGGAGGTCAACCCACTGATAACAGACAGATAAAAGACCAAGGAAATACAGAATGCCAGAATACAGAAGTGACAAAGAAATTAAAAAGGAAAGAAAAGACAAAATGATTACCTAAAGGAGTTGTTGGGCTGAAGACAGTCGCCGAGGTCAGAAATGTCACCGGCGTTGGTTATCTGATCTGTCGACGTCGGTTATCCTGCCGACGTCGGTTGGGGAAGTGACCGGCGTCGATCGGGGTTGTGGCCTGTAGTCGGGTCTGGGTTGTTTCTGGACTGTGGACGGATCTGGTTTGTGAACGGGGTCGAGACAGAGTTCGGGGACAAATTTAGATGGACTGAGGAATGCTCTGGTTCTAGTTGGGTGCCTTGTGCAAGGTCTTTGTTGACAGGGGGATGAGGAAGTTGTCTGGGATTGGATTAAAAGAGGGACAGGAAAGAGGAAGATGCACAGAGGACAGGACCTGAGAAGGCTTTGCAGCCTCTCAGGGGGAAGAACAGAGGGAGTAGAAGACAATACTGAAAACTAAAGAAATGAAATAAAATGAAACACCAGACTGTGCTTACCTTTGGCTTGCTGACTGAAGAATGGAGGAGCTATTGTTGGAGCCACGGAAGACTTGTCAAGAAGAAAATCCCTGATCCAGAGTCTTTGCACCTGTTGCTGCTGTTGCACGAGGTCCAGACGGAGGAGAGACGAATGCCAAAATGCCAAGAGAATTATGTTTGCAAGCTCAAGGGTCCAGGGGCTGCAACGGATGCAGAAAGGGGTAATGAAGGCTGCCGACGCCGGCAGTTTCACCGACGTCGGCCGAAGGGTCGCCGACGTCGACGGTGGCAGAATGGGGACAGAGGCTAAAAATAGCCTCTGCCCATTCTTGCACGCCGCCAGGCGAGGGGTTATGGGAAGAACGGTCACGAGGAAGCTTAAATGGGCGTGGGGGGAAGATAATGAAGAGATTTGGCATAATAAATGCTAGGGGGAAGGTGGAGGGATTCAAGGGAGGATCCAAGGTGGCAAGGGTAGGGTGGAAAGGGGGCCACTTGATTAAAATATTTAAGTTATTTTAATCAAATGGAGGCCAAGGGTTAGGATAGGGGTTTGAGGTGGACAAGGGGGAGAACCAAGGTGCAGACACGTTTGCGGTGTCTACATTTGCCCCTTTTTATCTTGTCGGTTGTTCTAGATGAACTGTAAGACAAAAACAGGAGTTGGTTGCCCCAGAAAAAGGATGAGGTGTTCCCCCCCTCAAAGCGATAGTCGAGAGAAGGGAACTGAAGATCGAGTGTCGATTTGACAGAGAAATGGATAGAAGAGAGTGAGTGAAAACGCTACAGTAGTCATGCTTGCGCGTAGTCCACTTCACGGGAGGGTCAGGTCAAATTGTCGCATGTCGAGGGTCAAGGAGTGCCAAAATTGAAGTAACTGGGCCCCAGCATTTAGTCGTCTGCTGATCGGGTCACTCAATCTAAGCTGAAGCTCCAAATGGTCATCGTACTCCAGGTATCCCAGGCTCAGGAAGTGCTCCTAGAAAACACAAAAATGCCACAAGTAGTAGGGATCAACCGGCTTGCGATCCTATACTTGTGAGGAGTCAAAAATAGTCTGCAGACAATTTTGCTAACCAGCCGTGACGTAGCACACACGCAAAAACAACCAAGGCAACACGTTGTCTTGGAAGTAGTCGAGGTCGAAGGAGATAGGCATGATCTCCAATGGTCAGGTCAAGGGGATGGATGGACGAAAGGATGTGGCCGAGCTAACCCCAGAAGACCCCATGTCAACTGAGTGCTGCCTACATAGCCCCTGTCGTAGGGGCCTCAGGCCTATGTAGTTCTCCCTAAAAGGGAGGAAGGGTCAGAGAAATTGATTGGTCTTGGTCAAAGTCGATGATTGGTCTTGGTCAAAGTTGACGTAGTTGGTCGTGATAAGAGTCAAAGAAGAGAAGGTTTGTCCATCATAGAGACGAACAAACGGGGGTGGTCGAGCTAACCTCAGAAGATGTGGTATCTGAGTGCTGCCTACATAGCCCTGGTCATAGGGCCTCAGACCAATGTAGTTTGGATGAATTGAGAAGATTGGTCGATGATTGGATGCGGTCAAGTGTCGAAATGATGAGGCTAAGATGAGGATAAAATGATGCTACAGATGGTGTATTCTGTAGAATTGGTCGAGAGTCTTTCATCCCTAGCAAGTTTCCATAGTCGTGATGGATGTATGCTAAAAATGAATGGAGGTCTATTCATGCTTCAGCAAGTATTGGTTTACGCTTAACATAAATTGGGTCTGGTCGATAGTTTCCATGTGTATTGGTGTTCATAGAAACTATGTGAAATGGACGAGGATGATGTCAGCTGAAAATGATGAAAATGGCTTGGTTAAGGATGAGTCGACAATTGATGTGGTTAAATGTGACCAAAGTGTAGAGAAAAGGTGAAAGGCAAATTGCTCTTTCATTGACAAGGACCAGAAAGGAAGCATAGATAGGGGTTATAAGAACAAAAGCCCCGTTCATGCATTACGTCATTGACCAGTGTTGTGTTAGGGCGGTAATCGAATCACTTTGACATTAAAGTGAGCTCGAAGTCCCTTGAGCAGGTGATAGGAGGAAGATAGGGTAACCCAGTTTAAGAGCAGGAATAACCGTGCCCCTTTTTATAGGAGACCCTGAGACAGCTACAAGCCAAGTCCGTGACTCGTTTTTTTTTTTTTTTTTTTGGTGCAGGCTGATCGATGCGGGAAGCCTACATAGAGATGTCTTTTGATGTATGGTCAGTTTGCGAAGCTGATCAATGCGGGAAGCTTCTAAGAAAGGTGCTGTTTGTAGCAAGATTTAGTCATAGCCATCCTTCGAGGGAGTGGTCTATATTTTTGCTTAATAATGTTTGAATAGCTGTCCTTCGAGGGATTAGTCTATTAGCTACAACAATGATAGTACAGCTGTCCTTCGAGGGATCAGTCTGTCTTTTTGATTTGATTTGATTTTGTGACCTTGGATATGTTTTGACATCTTGATTTGTTTTTTTTTTTTTTGATTTTTGATTAGAGTCACGGACAAGGCTGTAGAAGCCCAAGGACTCCCCTTTTATTAGGACAAAGCATCCATGCATCATAAAAGGGTCGTAGAGGACTTGTTAAAGGGGAATAGGGTTGAAAGGGATGAGGATTAAGAGGACGAGGATTGCTCAGGGGACGAGCTCAAGTTACGTGTCAAGTAGACGAGTATTCGACTAACAGAAGAATGGTCGAAGATGCAAGACATAAAAAGGGGTTTAAGGTCTAGTAAGACCCTGGGCCATGCTTGTATGTTATGATAAGGTCCAAGTCAATTAGGAGCGAACTTGCCCCAATTTGCCTCTTTCCAGATTGGTCAGGTGTTGATTGATGGATGTGAAGTTGGTTGACATTGTCGTTGGTTGGTTGAAAAAGGTTGAATGTTTGGTCGAGAGGTCTTGTTGATTGATATTTGGTTGAAGTTTGGTTGAGACTGGTCAAATAATTGGTCGGGGGTTGGGTCGATGGACACTTGGTCGAGATGAGTGATTAAATGAGTGATTGATATGTGGTAGAGACTGGGTTGAAAAGTTGGTCGAGGTTTGGATGAAGGATGAATTCCCCCAGCGGGTAGGGAGAATGTTTGAAAGATTGGTTAAGGTCGGTTGAGATTTAGTGGTCAGATGGACGGTGTTAATGTCGAATAAGGGGGTCAAAGGTGGCAAAGGGACCACAGTCTGGTGTGGGGATCCTGGTTTAGGTGATGAGGTTGGAGAGGCATGAGTCGGGGTTGATGTTTTGTCGAAGAGGTGGTCAAGAGGATCCTTGATGAGAAGGGAATCCTTTTTTCGGTGTTGACGAATGACAGCTTTGAGAGCGCAACAACGCTCAGTGTCAATGTCCCGGAGTGTGATGATAGTGGCAGAACTTAGAGTTGTCGAACCAAGATGGCCTTGATCCGAGAGTTGATGAGTGAGGCGGTGTTGAAGGTTTGTTGATGATGTGGTTGAAAAGGGAGGTGTCATTCTCCAAACATTGGCAAATGGCAACCTTGAGGGCATGACAATGCTCCGTGTCGTGTCCAGGCGTGCGATGATACGCACAAATGCAAGTGTGGTCGAACCAAGGTGGTTTAGGTCTGAGAGATTTATATTGTCTAAGAGGCGGGAGGTCGAGGCGAGAGGACTGCAACAAGTGCCGTAAGAGGAAGGCATATGAACCTGCTAACAGGTCGGGATGCTTTATTGCAGTGGGGGTTGATGACGTTGGTTTGGGAGGTGAAAGAGGCATAGGTCAAGGGTTTGGATGAGATGTATGTCTGATGGGATGAGGGAGTAATGAAGGCGAATTGCCTCTGTGAAGTATGGGAGTGGGAAGCACTCCTATTAAAGTAGACGGATGTGGGCCCAAGATTGAAGGTAATGATGAAGGTGGGGGATGAGTCCTCCGATGAGGTCTAGTAGCTTTCGTGTGTTTGGGTTGAGGGCCACCATTGTGCGAGGCGAGGTTAGATATGGGTTTGGGTTTAGATGTGGACGGAGGTGCGTGAGATGTAGAAATCTCACGCAAAGGGCAAGAGGAAACTGTGACTGGGTCTTCCTCGATTGAAATGGGTGGAGAGACTGGTTCTTCTCTTGGTGGAGAAGAAATAAGAGAGGGCGGCTCCTCAAGTGGGCAGAGGGCATGGATGATCGTGCCTTCTACTTGTAGTTGAGGAGTAGGCAAGGTAGGGTCTTCGGATGGAGATGGGTTTAATGGCGTTGATGTGGTCAAAGCGTCCTCCAATACAAGAGAGGTAGATGGAGGACTAGTAGGAGAAGAAGGTTCTTCATCCTTTAATGGAAGAGGTTGGTCAAGGACAAGAGGCAAGATAGTGCTAATCGTGTGAATGTCATGGTTTTGAGGGTCATTGGTCGAAGTCTGGATGTTGTTTTGAGTAGGCGGATGATTTGGAAAAGGGTGTTTGAAGATGTTGATATGTTGGTTAGGAGGGGCGTTTGGGTTATCTAAAATAAGATCCCCCTTGTCGATCATGTTTTGGACGATGTTTTTGAAGGTTCGGCAGTTGTCGATGTCATGTCCTTGGACGCGATGAAAGGGACAGAAGTCGGCCTCCCTATACCATGTAGGGATGGCTTTTGAAGGGTCAAATTGAGGTGGTCGGATTGGAGGGAGATTGAGGGCCCCCTGCTTGAGAAGTTTTTCCAAAACGGAAGCGTATGGTTCTCCAAGTGGAGTGTAAGAACGCTGAATGTACCGTTGTTGGAATTGTTTGGTGATGCTTGGAGATGTCGAAGGTTGAGAGTAGTTCGTTGACGTCGAGGATGGTGATCTAACGACCACAGTATTGGCCACTCCTTTAGATTCAGAATTGGCAGAAGAAGAAGGTCTGGAAGAAGAATGGCCAGTAGATTTTGCGTTGGTATTACACAATTTGACCTTATCTTCTTCAAGGGCGCGGAGTTTGAGCTTTCGAGCCATGGTGAAAGCTTCGTCAAAAGTACAGAATGTCTGAATCCGCAAGGTAGAAGAGATGTGTCTGGCACATGCTCGAGAGAAGAGCTCGATGAGCTCGAGTTGAGGCAAAGAGAAGGAGAGCTGGTTGATCAGACCTCTCCAACGAGCGACAAAGTCGACTATTGATTCGTCGTCAAATTGCCTGATGGAGTAAAGGTCTGTGATTGAGACTTGTTTGGTGATGTTGATTGAGAAATGGTCAAGAAATAGTTGGGCGAGTTGGATGAATGAAAAGATAGAGTGTCTGGCAAGAGAACTATACCAGTCAAGGGCTGGGCCAGAAAGTGACATAGGAAACGTGCGCAAAAGCAACGCATCGTCATGGGCAATAAGATAACAGGCATGTCTAAATGCCCATAGATGTTGCTGTGGGTCTTCCTTACTCTGAAAGCAAGAGAATTTAGGAAGCTCCCAATGGTTAGGGTATGGTCGAATGGGGACGGAAGGATGGATGGGCTCGTTGCAAATTTGCTCATATGACAAAGTATTGCTTGAACCGGAAATGGAGGCTTCGAGACTGGACATTTTATCCATCAGCATCTTGATAAGATCTGCTGACGGATTGGCGGGTTGAGCATCTCCTAGGTTGTAAGGCGCTTGGAAGAGGCTAGAGGAGGCGTGCGACATAGTCGGTTGTACAATGTACGGATGACTAGTCGCAGGGGCGAAAGTGGAGGCTAGAGGTGGTTGCGTTATGAAGGTCGAAGGTATAGGTTGACTGGGCACCGCCAAAGGTGGTTGAATGGCGGCACTGGTAGAAAGATAGGTTGGCACGCCTACATTTGTGGGCGCAAGAGTATGAGGGGTCGAGACAATCAAGTTCTGATATGATGTAGAACTTGTTTGAATTGTAGGTAGTTGAGGGGGTAATGGAACCCCGATGGAGGTCGGTCTAAAAATAGACGGGGAGGCCAAACTTTGCGTATTGGCCATGGTTGGGTTAATAGTTGAGGTGAAAGGCTGAGTCATAAAGGGTTGGGTGGCGAATGGTATGGATGTCATCGCCATGTCACCCGAAAGGTCTCGCGTTGGGTTTCTCGCAAGATAGTTTTGGAGGGCTGCGGTATTGAGGTCCAAGAATCTCTCGAAATCTTGGTCCCCTTCAGGGATGATGGGAATTTGAGTCGGGGTCAGGGTCGGGGTCGGTCCTGTAGGAGTTCTTTCAGTCTCCGAGTGGAACTCCATGATAGGACTCGTTAGGGACGGGGTAGACGGAAGCGGTTGTTGGCTAAAGTGGTTAAGAAGAGAATCCTGGTTCCAGAAACTGTGTTCTTATAGTCTCAAAAAACCAGAATGTGGTTTTTAATAGAGAAGGGACAGGGTTTTAGGCTGCTGGTTCTGGAAAAAAAGGACAGTGACAGAGACCGACGTCAGTTGAAAAACTGATGTCGGTAAGAAATGTGGCCGACGTCGGTCAGATAACCGATGCCGGTAATATAGGAAAGCCGACGTCGGTGATAGAACCGATGCCGGTAACAGGGGAAAGCCGACGTCGGTGGAAGAACCGATGCCGGTGACTGTGTCTTCCAGAGGAAAAAGATTCTTGGAAAACAATGAAGAAAGCGTCCTCACTCACTCAAACAAACAGATGAGAAGAGGAAAACAGAGAGAGACAGACAAGCCTAAGCGATAACTCCTAGGAATTAATCTTAGAATTTGTGGCTTATGCCTTAGATGAATGTTTGGGGAGATTGGCTGAAAAATGGGTCCTAGAAGAAGGCGGTCTAAAGATGGTTTCAGGTCTTGTTTTAGGTGCTCAAAGTCTGTGTTAGGGTTTGGTACGTGGCCTGGTGCTAAGGAGCAAGCTCCCCTCACTTCACGATTCCAGTGGTTAGCTGGTCTCGCTTAGCCAAGATATACCTCGCCTAGAGTTTATCCTCCGCCAGAGAACGGAGTGGGCTTCCCCCTTGGTGATGAAATCCAAGTGGGGTTACCGGGACGGGTAAGGTATCCACTGGGGGATGAAATCCCAGTCGGGCCTTGTCTCAAGTAAGTTTTATGTTCGTTTTAGTGCATGTGGTTCGGTAGTGTAACATCAAGTGTCTACGATTTATTCAATATGCGTCTAAGTTACTAGATGTGGACTAATGCAAGCACAAGCAGAAATGAAAGTGCAATACGTTTTAATGCCCAAGTCGAAATGTGATGTTTGTTATGAAGACAAGTTTGAGAAAGGGTTGAGAGTATGATGTTGGACTAGTCTAGAATGTGCAAGAAAGAAAAGAAAGATTCGTTTTAGTCCTGCTTATAGTGTCATTGAGAAGAAAAGAAGGAGGAGAAAAGGTAAGAACCTAATGCTCCTAAATGAATGAAGAAGGAAAGGAACCCAGGAGGAACCTAGGGTCCCACCGGGCGTGCCAGAAATGTTTCTATCGCTAATTCGCTTTTCAGATTTAAGAGAAAGAAGAAACTAAAAGAATAATGGACAAGGCATGTGAAGTACCTGGATAAAGATCGCGCACCGTAATCCAGACATTTGTGAGCACCCCTCTTTGGCTGTGGAGGAATGACACTTGCAAGAAAAAAGAAACTTGGACAAGAAAATGTTAGATGGATAGGCGGTGGGTTGCCAAGCGAAAGCTTGTTCCCGGAGGTGTGAAAACTTCCTCAAGGGAGGTCAACCCACTGATAACAGACAGATAAAAGACCAAGGAAATACAGAATGCCAGAATACAGAAGTGACAAAGAAATTAAAAAGGAAAGAAAAGACAAAATGATTACCTGAAGGAGTTGTTGGGCTGAAGACAGTCGCCGAGGTCAGAAATGTTGCCGGCGTCGGTTATCTGATCCGCCGACGTCGGTTATCCTGCCGACGTCGGTTGGGGAAGTGACCGGCGTCGGTCGGGGTTGTGGCCTGTAGTCGGGTCTGGGTTGGTTTCTGGACTGTGGACGGATCCGGTTTGTGAACGAGGTCGAGACAGAGTTCGGGGACAAATTTAGATGGACTGAGGAATGCTCTGGTTCTGGTTGGGTGCCTTGTGTAAGGTCTTTGTTGACAGGGGGATGAAGAAGTTGTCTGGGATTGGATTAAAAGAGGGACAGGAAAGAGGAAGATGCACAGAGGACAGGACCTTAGAAGGCTTTGCAGCCTCTCAGGGGAAAGAACAGAGGGAGTAGAAGACAATAGATAGGATAGATAACTGAAAACTAAAGAAATGAAATAAAATGAAACACCAGACTGTGCTTACCTTTGGCTTGCTGACTGAAGAATGGAGGAGCTGTTGTTGGAGCCACGGAAGACTTGTCAAGAAGAAAATCCCTGATCCAGAGTCTTTGCACCTGTTGCTGCTGTTGCACGAGGTCCAGACGGAGGAGAGACGAATGCCAAAATGCCAAGAGAATTCTGTTTGTGAGCTCAAGGGTCCAGGGGCTGCAACGGATGCAGAAAGGGGTAATGAAGGCTGCCGACGCCGGCAGTTTCGCCGACGTCGGCCGAAGAGTCGCCGACGTCGGCGGTGGCAGAATGGGGACAGAGGCTAAAAATAGCCTCTGCCCATTCTTGCACGCCGCCGGGCGAGGGGTTATGGGAAGAACGGTCACGAAGAAGCTTAAATGGGCGTGGGGGGAAGATAATGAAGAGATTTGGCATAATAAATGCTAGGGGGAAGGTGGAGGGATTCAAGGGAGGATCCAAGGTGGCAAGGGTAGGGTGGAAAGGGGGCCACTTGATTAAAATATTTAAGTTATTTTAATCAAATGGAGGCCAAGGGTTAGTATAGGGGTTTGAGGTGGACAAGGGGGAGAACCAAGGTGCAGACACGTTTGCGGTGTCTACACACGCCAAGTGTCATTTTTTGGTGCATCCTAAATAAAGAGAAGGTTTTCAAGAGGAAAAGGGGAATTAGCCAAGTGTCCTCTCCCGTTTGAAAGTGGGAAGAGTCCTGAGTATTTACTTCGGCCAATGAACTTGCAGAGAAATATAACGTTTCAGAATCTAAGAAATATCCTCTGTTAGACACTTCCAGTTTGGTTAGTTTTCAGTTGGGCTGTTAGATTGAGAACATGAGGACAATTTGGAAGGAATCCAAGGCTATAAATAGGGGTGCAGAGATCACCAGAAAGGATAATCATAATCTAGAGAGAATTTTTTGAGAGAATTATTGTCAAGAGTTTTAGACTTTCTAGGGCTATGATTAGGAATATCATTTGCCTTTGTTTTATTTTCTTAAGTTGGAAAGTTTATGTAACTGTGCATGTTTCTGTGCCTCTTATGTGACTGGAGAATTAATAAGAAGATTGAATCCTGTGCCTTTGTTGATATTTCTGTGTCACTGCAAAAGTAGTCTAAAGCTGTGTTGTCAAGATTTTTTTAGGCTTTCTAGAGCTGTGATTAGGAATATCATTTGCCTTTGTTCTATTTTCTTAAGTTGGAAAGTTTATGTCACTGTGCATGTTTATGTGCCTCTTATGTGACTAGAGAATTAAAAAGAAGGTTGAATCTTGTGCCTTTGTTGATGTTTTTTGTGTCACTGCAAAAGTAGTCTAAACTATGAGCCTCTGTTTCTATTGTTTTCATCTTTTACATTGATCATGCCTTGTTTTCTCTTAAATGTAATTGAATCTTACATATAGTTTCACTGTGCTCAGATTAAGGGTTGAATTACATTCAGGCGCATCGCAATAGTTAGATTTTCTTTCTTTGCATTTGTGTTTTTGTTAAAAATTTTATCCCTTTTTCCAATATACACTCAATATAAAGAAGAGACTAGCTTCTTAAAAATCTGGAGGTTGTTTCAAGTTACAAGTCCCACATTCTTGAAACTTCCCATTGTTGGTGTTAGAAACAAAGCACAATTTTAACCATCAACAGTTTTTGGCACGCCCGTTGGGACACTATATTGAAGTTTCTTTCTAGATCGTATGAACCAGAGAGCGACGAGGAGTCAGAGCTGTGGACCAGTAATCAGATCACAATCTACTGTCAATCCAGGTATTCTTTTGCCACCTTTGGTAACTAGTCTAAGAAGAAGAGTCAACCAATTTATACCAATACCAAGAGCAAATATGGAAGCCCCTATAGCCCCAAGAAATTATGCAAGTTGGAACACTGGTAGTCCTTTGATTCTCCCAATACCACCAGTCACTTGGGACCCTATCCCAGTGAATGCCCTGAAAGCTCTACCCAAATTCAGTGGGCAAGACTTCAAAACACCTGAAGAACATCTGCAAGATGTATCAGATGTCTGTACTATACATGTTGTCACACAGCAAAATATGGCCATAAGATTATTAGCAGCTTCTTTTAAAGGGAAATCTCTAGAATGGTACCCGTCCCTGACCCCAAATACCATATCTACATGGGATCATCTTGGAGATCTTTTCTTTGAAAGATTTGAAGAGAAGGGTGATAAGTCTTCTTTATTACAATAATTGATTACCATCCAAAGGGCACCACAAGAAGCAATGACTAACTTCAATTCCAGATTTCAAAAGACTTGGGAAAGAATCCCTACTACAACTAGACCATTACTAGGTATGGCTATAGTGTTTTATCTTAAGGCTTTAAATTCAGACATATCTATTATGATTCAATCACTTAGAGGTCAGACTCTGCCAAAGGCTTATGACTATGCAGTCAGAGCTGAAAATAATTTGATAGATGCTGGAAAGTTGCCTCCAAGGCCTCCCATGCCCATGTTTCCAGAGATTTCCTTGCCATTACCTCAAGAAGCCCCTAAATCCATAACCCCACCTGTGTCTATGTACACATATCCTCAACCACCTACTAAAGAAATTGTCCCTGCCCAGTCATCTGAGCTGGATGATATTAAGAATATCTTAAGGACATTTTCTAATGAGCTGATTAATATGAAAAGACAACAAAATACTTATACTAAACCCCAATATCAAGGATATCAAGAAAATAGATTTCCATCACAACCAAACCAATATTAGGGTCCTCAAAGGCAAAATAACCCTTAGCCAGCAAACCAATTAGTTGCAGCCCCTACACCCTCACAGACTATTCCTCCCAATTCAAATAGGGAGATTTTTCAGGGCAAAATAATTCTGCATATGGTACCAATGCTTGGTGTTTCCCTTGCAATAATGCTCATACGCTTAGAGATTGTCCCATGGGTAATCTGCAATAAAAGGTGACATAGCAAAGAAGAATAGATGGACAGTTTACAAGTTCCAGTGACAATCAAGCCTACCAATCTTCTGGTATGCAAAAATCAGTCCTGATGGCTCATATGCAAGGAATGTCTTTGAAACAACAAGAATAAATAGCCCCAGAATATGCTTTGTTCTCATGGGTTGAAGATGAAGAATCAGTATTCTTGAATGAAGCTTCTGCTTCCAAGAAACCAGTGGTGCAATCAGACTACTATACTAGATCAAAGAGAAGAATGTTGGAATAGCCTGAAGTTGTAAACAATGAAGTTATGGAGAATACTCCATTTCAAGGTCATCAAAACACAACAGTTAGACAAGAAGTGCTTCAGCCAGTGCAGAATCAAGTAGTTCCTGGACAAATTCAAGAAAAGGCAAGGTATCCTTATTTTCTAAGAATTCAAACTTTGGGACCAATGAATGTGGTGGATCAACTGAAGATGACTCCAGCACAAGTATCAATTTGGGACATATTAGCTATTCCTAAACAAAGGACAATGTTACAAGAAGCTCTTCAAGGCCAAGCAATGCCCAAATGTACTAGTATCAAAGGACCTGCTTAAAAAGAAAAGCTTAAAGACACAGTTCATCTGCAGACAATAGCCCTAGTGAACACTGCACCAGAGGTAAACAAATCCAAACTGGATCCCTTTTAGTTAACTTTGATAGTTGGTAAGAAACTATTGCATAATGCAATGATAAATTCAGAGGCCAGTACTACAGTAATGCCAAAGCAAATAACAGATGTTTTAAAGATAAAATATGAGCCACTCACTAAAGGAGTTATGCAGCTAGATGGCAAATCAGTGCAAACAATAGGGAGAATTAAACAACTCCCATTACAATTATATACTTGTCCAAATATAATTATAAATCAAGATGTAGTAGTTATAGATATACCTCCTGTATTTGGCCTATGTTTATCAAAAGACTTTACAACCAAGATAGGAGGAGATGTGTCTCTTAACTGGTCTCACTTAATTCTAAGAACTAAATATGGTTCAAAGATGAAAATTCTCTCTGAACCACTATCAAAGGATCACATCACAAATGAATCAACATCAAAATTACAGGCAGATCATGTTATGATAAATAAGGAAGAAAGGGTTTTTGTTGAACAGTTAGGCGACTGGACTAAGCATGATCAAGAAAAAGAAAATAACCAGTTGTTAGCTATGATGCATAGTGACCCATATGGAAATTATAACTCTACTGGTCTGGGCACTTATGTTATTTTTAATGAGGACCATGAAATCCCAAATGTTTTAAGGGAAGAAATGCCAACTAATCAAGAGTCTAAAAAAGATTCAGAAATCTGGACCTTAAATTTTGATGGGGCTAGAAGTAAAAATGGTGCTGGAGCAAGAATTTGTCTTACTGCTCCAAATAGTGAAAAAAATTAAGGGCTATCTGTCTTCAATTTGCTTATACTAATAATGATGCTGAGTATGAATCTTTAGTACATGAGCTCCTATTAGCCAAGAAAAAGGGAATAAAGAATCTAATAGTAAAAGGAGATTCAGAACTACTAGTAAAGCAAATTAGAGAAAAGGCAATAGCAAAGAATGTAAAGATGAAATCCTATAAGCACAAAATTTGGGACTTAATAGAAGATTTTAAAGCTTTCAATATTGAAGTAGTCCCCAGAATTCAAAATTTTGAGGCTGATAGGATGGCACAGATTGGCTCACAGTTTAATCCAGCAACTGGCCTATTAGTTAACAATGAGTCAGTAAAAGTTATAGTAAGGCCAACTATCCCAGATAATGATGAGAATTAGCAAGTATTTGAGAATGATTTTCAAGTACTCTCATTCTTCCAACAATCAAGGGAATTTGCCGATCAATTGCAACCACAGATTGAAGAGGCATATGGGGATCAAATTATACAATTAAAGAATAATAAGCTTCCCAAAGGTTTAATCGCTTTGGAAAAGTTTTTTGATCCAGAAGATGTAAGCCTGGAGAAGAAAAGTTTCCAAGCAAACAAAACAGCGTATTCTGAAATAGAGGTGAGTGAAGGAAAAAAATTAAAAGTTAGAAATTTTGCAACTCAAGTAGAAAAGGAAAGGCTAATTAAATTATGCAAAAAATATGACAGAGTCATAGCCTGGAGCTATGAAGACCTCCATGGATATAATAGAGATATTATTCAGCACACAATAGAACTGACTGAAGGATCTAAGCCCATTAGATAGAAACAGAGGCCAGTGAATCCAAGGATTGAGCCTCTAATGGTGGATGAGTTGTAGAAACTTTTAGATTCTAAAATAATTTTTCCAATCAAACACGCAACCTGGGTATCAAATCTAGTACCAATTAGGAAAAAGAATGGTGATATAAAACTTTGTGTAGATTTCAGAGACCTAAATAGAGCATCTCTGAAAGATCACTATCTTTTGCCATCCATGGAACATATTTTACAGACTATGGCCGGATCTGAGAGATTTTCTTTGCTAGATGGTTTTTTTGGATACAATCAGATTTAGTTGGCTAATGAAGACCAATATAAGACTGCTTTTACTACTAAATGGGGAACATTTGCATATGCTAAGATGCCATTTGGCCTATCAAATGTTGGGGCCACTTTTCAAAGAGCTATGTATGTAGCATTTGGGGAACTTATAAATAAAATTATCTTGATGATCTTACTATTTTTTCAAAAAATGTTGTTGATCATTTAGAATATGTGTTTAAAAAATGTCAAGAATTTGGAATATCCTTGAATCCTAAGAAATGTATCTTTGCTATCCCTCAAGACAAATTATTGTGGCATATAGTATCTAAAAAAGGAGTCTCCATAGACCCAAAAAGAGTGGCAGCTATAATGAACTTACTTCTTCCAGTAAATAAGAAAGCAATTCAATCTTTCTTGGGAAAGATTAATTTCGTCAATCAGTTCATATCTAACTTTGCAGGCTTAGTAAGACCAGTGACACTCTTGCTGAAAAAAGACCTAATTTTCAAGTGGACTACGGAAGGAAGGCAAGCCTTTGAAGAGGTTAAGAAAGCTATCTCAACAGCTCCAGTACTTAGAAACCCAGACTTTTCTAAGCCTTTTGTAATGTATGTATTTGGAGGAGAGCTCAGTATTGTTGTTGTCCTAACACAGAAGGATGATAGACAGGAGGGAGAGCATCCAATAGCATTTTTATCAAGGACTCTTAGGGAATATGAAACCAGATATAACTTTGTGGAAAAATAAGCATATGCTATGGTAAAAGCCCTCAAAAAGTTCAGGCATATAGTATCAGGAAGTAAAATTTTGATACTTGTAGCTCATCCAAGTGTCAGAGAATACATCATGGAGGGTGAAATTACTAAAAAAAGAGCAAACTGGATAACCAAGATCCTTGAATATGATGTAGAGGTCAAACCTACTAAATTATTCAGAGGTAGGGGTTTGTGCCAATATATGACTCAAGAGCTTAAAAAGATGATACCTGAAGAGACAAATTTAGAAACAGAAGAGGAAATTGTATTAAGGATACAAGAAGTTGATCAGGAATACTAGGTCACAACAAGGATTCATTTTATGAAAAATGGGATTTACCCAAGAGAACTCCCTCAAAATAACAGAAGATACTATAGGATGCAAGGAGTTCATTTTGTTTTAATTGAACAGGTTCTTTTCATAAGAAATTCTGATGGCAAATTGTTAAGATGTGTAGAAAATGTTGAGGCTAAGAAAATACTACATGAAATACATCATGGAGTATCAGGTGGACATTTTAATGCAAAGACCACAACTATAAAGATAAGTGAGGCAGGTTATTTCTGGCCTATTTTATTTACAGATTGTTATCAGCTAGTTAAAAAATGTCAATCTTGTCAATATTATGTGGGGATGAGAAGGAATGCAACAATGTCTCTTAGTCCTATAATTGTGGATGAACCTTTTGCTCAATGGGGTCTTGACTTCATTGGAATGATAAATCTAGTGTCTAGTATGGGTCACAAATGGATCTTAACAGCCATAGATTATTTCACCAGATGGATCGAGGCAGTGCCACTCAAAGAAGTAACAGAAAATGTGATCCTAGATTTTCTATGGAGTATCACTACTCATTTTGAGGCTCCTCACACCATAATTTCAGATAATGCTAAAGCATTTTTGGGGTCTAAAGTATCTGATTTTGCATTAAAGCATGGAATATATCTAAAAAATTCCTCTAATTATTACCCTCAGGGTAATGGTTTGGCAGAATCAACTAATAAGAACCTGATTAGACTCATCAAAAGAATAGGGGCTGATCATCACAAAGAGTGGCATAAAGTGCTTAATTTAGCACTATGGGCTGACAGAATCACGCCTAAACAGGTGATAAAAATGTCCCCAGATGAATTGGTCTATGGAAAGCCTGTTGTAATACCTCTTAGCTTAGAAATTCCTACTCTCCAGCTGTTCAAATAGATTGAAATTGAGGAAAATGGCCCCATGCAAGTCAGACTCACAGAACTTCTAGAAGTTCAAGAAAAGAGGGATGCAGCACATAATTCATTGATAAAGCATTAGAAAATAATTAAAGACTATTTTCATAAAAGGACATCAAATCCCCATTTTGAAATAGGCTCAATTATTTTGAAATGGGATGCAAGAGCCGCCAAGCCATGTCAACACACTAAATTTGAAGCATTATGGACTGGCCCTTATAAAATTCATGCATGTAAACAAAAAAAATCATTTGAGCTAGAAACAATGGAAGGTGAACCTAAAAATATTCTTGTGAATGGAATCTATTTGAAACATTTTAGTTAAACTATGTTTTTTAGCAATTTTTGATCATGCGAGAATTGTGGTTTCTTTTTTAGCAGGTTCAAAAGTCCTTGGGGTCGCCAATAATTGTAGAGTAAAAAATACTCTACGTTTCATTTTGATTTTTAGTCGCATGATCCAAATCACTGTCCCTGAACACTTTGGTTTGAGACATCAAAGTTTTGACTCAGAGCGTGGGCTCAAATTTCTTTTTGCTCAGTTTTGTCTAAGTGTCGAAGTCAAGCGGAAGCTGCCAAGTGTCATCGACCAAGGCACATTTCATAATTTCTATAAGTTGGTCAGGACGTGCCACGTATCTCATAGTAACTCAATGGAACATGACAAGTGTTGACATCTGTGTTTCATATCGGCATCCACATTTCAAATCTCTTTTAAGTGAAAGGTTTCAACAAGCTAAGTATCAGGATCAGGCGGAGAGCGCCAAGTGGCAATCGCGAAAGGTTTCAATTTGCTTTTCTAAAAGCAACAAAAGATGCCACATATCTTAGCTGAAGAGAGTGGAAGCCACCACTCGTCAACCTCTGAATTATCTTCATTTTGTTTCACTGACATAGTAAACACTGTGGTGGGTCTCAGGTTTTGTTTCTGAAGCAAGCGGAAGCCGCCAAGTGTCGCTATCTGTGTGAATATGAAATGAGGCCCTATTATTTCTATAATATAAACAAAGTGATGAAAATACCAGCACGTGTCACCTTTTGTAGTTTTCTCAAAAGGTGGCTAAAAGTAGCAGAGATCGCCACATATCCCTAGTTAAGTAAAGCAGAGATTGCCACATGTCCTTTGTTGAGGCAAGCAAAAATTGCCACCTGTCCTTATGCCATTTTTAAAGTTGCTTGGGCAAGAAATGTTGTGGGTCTTATTTTATGTAAGTTGTTAAAGTTTCGAAGAAGTGGATTTTGACAGGTGTCAAAGGCGAAACATTCCTGAGCAAAGACACAAAAAGAGTATAAGTTACACAGAAATTACCGTGTCTTCGGTAAGTGCTGCGAAACACGCCAAGTGTCATTTTTTGGTACATCCTAAATAAAGAGAAGGTTTTCATGAGGAAAAGGGGAATCAGCCAAGTGTCCTCTCCCATTTGAAAGTGGGAAGAGTCCTGATTATTTACTTTGGCCAATGAACTTGTAGAGAAATAGAACGTTTCAAAATCTAAGAAATATCTTCTGTTAGACACTTCCAGTTCGGTTAGTTTTCAGTTGGGCCATTAGATTGAGAACATGCGGACAATCTGGAAGGAATCCAAGGCTATAAATAGGGGTGCAGAGATCACCAAAAAGGATAATCAGAATCCAGAGAGAATTTTTAGAGAGAATTATTGTCAAGAGTTTTAGACTGTCTAGAGCTGTGATTAGGAATATCATTTGCCTTTATTCTATTTTCTTAAGTTGGAAAATTTATGTAACTGTGCATGTTTATGTGCCTCTTATGTTACTAGAGAATTAATAAGAAGATTGAATCCTGTACCTTTGTTGATATTTTCTGTGTCACTGCAAAAGTAGTCTAACGCTGTGTTGTCAAGAGTTTTTTAGGCTTTCTAGAGCTGTGATTAGGAATATCATTTGCCTTTGTTCTATTTTCTTAAGTTGGAAAGTTTATGTAACTGTGCATGTTTCTGTGCCTCTTATGTGACTAGAGAATAAAAAAGAAGATTGAATCTTGTGCCTTTGTTGATGTTTTCTGTGTCACTACAAAAGTAGTCTAAACTGTGAGCCTCTATTTCTATTGTTTTCATCTTTTACATTGATCATGCCTTGTTTTCTCTTAAATGTAATTGAATCTTACATATGGTTTCATTGTGCTCAGATTAAGGGTCGAATTACATTCAGGCACATCGCAATAGTTAGATTTTCTTTCTTTGAATTTGTGTTTCTGTTAAAATATCTATCCCTTTTCCCAGTATACGCTCTATATAAAGAAGATACCAGCTTCTTAAAAATCTAGAGGTTGTTTCAAGTTGCAAGTCCCACATTTTTGAAACTTCCCATTGTTGGTGTTAGAAACAAAGTGCACTATTAACCATCAACACTAACCTAGTGTGTTTTCTAGAATACCAACTTAGTATATTGTTGTCAACGTAGTATACAAATTCATTGTAACAACTTAGTACTAAGAGGGCACAAATATAGAGGTTGACTTAGTTTGTGAAGCCAACTATGTTAAAAATAAGGAAAATTTGGTCAAACTAGTGTTTGACCAAGGGACTATAATAAAAAAAATCGTGCAATAGGCTAAAAGAGTGTTAGAAGGGCCTAAAATGGTCGACTGAGGGCTAAAAGTGTTAATTAGGCTAAAAATAGGTCGAATTGATGAAAAAATGACTATATTAAAGTAATTTAGGCTTGTTTTTATTAAAATTTGAAAAGAATGTATTTTGATTATGAATGACATGGAGGATCTAATACATCTCTTGTTATTTTATGGTTGTAGGGGCATCTGAGGTTTTGGCACTTGGTAGATGCATTATGGCTCTAAAACTTATTGGATTGTTTATTTATTGAAGATAGAGCTACATTGATCTCATTAAGCCTAAGAGGTATAACAAACATGTGTAGGATTCCTTTGAGTTCAAACTTGTTAGTCATGTTCCTAGGAGCCTGTAAACGATTGATTAATACCTTCAAGTGGGAGGTGGAGGGGGATACCATAAAAGTGGATATCACTTTAGAGGATGTTCATGCCATCCTAGGACTACCTATAACAGGTAAACCTATGGTTACAAGAGTACTACATAATTAGGAGGAGAGGAGAGCCTTAGCCATATGGGTAATAGGCTGGAAGAGGATATACCATGGATTGAGGGTGAGTATGCTCGATGTCTATACCTCACAAATTCTAGATATTCAGAAGGTTGTGATAGGACTTGTGATAGCATGGGTGTCATGTCATAATTTGGATGACAAGGTACCACTATTTATGATAGCTCTGTGCTAGATGATATTAGAACAAAGGGTGTTATGTAACTTGGGATTTGTCATCTGGGTATATCTCATACATGGCATGTATGGAGTGTTATCTAAATGGTAGAAGTTTGTGGGATAGATGATATTGTTGATGGCATGGATATATGAGAGGTTCCCTATGTATCAACCAACTGGGTGGCCCCATGCGATTGATGATAGGTTACCTCGAGCTTAAAGATGGAAATAGGACCAGGTAGCATAGGCCATGCCCCATGTGCCAATGCTACATATGGTGAGATGAATAGATATTGTATGGCATTCACATGGGTACATCACTATGATATGGCCTAGCTAGGAGATAGTGACACCAACTTTAGCATGAACAAAGGTGATAGGTCATTATACCTGATAGATGAAGCCACATCTGATGGCATGTGTACTAGGATAGATGGGACAACCTTCCCTAATAGTGTTGATAGTTTTGTCCATGTTTTGTCCCAACATATGATAGAGTCATAGGGGAGAGGATGATTAGGGCCACCAGTGACTAGTTTATCACTCAAGCCATAATGTGAGAGATTGTGGACATGTCAAGCACGATGGGTAGTAGAGTGGGAGGAGATAGATGTAGAGGTAGGAGTACCAGAGGTACCACCAACTCCATAATAGGGAAGCAATGACCACTACAGACATAGTATTAATGAAGGTAGTAAGAGCAGGAGAGAGCAGAGATAGGTGTCATCCTAGATGACCCAACAGGCAGGTCAAGATAGAGTTAGGTGATAGAGAGACCACTCAGGCATAGCCTGAGATGGGCACAAGTGGTGACTCCAATATTTTTGTTTGGGTGGTGAACTATAGATGAGGTTATTAGATTATGTGTGGATGGGGAGACCATGTTCGATAGTCATGTAGATGGTGAGATAGTGGTAGCTGACACAGAGCCTGATAATAAAAGATGGTTAAATTTTGTTCAAGTTTACTTGAGATAGAGTAGAGATAGATACATTTTGAGATATATCAGTGAGCTAATATCTATCTAATTTGATTTTTGTAGGTGTTGTAGAGGAAGAGACCAGATGGGGGTCCCTAGTGAGGGGAACACTCTAGCTTAGATGAGGTGTTGATGTCATAAGACCTTACCATATTGGAGGATCCCATGGTACCATCTACCCCAGCTTAGATGAGTTGGTTCAGACTAGTTGGAGAGGTCATGAGGTGATTACAATGTGCAAAGAGGATGCAACCAATGATAGGGGTGGGTGTAGGAGAGGTAATAGTATAGTAAGCCCTGGTTCAAGAGAGAGACACACATCTAGCTATTGTGACATAGATGGGATAGGTACATGCCCAAGAGAGTGGCATATTTAATGACCTTGACCTAGTTGGCATAGGTACAGGCTCAAATGGCTCATCTACAGGGGTAGGTCTCAGGACTGAGATATTAGATACCCTCTTTACAACATTCTATTCAGAGGAGTCAAACTGAGACATCTATGAGTAGTGTGGCTAAGCCATGAGATGAGTATGATGGGGCCCAACTATAGAGCTGGAGCTTTGTATATGGTTGTATTTTTGTATTAAAACTCATGATATGTATGTGTGTGTGCACACATGCGTGCGTGTGTGCGTGTGTGTGTATCTCATTTTGGTAGTTGAATGTTGATTGTATGTGTTTTTCATTATGGTTGTTAGTTGTGGATGCTAGGATATATTTCTTTCTAGCACATGTATTTAGTTGTTATTGTATATGCTATAGTAAATATATGAGTTGTGGTTTCTTTTCTAGCATTATGTAGAACACATGTATGGTTAAAAAGAATCAGGCAAAAAAGATTCAGTAAAATATAATCAATCAAAAATATACTACACACTATTTCATACTGGGAAATGTGTAATAACAAGAAAATGAATAAGTATAAATAACCAAAGGGCGGTAAAGAAAAAGGTAAAAAGTTTGTTTTTAAACCAAGAGAAATATTAGAACCGAATTAAAATCAGTAAAAATCATACCAAATCACATTGGAAAGTATGAAAGTAATGTAATAAAGTGGAAAATCTTGAAATAAAAAATGGTATAAAAATAAATTAATTAAGTCATTCGATCATACTAAATTACTTTGGTAAGTATACGAGAAAAACAAAATTGGCTAAATTGGTCTTAAATTTATCACACTAATTCAAGCTGGGAAGTATGCAAAATTCAAGAAATGGTTGGATTCTTACATGCAATCAGAAAAAAAAAAAAGATAAAAATTGAAGAGAAACTAAGTAAGCATAAAACATATTAAATCAAGTTAGGAAGCATGTCAATGATGTGTAACTTCATGATCGATCACATCTTATCTCATATTTGACACATGTAATTTTGATTGTGACTTAGATTATTGAAAAAAATTGTGAGGAGGGCCAGGTCCTATCCATGGTCTTACATTGCAACTCACAAGGGAGCACCAATGAGGTGGAATAAATGTGTAAATCTGGTAATAAGGGATGTTGGTAATAGGAATGTGAAATTATGGTAATTTATGAGGAAGGTTAGGTCCTATCCATGGTCTTATAATGTAACTCATAAATGGAATCCCTAGGGGACTGATCAATGAAAATAAATTCTAAGGAGGAAATATGAGGAATGTAAGGAGTGAAAAAGAAAATGTAAAAAGCATAACTTAGGTGTCTTATGAGAAGATCTTAGGAGACAGGAGGCATACTAAAGACATGATAAGACACTAAGTGACTAGTGACCATTAATGTACAAAAGAAACATGTTCGCTATAGATATAAAGTTATGTAGGAAAATAAACGTGCTACTAAGATCAATTCATGAAGGTAGATTAGTACAAGAAAAGTAAAAAGGGACTTACCTTCCCATGATGTATTCCCCATTCCTCAGGACCACTTATAGAGTGGTCGATCTACTATGAAGATTGGGTACTTGCATGAGAAAGTAGGTAGAATTAAAATATTTTTTAGTCTCCTTTTCTAATCTATTGACCTACTGCACCCCAATAGACCTTAGCTATATTGTGAGGCCAACTGTAGAGTTTGAGCTTTGACTAGAAGAAGGAGATGTGATTTGAATCACATCTTTTAGTGTGATTTGACTTTTAATAATTTTCAATGTTTTTGTCTTTTATTAAATGATTTGGATTTTGAATATTTTTAAGATTCCTCCTCCATACGAACTTAGAATGACCAATCATGAGAAAAAGAGTGATGCACATGAATGAGTTGTAAGCTTAGGCTAAAGGAAGCTAAGTGACCAAAGACAAGACTGACTAGAATACTTAGGCTTAACAATGAATCAACATGTTATCTCAAGTCTCAACCATGTATATGCTTAGTTTTCGATAAAGGAATAAAGGGAAAAAGGAGATCCAAAGTGGATCGGTGAAAGGATATTATAATGAGATTAATTATTTGTGAATTAATCGCATGGTAAAGAAGGAATGACTAAAGGGAACCATGATTGTATAACCAAGTCATAATGACAATTATCCATGTTTATAGAGATACAAAACCAAACAATCATGAAAAGAAAACAAAGTAGTTTTACAAGAAAGAAACTCAAGAAGAAAGAGAAAATAATGATAAAGAAGACATTCATAAGAAAACATAAATGACATTATAAGCAATATATAAAATGCAAAATCAAAGTCACCATGTAAGATAAATAAGAATTTGACATAACGTCAAATGATATAACAAAATAGATAAAGATAAGATTGGAGCACACATCCAATCCAAAATGAATGTAAGAAAACCATGAATGTGTTCATAAATATTGATAGATTTGCCCACACACATTATCTATAACATCTAATAGATCTCTATGAAGCTGGATGTGAACTATAGCTAATGTCTCATCTATCTTTAGTGAAACATAGTAAAATACTTCACATCTAATCTCCTCAACAGAAAAGGTAGGAATGCTTGATGGATCATGTTGAGGAGGGTTATCAGGCAAGGGATGATTAGAAGAATGCATAGGAGGGGACTCTATAGGAGAAGAAAGGATCACCGGTGTGGAATGATCTATAGGTTAGGGACTCACAAGTGGAGAAGGATCCATAAGTGAGGGAAGGTCCATGGGTGAAGGATTCATGGGTAAAGGAATAGGAGGCGATGATCGATGTGATGGGTCCTACATTGGTGCCAAAGATAATACACCTTTCCATACTTATGAATATACTCATGTAGTACCTTCGAGGGAGGTATGGCTTTGTTTTAGGACTAAGGGGTAAAAGGATGTAAAATATCAATATATTGTCATAGCTTATGATAATGTGTGGATGAGTGATTATCTATGTCATGGAAGCAACAGATATGCCTATGAGTAGGCATAATATAAGTACTCACAGGAGGAGGTGTAACAAAATTGGAAGGAGGTTGGGAAGGCTCATTGGCCCATTTGGTGGGCAATGGAGCCATCTGTGGTAAAGGAAGAAAACTATCACTAAGAGAAGGTGGTGGTGGGGAAGGGACTGAACTAGGCTTGATGGAAGGAGTGATGGGATCAGAAGCATGAATAGACTCGTCTAAAGTAGGAAAAGGAATGGGCTCTATAATGGTCTCTACTGAGGGAGGGGTGGGGTCTCAAATGAGGGTTGCACACATATTAGGTATAAGCAAGCTATAGGGGCCAGGGTACCTAACAAAGCAGTAAGGCCCAATCATAGCATGATCCATAAGCATACTTTTATGTGGTTATTCAAAAACTAGAGGTGTCTGTATCATCTTTACCTTATGATAAAGAGGAAAAATGCTAAAATTAGGAACTTTATATGATGGAATATGAGAAGAAGCACTAAAATACTAAAGCAAAGAGGAAAGATAATGGATAATCTTAGCATCATGGGCCTAAATAAGATCACCTAGGAATGGATCATATAAGGAATAACCATAATCATAATCAAGTGTATGAAGATAAATGATGTAGGTAGGGATGACATTGTCATTTTATAAGTTATGATGAATGGAATTCCAAGTCTTAGTCAAGACAATGAGGATATCATCACAAGGTGGTTTACGAGAACAGGGCTACAATGAAGCAAGAAGCTAAGAGATGAGATGAGGTGAGAGATCATAAGTTTTAATCTTGAGATTGATCTCATCAAGTTCATCATCATAGTCTAGGACATTAGGGGGAATATTCTAAATGAGTTCAAGATTCCCATTATAACTTCAAGTGGAATTGATGGGAAACTTAAATCATTAAGACTCATGGAATAGAACACTGGGCAAAGGTTCAAGAGTAGGAATCTTGAAGACACCATGGTCTTGAAATCATTTGAAATTATAAAGGTTAGTATCACCCTCAATCCTATAGATATATCTATTGTGAGGGAATTTAACACATTAGTAGGCAAAAGAGGTAACTACTCTCATATGGTGAGTCCACAGCCTACCAAGTAAAATGTTATAAGACAGAGGAAAGTTAAATATCATCATCTTCACATGAATAGTGATGGGTGGGACATTAATGGGAAGCCATACACAACCTAAAGGAGGAATTTAACTTTGATCATATCCTTGACATTTATTGTGTGTGGACTTGAGATTGCATTCAAAATATCCAAGGGTTTTGATAAAATTGAGAGAGGCAACATAGGTGTTGAAATGTTGAAACCCTCAATAATCAAGACATGCTTGACTTGGATATCGCCAATTTGGACACTGATGAATAGAGGAGGATCATCTACATGAAGAATAATCTCATCAAGAATCATGGAAGCAATGGAAATTTTAAGGAAAGAGAAGTGTCCATTATTTTTTCAACATGGATGGACATATCTTCACATTATTGTAATATGTTATCTTCTAATCGAGATAAGGTTACTTCACATCCTGCTAAAGGAGGATGAGAGATGTTCATTTCTAACAAGAGATGCATAAGATGGTTTCAATGACATGGAGAAGCCTCATAAGTTCAAGAAATAGAATTTGGGATGGGAGATTAGTGAGTTCCATGATGGGATCCCACTAATCATAACCCATAAGAAGGTTGTTAGAAATAGGTGCATAGTGTTGAATGAGTTCTTCAGAACGAGGAGTTGAAGTACATTGGAATTTGTGTTTATAAGAGGAAGAATTTTTAGAACAAGTTTGTAAACTATGTTGAGAAGATGAAGCAGTTGGTTCGTGTTGGTTTTGAGAATCGGTAGAGGAAGTCTTGATAGAAGTTTGATTATCATTGATGTCAGGTAAAAAAGATAGAAGGATGGTAGAAATAAAATGGGAAGTGTTATCCAAGGGAGGAATGGGTGAAACACTTGGTCCTTAGAGGCTATTATGGTTGTTGGAGAGCTAGTTGCACATTGGCAACATTCTTCTTTTGGTGAATTACATGTTATAATTATTATGGGGGAATGTATTACTGTTCATTAATAATTTATGCAATAGAAGCATCAAGTTGGGATAAGTCTTGATTTAACATCTTCTAATCAATCATCACTTCCCACACCATCATTAACAATATGCTCAGTGGGACTTGAATCATCATTAGGTTATGAATGTCTTCATCCTTAGTGATGGTGATGAATGCCCTATCATTTAATATTTTGATTGGGGTGTCCTGCAATAGTTATTCCAACTATCCACATGCTTTTGTGTCTAAATGCCTGCAAATGAGTTTCATAGAGTCTCATTATCCCAGGTCTATGATTTTTTCATGGCCACATCCTTTTAATCTAACAATTGCTTGAGTGCATCCCTCATTATTTCTAAACTAGTTATGTGATCCTCCATGATAGCTTTGGATTTATCTATCATGTTAAACTTTGGCTTAGTTATGGCCAAACAATTATTCATTTTTTGCTTTCAATTTATCATACCTTATGTTATCTTCTTAGATTATAACAAAACTATGTCCATAACCTATTTGTACTCCTCTAATAGCTCACAAATGGCCTTTATTTTTGCCTTCATATTCTACCCTTGTGTGCACAATGTTTGTATATTTTGAGTAGCCACCCAATCCTTCATGAATTGTACCAACAAAGCTAAGAATTATTTGTCTTCAGACATCACATGTTTGCCTAAGACTTGGGTCACCAGTGTAGAGTAGTTGAAGTCAATGGTTTGGCATGCATTTGTGAACTGAAGGCTAAATTCTATAATGTCCTCTCAAAACTATGAGACTTCATATTCTAAGGACAAAGTATTCTATGTAATTGAATCATGGAAAGTAGTTATGCCTTTGATTTGCTTGGTTAATGATAGTTGAGAAACATCTAAAGATGTTTCTTGTACAGTCATAGTCAAAGCTATGTATGTTGTTGTAGGGGTTATCGTGAATTATGCCAATGGTAGTGAAAAGGTGGTACATTCAGTGGATGATGTGGGAATATCCCAAATCCATTAGCTTTTTTTTGTGGTGTAGGTTGAGAAGCCTCCTCCTACACACATCCTTATGTGGTAAGTGTCAGTTGCACTACACTTTGTGCTTGTTGATTGGCTTGTTCCTCTGCCCTCTGATTTATTTTAGTTTTGACTTTAGCCTTAGCCTTAGCCTTGGATATTTAGATTTGGCATCCATTTTAGCTTTAACCCTAGTTTTTTTTGCAACCTTTGCTTTGGATTCAACATCCTTCTCTATAGCTTCTTACTTAGTTGTTTGCTCTACTTAAGCCTTTTGTAATTACCGATGCTTCTTCTATTTTATTTTGCATAGCCTGCACTTCCTATTATTTCTTTATTATTTTCTCTTATGCTTTTTCTTTGGCCTATACTTCATCGGCTCTCTTATTTTGAGCCTCTACTTCTTTAGTTTTCCTCTTTTTAGCCTTTGCTTATTTAGCTTTCTTCTTTCCAGCCTCTACTTCTTTAGATTGCTTATTTTTAGCCTCAGCTCTTCATTTCTTTATTTTTGAGCCTCTACTTCTTCAAATCTCTTCATGCACTCCTCCTCCATAGCCTTTGTTTATGATACTCTTCTTCCTTTGCCTTTTGCACTTTTGATGGATCATGTTATTCCTATGCAACTTGGTGTTGTGGTTCCAACTATGGTAAGGTAGTTTAATCACTATTATGTAGTCATCTTCTTTTTGAAGGTTAGAGGTGGAGTGAAGCTCTTCTTCTGTATATTCATAACCTATGCCTGAAATTATGGTTGGACTTCTTTTGTTTGCTATGCACCACTCACTTCGGTTGGTTATACAAAAGCCACCATTATGTCCTTGATAATTGAAGAGGGTCAAACTATAATATGCATCTAAGGTCCATGTAATAAAGGTTGTGTTGGGATTTCTTATGTTGGTAGTTATTCTTCCTACACAATAGATGATTCTGCAGTTGGACCTTAGGATAGTTGGGCCTAAAACTATTATCTAACCACTTTTTCACCTATAGTATCAATAATGATAGAAGCAGGAGATTGGGTGATGTTGAGTGAAAAATAAAAAATAGGTATCTCATCAAAATTGATATATCTTAGATTTTTTCAAGTAAATGTATTTAAAATATCTATATTATTCATACTTCTTTCACACATTGAATTCCCCAATTAGTTGGTTCATTTATGTAAACTGTCATAATAATTTAAACTTCCATATGCCCCTCTTAAACATTCCCCATAAAAATAAGTGTCTAGAGGCTATAATTTTTGTGGCTCAATGACATTGACCAATACATCCATAATGATGGCTAGATAGCTTGTGTTGGACATAATGCCCTAAATTTTGTAGGGAGTAAGACAACCTAAACCTAATATTGATTTTATTAGGTTTGAGCCTAAATAACACGTCTTTTTTTGGTAAAGAATGTGATCCCTAATTCAAAAAGGTGACTTTTTCACTTCACCTTATTATGTTTATAATTATTAATTTTCAACCTTGTTATTAAGGTCGAGGTCAAATTAATATATGTTTGTATAAACGATGCCTCGTCAAAATACTCACCATGAATAATCTCATGATTGTCAGATATGATAATAGGTATATGTGTTTGTACAGTCTAAAGTGTGCCAATAATACCATCTAGGGGATGTTCTTCCCCAACTATATAAAGATAAAAATTCAAAAGAGGATGTGCATTATAAGTCATTTACGTTTAAGCTTAGTAGTAGTCCCTTGTGCTGTATGGTAGGGAAAATGATTGAAAAATATTTTCAACTTACCATTCGCATTAGGCTAAATCATTTGTAAATGTGATAAGATTGATTGTGCTTTCATATATAAAATATTATATCTTATGTCTCAAAATAATGCTTCTATTAATTGATTATTCTATACATCTATGATATCATAATATGCATTATTATCAAATTTGTTAGATTGAGGCTTACTTATTAGTAGAGGTTCCCGAAAACCCTCTAGAACATGTTAATTAGAGGATATCTTGTGCATGGAGTAATGCAAATAAATATTTGTTACCATATACAAACATAATATATTCATTAATTAGATAAAACATATAGATGCATAAATAGACACAGGTTTATTAAAATCTTAACAGTCAGTATTGTTGGGTGAATATTTTGTCACTAGCTAACTGATGATCAAAATAGGTGATTTCAATCCTAGCATAGGGAGATTGATCAGCCAAATGTGCATGATTACCACATCAAAAGGGGACGAATCTCTCTTCTCATCAAAAGGAGGTTCCCTATAAATATGATGCGCTATATACTATATATATAAGCAGAAAATAACACTTAGGGGTAGGATAACACCATCCATCTCTCTTTTTTTAGAGATAATGTTCACAGACAAAGGATAAATCTTGGTGAAATGACAGAAGGCACTTCTCTTCTTTCAGAAGGGTCTACAAAAAACAACATAAATTCTTTCTGAAAGGTAACAAGTAACTGGATGCAGTAACCAGCAGAATGAGGTGTAGCACAAAGACTCCCCCTCAACTTCCAAAGAGTGAAATATGAAGGATAATGGAGGCACAAAGTCATCCCAAGATCCTTTACACAGAAACAAATAGAAAACACACTAAAGACAATGGTGGCAACACAAAGTCTTCCCATATTTGGCTTCAGGACACCTTCCTGATTACTTCCACTAGTTCTGCCTATTTCATTCAAGGGACAAGAACACATTCAAAAAATAGACATAAGAACAATTTCCTAAATGACACAAGCTATTACAGCACAAAGTCTAAAAGTAACCTGCTTTCTCATTCAAATAAAGAAATATGATTAACAATTTGAGCTCAAAGTCTCAGTGATCACCTCTCAATTTCGGTAGAGTTTTACTTCTATAACCAAAAGATCTCTCTTGCATAAAATAAGAGATTACAATATATAGCAGCCAAGAAAGGCTTGGCACTTTGTTTCATGGAATGGCCCATGTTGCATTCAATGCCTTGAATGCATTTTTAGTTTAGTCAAAAAGGCCCATGCTGGAACAGGGTGTCTGCCTTAACTGCGGCGTGTCGATTCATCTAAAATGTCTCCTCCAAAGTATAGGCCACCTAGTCATCTTCTTGATATTAGCGCAACTGTCCACTTTGTCTTTACTCCATAGAGAAAATCAGGCCACGTCCTTGAGTGCTTGCACGTTCAGATGCTACTTGGTGGACTGTTTCACCTACTGAAATAACTCCTACGCAAATATTTTAGTACCTCTTGTAATTTTCCCCTCTTTCCTTTTGATCTAGGCTCTCGGTCTATCTCTTTTATTTTCTGCAGGCTCTTTCAGCTTCCTCTTTAGCTGGTCGCTTAGTTTGTTCTTCAGGTTCTTTCCACATTTGAAAACCAATAGATATTTCATTATCCTAAATTTTGACGTCTGCGGGGATGTCATTGGTCGCTAGTCGCTTGAACCATTTTGAACCATGAACCTTTGAAAGTTCATTAGTTCAATGGTTCAATGGTTCAGATGGTCTTATTGACTCCTTGGTTCTGTCACTTCTTTGGTTCATTCACTTTCCATCTCTTTGAATTGGTCTCTAGAATCTTCCTCTTTTTTCCTTTGCTCAGAGCATTCATTGAACCGTTGAACCTGTTGAACCTTTGAACCATTTTGGTTCAAGGTTCAACGGTTCATCTTCTTTTTTAAAAGCCTTTATTTCCTCTAAGTCTTTCGAAGCTTTGAAATTCCTTTGGCTTTATATCTTTGGAACCCCCTGAATGGAAGGTGTCCCTTCGGGCCTTGAGAAAGGTCCATTTCTTGGTCACTGAGAGCCCCCCCACAAGGGCACCTGCCCTTCAAGCGGCCTTCTTCAAATCATGCAGAGTCTATAGAAATAGGGCTGTAGAGTTCGTAGAAACAAGCCTTCAAAGTTCGTAGAAACCAGCCTACGGAGTCCGTAGAAATAAGCTTGCGGAGTCTGTAAAAATAGGCCTGCATAGTTCGTAGAAACAAGCCTATGGAGTCCATAGAAATAGGCCTACAGAGTCCGTAGAAACAAGTCTACGGAGTCCATAGAAATAAGCCTACAGGCCTTTGACCATTCCTTCGGCTTTATATCTTTGGAACCTGTCGAAGGGAAGGTGTCCCTTCGAGCCTTGAAAAAGGTCCATTTCTTGGTCATCGAGAGCCCCAAGCAAGGGTACCTTCCCTTCGAGGTCCTTCGGGTGGCCTTCTTCTTCGAATCCTTCAGACATAATGTCTGAAAAAATTCCTTCGGTCATGTTATCTGAAGGATTTCCCTTATAAAATTATCCAGAAAAAATCTTTTCGAATGATATATTTTTGTTCCCTTTTGTTCACTACCCTCTACAAGGGCACTTGCCCTTTGGGCTTTGGGGGCTCCTTTGAACCATTCGATTGAACTGACCAATTGAATTGACTTTGGTTCAACAATTCAATACTATGTTTCGCTCATTGAACCAACCACTTTGAACCATTCATTTGAACTCATTAAACCTTGAACCTTTGAACCATTTTGGTTCAAAGTTCAATGGTTCAATGGGTTCAATCTTTCTTCTTTTCTTCTAAGTCTTTCAAAGTCGTTGAACTTGCCGAAGCAGCTAAACTTTGAACTTTTGCCGAAACGCTTAACTCTTTGAGTCTGCCGACATTGTTAAACCTTTGAACCCATTGAACCTTTGGAAGTGGGGTTCAATGGTTCAATGGTTCAATCCTTTGTTTGAAGCTTATTGATGGACCTTTTGTTTGAACCATGGCATTGAACCAACCTTGAAATTGCCTAAGTGTTGGAAACTTGTTTTTTTGTGAGAGCTTGCCTATTGAAGTTGTTGAACCTGTTGAATCTGTGAGTCCCTTAGCTGAAAAAGCTTGAATAATAGATAATTTGGATACTCGTAACAATTTTTTGAGAAGGGAAAAGAGAATTTTGGCTTGTAGGACCAAAATAGTTCATATGTTGTCCCAAAAATGAGTGACAGATTTTGGGAACAACAGCTGGCTCCAGTTGGGAAACTTCCTTCAGGTGAAATTTTGAAACAGTTGAGGGGAGTAGAAACTAAAATCTCTAGTGCCTTCAAGCATGCCATTAGGCTATAGAGTCATGCTACCCAAAAAAGCAAGGTGCCAAAAATGAAAATGAAAAGCACAAAATAGAACTAAAGACTATACAAATATACATATGTAAAGATGATCTTATCTGATACTTCAAGATTTGAAGTGTTTTAGATGTTGCCCATTGTGAAGCAGAGAAAAGGGCATGCCATCTTGATACTTCAATAGGAAACTATTTTCACCATTGAGCTGATGGATAGTAAACGGGCTCCATAGGGAATCGAATTTCCCATGCATTCCCTTTGGTTCTCTTCTCTTGTCTCATAATAGAACTTGATCTCCAATCTAGAAATCATTGGTTTTTGTTTTCTAGTTGAAGAGCTTTCTCACCAAAATTTGATGCACAGCAATTCGGTCCACCACCATAGTTCGCTGCTCATCCAGCTCAGTTAAGCACATGATCCTTTTGTCAATGGAGCTTTCATATGTCTGATCTTTGATCGCCTTTGCCAATTTAAGTGTTGGCAATTCTAGGGTGATTGGTATCTCTGCATTGAGACCATAAAAATTTTGGAATGGTGACATACCTATCGCCCTCTTGGGCATAATTCTGTCTACCCATAAGGAATCAACCAATGCTTTATGCCATGTTCATTGGTTGTCATCCACTAGTTTCCTGATGATGGTTACCAGGTTCTTATTGCTTGGTTCTGCTTGGCCATTCCCTTGTGGAAAATAATTAGAGGAGTGGGAGAGGGTAATCCCATAGTGAAAATAGAACTAAGTGATCTCATGAGAAGAGAAACACGCTGCATTATCTGTGACAATCTTGGTTGGGACCCCAAACTTAGAAATGATGTTTTCCTTAAGGAAATTGCATACCACTTCTGAAGTAGCGTGCTTGGTTGGAATTGCTTCCACCCATTTGGTGAAGTAATCTGTGGCTGTGAGGACATAATCATGTCCAGCGCTTGAAGATGGGTTTACAACACTAATGAAATCAGTTCCCCATTGCTGAAATGGCTCTTTTATTACCACTGGCTTGAGAGGCAGAGCAACTAACTTGGGTCTTCCAACGAACTGTTGATATAATTCACATCTTTGTACCCATTTATATGCATCTTGAAATAGAGTGGGCCAATAATACCTGGCTCACAAAATCTTATGGGAAATTATAGGAGCAAAAAAATGTCCTCCACAGGCTTGATTATGGTAGGACTTAAAAAGTTGGTTCTGTTGTTCTTTATCCACACAACGAAAGAACACTCCATCAAGGCTCCTCTTATACAGGCCATTGTCCCGTAAGACAAAATTGACAGCTTTCAATTTAATAGTCCTCCTTTCTTTACAAGACAGGTGGGCATGACACTCACCATAAGTAAAGAAATGAGCAATACTTGAATACCACTCATTCATGGTGGAGACAAAGAGGACTGTTGGCATGTCTTCCACTTCTGTTTCTTCATGCCCTACTTCTTCGAGTCCATTGTCAGCAATCAATTGGTAGAGGCCCCTTCCTCGTACAAGCTTCGTTGGTTTGATAATAAGATCAAACTCATAGATTTTAGCAATCTAATTGCCCCGTTTGGTTCCAAACTCCTGCTGAGTTAATATGGATTTAACTATGGTATCAGGAACTAGGACAGTAACATGTGAATTTAGGATGTAAAAATGGAAGTGCTTTACTACCTTTACCACTACATAAGCATGCTTCTTTATGTTTGAATACTTTAGTTCATGAGCTTTGAGAGGACAACTCATGAAGGATATGGGAGATTCCACATCTTTGTTTTGTTGAACCATAATTGTTGAGAGTGTGTGCTCAGAAGCATAACTATACACTATGAAATCCTTGGTATAATCTAGACAAACCAGAATTGGGGCATGGGCAATAGCTGTCTTGATGTCTCAAAATTCTAATTTGCCTTCTTTAGTCCAGCTAAAAGTGGCCTTTCCCTTCATCATGTTTACAATATGGTAGGTCTTCTCTGTGAACTCGAGGATGAACCTTCGTAAAAAATTCACCTTTCTAAAGAAAGAGTGAATTTTAGTCTTACTTGTGGGTAGAGTAAGCTCCCAGATGGATTTGACTCTTTTTGAGTCAATCTTTATGCCTTCTCAGGATACAATGTGTCTGATAACTTTCCCTTCTGTTACCCAAAAAATTGACTTCTTGGGATTTAAAGAAATGCCATTCTGGTGACATCGTTCCAACACTTATTGCAAATGGCACACATGATCAGGATGATGCTTGGAAAAGATTGTTAAATCATTAAGGTACACCATAATGAACTTACCCATTTCATCTTTGAAAGCAAGGTCCATTTCTCTCTGAAAAGTGGCATTGGCATTTATCAGGTCAAATGACATTTTTCGATACGCAAAGGTGCTCCAAGGCGTGGTGAAGGCAGTCTTATGTTGGTCTGTTTCACCAACTTCAACTTGATTTTATCTTGAGAAGCCGTCTAGCATTGATAAAATCTCTACACTAGTCACTGTCTGAAGAACTTAGTCCATGATGGGCAAAGGATAGTTATCCTTTAAGGATAACTGATTCAAATTCTTAAAGTCCATGCAGAGGTGAATTTTGTAATTCTTTTTTCTCACAGGTACTATGTTTGCAATCCATGTGGAATGATAGATTGGGAAGATTATCTTAGCATTCAACATTTTTTGTATTTCAGACAGAATAGTACCTGATATCTTTGGATTGTACTCCTTGGATTTTTGCTTGTAAGGCACCGAATCACTCTTGAGAAAAATTTCATGGCAAAATTCTTCAGGCTTGAGTGACTTCAGATCATCATAAGAGTATGCCAAAACATCCATGTACTGGCAGAGCAGAGTGGTAAACTTGAACTTCTCTTTAAGAGTGCAACACTTCCCAATATTCACCATCTTAAGATTTTCTTTGGTACCCAAGTTTATCTGATCAAACTACTGGGAGGAGCTTGAATCTATTTGTTGTTGTTTGATGAACCTATCGTCTCTGTTAAATAACTTTTCAAGGGAAACCAACCCTTTGGGAATTTTATTTCTCTTTAGCTGTAGGAATTCCTCGCCTACGTCTGAACTTAATTCAGAGGCTGGTTCAAGCTTTTGAGGCTCACTACCTTCAAAGTGAAGCTGTTCAAAGCTATCTTTTTGTTCCAAAAAGGTAATTATTTAGTTGTCACCATTGAACACTTACCAATGATTGGCATTGTCAGGCACACTTGGTCAAAAGCCCAGTTTAATAGTGTACTTGTCTCTTTTAAAATCTAGGTGAGGAACCAAAAGAGTTATAGAAATAGCTAATGCATTAGCTCGATCATTGAATTCCCTGGGCACTATAGAGATACTAAAAGCATCAAAGTTTCCAATTTGATCTCAAACCATATTGCGGCAATGGCACAATCTCTCATTTTTGGTTTGGTACAGGTTTCTCACCTGACAAACCACCAGCTCAGCATCTCCTTTGGCGTGAAGGAGTTTGATGCCTCTGTCTTGAGCGGCCTTCAATCCAAGTAGCATTGATTCATATTCAGTAGTATTATTGGTGTTGCTGAACTGTAACTTGTATGAAGAAGGAAAAATATCTCCTTGAAGAGATATCAACACAATCCTAACTCTTGAACCGGCAGAGGAACAACTGCCATCAAATTCTAGTATTCATACATCATCAGAAGTTGACCTTACCTCAGATTTTCCTTCATTTGGAGGGGAGGATTCTTCTACACTTGCACTGCACTCTATCATGTCTTCTGTTATTTTATCTGAACCAACTTTCAAATTGTCATTTTTAGAGGTTTCATCAGCTAAGATGGGAACATCCTCTGTAGTCAATAAGTAATTACCCATGCCTAAAGACTTAAATAGAATTTGAGCTTCAGGCGCTGATGTTTGAGTGACCACATATTTTGCTTCCTTCTCAGAGAACAATCTCTGTATAACACCTTTGACTGGGATCCTTGCCTCAGACAGGTCCATACTTAATTCACCACCAATATCTTTACAAAAATTTCTCCCAAGAAGAATGTTGTACGAGGTTGGGACATCGACCACTAGGATTGTCATCTTGATCCTTTTGTTTGGGAATGCTACAAATGCAAATTGGGCATCCTTGATTTGTCCCAATAGTGGCACTTATTTGTTCTCCATGGAGAAACATCTCCCAAATGTCTTGGTCAGTGTGAGACCAAGGGATTCTGCCACTTTGGCAGGCATGACATTGTCAGATGCACCTGAGTCTATGATGCAATTATTCAGCTACTGTCCATTTATCAGTAGGGAGACATAAAATGGTTCAGTCCTTCTAAGATCAGTAGGAGGAACAATGACAAGGTTATTCCAGGTGGACATGGGAGTTACCTTTGGAGTAGCAGGTCCTACAGAGATGATTTTATTCCTTACACACTGAACCAACTTATCCAACTGCTTAGGGTTAGATTGTAGGAATTTAAATTCAAACATTTAAATTTTAGTTTTCCTGATATGATCGACTATGTCAAACGTCTGAAATGAATTAAGAATGGGGAAAGGCAGTTCATCTTTTTGGTTTTTAGGGAGGGAAGGACTGATCTACGAAATTGAAGTTGAAGGTGCAAAAATGTTTGGGGTACTTAATTTTTTAGTAATCACTAGGTCCTTTGGCTGGAAAGGTAGAGAATTTTCTCATTTGGCACTTAAAATTATAGGCTGAGCTCGCTCCTCTATTTTTTCTTTATCAGCTTGCTGAGTTGACTGATTCTTGGACTGGGTAAACACAGCGTATGATCCCTCAACTGCTTTACCTTTACTTCTAGGTTCATCCTGGTAATTCAAAAAACTAATGTTGGAGTCACCAGCTAATTCTTTTTCTCCCTCTGTGAAGAGATTAACATCATCTTCTGGGTTCAACTTACGCTGGAAGGAGAAATTTGATTCTGCTTCTAGATATCCAACTGTTGAATTGGTTAGTGCTGCTTCAATGGCCAATTTTCCCTGAGGGGGAGGAAGGCGATTTTGTTGCCCTTGCTTCTTGGTAGTATTGCCTTGGTATAACTGATTGGGGAATATCCTCCTTGGTATATCTCTGTACAAAGGGGCAGATGACATCCTTTGTGCCATTTGCTTTTTAAGAGTTAGCAACTCATTTGCTAGCTTTTACACCATTAGATCAGTGGTGCCTATAGGTGAGTATTCAGAAGATGAAGAAGATTTACCTATGTTAGGATCTCTCTTTATCTTTTCTACCAAGATAACTTCATCTTTCACTTCAGTGACCAAATCCTGAGCAGAAGCAAGGTCTATGTGGCCAGCACATCTCAGCAAAAAACTTACTTTAGGCAGCTGTGAGTTGATGAAGAAACATTTAAGGTTCTTAGGTGTTGGTTGAGCAATTATAGGAATCCTATTTCTCAGCTTGTCAAATTTGACAATGAAGTCCCTCATAGGTTCATGAGGTTCTTTCTTCATCTGTGTGAGTTGGGCCAGTAGGGCATGCGCATCTTCTGCAGGCTTGAACCTTGCTTCAAACTTAGCTTTGAGAGTGTTTCAGTCAGTCACAATCTGGGCTTACAAATGATAGAACCAGTCTACAGTATCACCTTGCAATGTTTCTACAAACAACCTAACTGCTACATCCTCATACTCCACACCTATTACACCACAGGCTATGCTAAAAGCTACAATGTGTTCATCAGGATGAACTCTCCCATCACCAAAGAATTTAGAGAAATTTTTCTTTGAACTATGTGGTAGCTCGTGTAGAGGTGAAGTCAAATTAAGTGGGCCAAAAGAGTTACCCCAAGGGCCTTAAACCACCATGATTTGATTATGGAAAGTGGGGATCACAAATATGGGTGGAGTATGTATAGGCAAAGCTCTACTAACAATAGAAAAAGAAGCTTTGCCTTGTATTGGTGACCTGGCATTGGTAGGAGGAAGACTCCTAGTTCATTGAACTTGAAGTTGTGGAGGAAACAAATCAAAATTGCCCTATTGCACCAACTCAAAAATAGGGTCAACAAGACCTTGCGCTCTCTGGCTTCTTGTATAGAATGGAGTTGCCATATTGTAGAATAAAAATGGAAAAGAATTCAAATTGCACGCTCTTCCCCAGTGGAGTCAATAGATAAGGAAAATAACTGAAATTGCTCGTTCTTCCCTAGTGGAGTTGCCAAAAACTGTTAACATAGAGCTGGCAAAGAATTGACTTTTGAAATGAAATGCTTGATCTCCAACGTCTCAAGTTTTGCAGCTCAGAGTATATAATGTAAATGGATAAGGCTATAATGATAATGGATAAGACACAACAGATGCTTCAATCTGAAGCTTGAGGCTTCAAATTGCACAAAATTATTATGTCTCCAACGGAGTCACCAAAAACTTTTGGCATGAAGTTGGTAGTGTTCTTTCCTACTTCACGTCGTTCCCTAGTGATATGAAATCCTTTAATTTAAATAGACTAGAAAAGCACTAAAAATGCTCGCTCTTCCCCAACGAAGTCACCAAAAATTGTTGGGTGAATATTTTGTCACCAGCTAACTGATGATCAAAATAGGTGATTTCACCCCCAGCATAGGGAGATTGATCAGTCAAATGTGCAAGATTACCACATCAAAATGGGACAAATCTCTCCTATCATCAAGGGGAGGTTCCCTATAAATATGATGTACTATATACTATATATATAAGCAAAAAATAACACTCAGGGGTAAAATTACACCATCCATCTCTCTTTTTTAAGAGATGATGTTCACAGACAAAGGAGAAATCCTGGTGAAATGATAGAAGGCACTTCTCTTCTTTCAAAAGTGCTCTGCAACAAACAACAAGAATTCTTTCTGGAAGGCAACAAGTAACTGGATGCAGTAACTAGCAGAATAAAGTGTAGCACAAAGACTCCCCCTCAACTTCCAAAGAGTGAAATACGAAGGATAATTGGGGCACAAAGTCATCCCAAGATCTTTTACACAAAAATAAATAGAAAACACACTAAAGACAATGGTGGCAACACAAAGTCTTCCCACAGTTGGCTTCAGGACACCTTCTTGATTGCTTCCACTAGTTCTACTTATTTCATTCAATGGACAAGAACACCTTCAGGAAATAGACATAAGAATAATTTCTTAAATGGTACAAACTATTACAGCACAAAGTCTGAAAGTAACCTACTTTCTCATTCAAATAAAGAAATATGATTAACAATCTAAGCTCAAAGTCTCAGTGATCACCTCTCAATTTTGGCAAAGTTTTGCTTTTATAACCAAAAGATCTCTATTGCATAAAATAAGAAATTACAATATATAGCAACCAAGAAAATCTTGGTGCTTTGTTTCATGGAATGGCCCATGCTACATTCAATGCCTTGAATGCATTTTTAGTTTAGTCAAAGAGGGCCATGCAGAAACAAGGTGTCTGCCTTAACTGTGGCATGTCGATTCATCTCCAATGTCTCCTTCAAAGTATAGGCCAACTAGTCATCTTCTTGATATTGACGCATCTATCTACTTTATCTTTACTCCATGGAAAAAATTAGGCTACATCCTTGAGTGCTTGCGCATTCAGATGCTACTTGGTGGACTATTTCACCTATTGAAATAACTCCTGCACATATATTTCAGTACCTCCTATAGCTTTCCCCTCTTTCCTTGTGATCTAAGCTCTCGAGCTATCTCCTTTCTTTTCTATAGCCTCTTTGAGCTTCCTCTTCAGCTAGTTGCTTAGTTTGTTCTTCAGGTTCTGCACCACATTTGAAAACCAACAGATATTTTATTAACCTAAATTTTGACGCCCGTGGGGACGTCATTGGTTGTTGGTCGCTTGAACCATTTTGAACCAGGAACCTTTGAACCTATGAAAGTTCATTGGTTCAATGGTTCAACAGTTTGGGTGGTCTTATCAGCTCCTTAGTTCCCTCGCTTCTTTGGTTCATTCGATTTCCATCTCTTTGAACTAGTCTCTGGAATCTTCCTCTTCTTTCCTTTGCTCGGAGCTTTCATTGAACCATTGAATCCGTTGAACCTTTGAACCATTTGGGTTCAAGGTTCAATGGTTCATCCTCTTTTTTAGAAGCCTTTATTTCCTCTAAGTCTTTTGAAGCTTTGAAATTCCTTCAACTTTGGAACCCCCTGAAGGGAAGGTGTCCCTTTAGGCTTTGAGAAAGGTCCATTTCCTGGTCGTCGAGAGCCTCCCCCGCAAGGGTACCTGCCCTTTGGGGTCCTTTGGGTGGCCTTCTTCTTCAAATCATGCAGATTTCATAGAAACAAGCCTGCGAAATCCATAGAAACAGGCCTGCATAGTTCGTAGAAACAAGCTTGCGGAGTCCGTAGAAACAGGCCTACAGAGTCCATAAAAACAAGCCTGCAGAGTCCATATAAATAAGCATGCGTGCCTTTGACCATTCCTTCAGCTTTATATCTTTGGAACCTCCTAAAATGAAGGTGTCCCTTTAGGCCTTCAAAAAGGTCCATTTCCTGGTCGCTGAGAGTCCCCTGCAAGGGTAGTTGCCCTTTGGGGTCCTTCGGGTGGCCTTCTTCTTCGAATCTTTTAGACAAAATGTTCGATAGAATTCCTTCGGTCATTTTGTCCGAAGGATTTCCTTTGTAAAATTAGCCGTGGAAAATCTTTTCGAAGGATATATTTTTGTTCCCTTTTGTTCACTGCCCTCTACAAGGGCACTTGCCCTTTAGGCTTTGGGGGACTCCTTTGAAACAACCAATTGAATCGACTTTGGTTCAATGGTTCAATATTATGTTTTGCTCATTGAACCAACCGCTTTGAACCATTCATTTTAACTCGTTAAACCTTGAACTTTTGAAACATTTTGGTTCAAGGTTCAACAGTTCAATGGGTTCAATCTTTCTTCTTTTCTTCTAAGTCTTTCGAAGCCATTGAACTTGCCAAAGCGGCTAAACTTTGAATTCTTGCCAAAATGCTTAACTCTTTGAGTCTGCCGACGTCTTTGAACCTTTGAACCCGTTGAACCATTAAAATTTTGGAAGTGGGGTTCAATGGTTCAATGGTTTAATCCTTTGTTTGAAGCTTGCCGATGGACCTTTTGGTTGAACCTCGGCGTTGAACCAACCTTGAAATTGCCTAAGTGTTGGAAACTTGTTCCTTTGTGAGAGCTCAACTGTTGAAGTTGTTGAGCCTATTGAACCTACGAGTCCCTTAGCTGAAAAAGCTTTAATAATGGAGAATTTGAATACTCAAAACAATTTTTTGAGAAGGGAAAAGAGAATTTTGGCATGCAGGACCAAAATAGTTCATATGTTGTCCCAAAAATGAGTGACAAATTTTGGGAACAACAAGTATAAACTCATATATTAATAAATTAAGTAAACAAAGTACTCACTGCTCACAAAACAATGATAAAAGACACATGAAAACTATTTTAGAACAATATGTATTAATCTCTATCACATCAGAACCATATACAATTACAATTGAGTGTTATATAGAGAGTTTTACCCAATGATGTATCTTCATATTCCAGCATTTTGATAAGCTCAAAAGGAGTGACTCTTCTCATTCTATCATATATCTTTGTGCTTACATAGGTCGAATACATACAAAAAGATTATATAAAAGACAAAATGAGTCTAAATTGCATACGTGTTCAACAAATATGCTCTATGATTTTACTAGCCCTATTCTACACTCAACACTTTCCCAGATTTAAAAATTTGTCTCATGTCAAGACAGAGTCACAACACAGGGTCTTGAACTAAAGATTGAGCTAAGGAATTGAACCAAAAACAAGAGTCATATTTATCACTCCAGGTGTAATTTACCAATTTTTACCTTTTATGCACTACTTAGTCTCTCTTTCAGGTTTTTAATTAACATACTAACCTACTGCCCTTTTAGGTTTTAAATAGACTAGCTTAACTAGGTGACTACCATTTTAGAGTTTTCATCCAACTTGGCCCCACTCCTAATGCTTAAGGTTATCCTATAAAATTATACCAAAAAGTTGTTGAATCTAAAAAATTGAAACTATGTGTTACCTACTGTGTAGGTGGTGACATACTCTATGTTGGTTGTGTCGTAGTTTGTTATGTTGATGGACCTAATGGAGGAATGGGTGAAACACTTGGTCCTTAGAGGCTATTATGGTTGTTGGAGAGCTAATTGCACATTGGAAACATTCTTATTTTGGTGAATTACATGTTATAATTATTGTGGGGGAATGTATTTTTGTTCACTAATAATTTATGCAATAGAAGCATCAAGTTGGGATAAGTCTTGATTTAACATCTTCTAATCAATCATCACTTCCCACACCATCATTAACAATATGCTCAGTGGGACTTGAATCATCATTAGGTTATGAATGTCTTCATCCTCAGTGATGGTGATGAATGCCCTATCATTTAATATTTTGATTGGGGTGTCCTGCAATAGTTCTTCCAACTATCCACATGCTTTTGTGTCTAAATGCCTTCAAATGAATTGCATAGAGTCTCATTATGCCAGGTCTATGATTTTTTAATGGCCAGATCCTTTTAATCTAACAATTGCTTGAGTGCATCACTCATTATTTCTAAACTAGTGATGTGATCCTCCATGATAGCTTTGGATTTATCTATCATGTTAAACTTTGGCTTAGTTATGGCCAAAGAAATATTCAGTTGTTGCTTTAATTTATCATACCTTATGTTATCTTCTTGGCTTATAGCAAAACTATGTTCATAACCTATTCGTACTCCTCTAATAGCTCACAAATGGCCTTTATTTTTATCTTGATATTCTACCCTTGTGTGCACAATGTTTGTATATTTTGAGAAGCCACCTAGTCCGTCATGAATTGTACCAACAAAGCTAAGAATTATTTGTCTTCAGACATCACATGTTTGCCTAAGACTTGGGTCACCAATGTAGAGTAGTTGAAGTCAATGGTTTGGCATGCATTTGTGAACTGAAGGCTAAATTCTACACTGTCCTCTCAAAACTATGAGACTTCATATTCTAAGGACAAAGTATTCTATGCAATTGAATCATGGAAAGTAGTTATGCCTTTGATTTGCTTGGTTAATGATAGTTGAGAAACATCTAAAGATGTTTCTTGTACAGTCATAGTCAAAGCTATGTATGTTGTTGTAGGGGTTATTGTGAATTATGCCAATGGTAGTGAAAAGGTGGTACATTCAGTGGATGATGTGGGAATATCCCAAATCCATTAGCTTGTTATTTGTGGTGTAGGTTGAGAAGCCTCCTCCTACACACATCCTTGTGTGGTAAGTGTCAGTTGCACTGCACTTTGTGCTTGTTGATTGGCTTGTTCCTCTGCCCTCTAATTTATTTTAGTTTTGAATTTAGCCTTAGCCTTGGATTCAATATGATATTTAGCTTTGGAATCCATTTTAGATTTAACCCTAGTTTTTTTTACAACCTTTGCTTTGGATTCAACATCCTTCTCTATATCTTCTTACTTAGTTGTTTGCTCTGCTTAAGCCTTTTGTAATTACCGATGCTTCTTCTATTTTATTTTGCATAGCTTGCACTTGCTATTATTTCTTTATTGTTTTTTCTTATGCTTTTGCCTTGGCCTATACTTCATCGGCTCTCTTATTTTGAACCTCTACTTCTTTAGTTTTCCTCTTTTTAGCCTTTACTTATTTAACTTTCTTCTTTCAAGCCTCTACTTCTTTAGATTGCTTATTTTTAGCTTCAGCTCTTCAGTTCTTTATTTTTGAGCCTGTACTTCTTCAAATTTCTTCATGCACTCCTCCTCCATAGCCTTTGTTTGTGATACTCTTCTTCCTTTGCCTTTTGCACTTTTGATGGATCATGTTTTTCCTATGCATCTTGGTGATGTGGTTCCAACTATGGTAAGGTAGTTTAATCACTATTATGTAGTCATCTTCTTTTTGAAGGTTAGAGGTGGAGTGAGGCTCTTCTTCTGTATCTTCGTAACCTATGCCTGCAATTATGATTGGACTTCTTTTGTTTGCTATGCACCACTCACTTCGGTTGGTTATACAAAAGCCACCATTATGTCCTTGATAATTGAAGAGGGTCAAACTATAATATGCATCTAAGGTCCATGCAATAAAGGTTGTGTTGGGATTTCTTGTGTTGGTAGTTATTCTTCCTACACAATAGAGGATCTTGCAGTTGGACCTTAGGATAGTTGGGCCTAAAACTATTATCTAACCACTTTTTCACCTATAGTATCAATAATGATAGAAGCAGGAGGTTGGGTGATGTTGACCCATAGGTCTTGCCTTACGTGATAATACAATTAACAGGTGTGCACTACTTTATAAAGGAAAAATTATTTTTCCTCGTCGTGCTCATAAAACTCGTTACTGATGTCTATGAGCATGGACTATAAAACTTCTTTCTTTTCAAATTTGTGCTTCACTAATTCACATTCAGCAGTGATATTTGAAACATGTTTGTTGTTGATCCAGGACTTTGTTTGTTGAGTTCTCTTTTTTGATGGTAGTGGTAAAGATCATCATGCGAGTGTCTTACAATTTCCATTGTCCACCTATGTTGGAGATACTGTTGGTTATGGTGTTGCCTATGATTGTGCTTATGATTGTGTTACAATTGTGTTTAAGTTTATGCCTATGGTTACACTAGTTGCTATGTACATAGGGTAATAGATCATAAAGGTTGCATCGATATGGCTATGAGAAATTTCTGCCTCAATACTTATGCCTATGCATCATCCAACATGGAAATGAAGAATGGTAATGACATGGTTGTTGATTTAGGTAATTCATATACCTTATTCTGGATGTCATTATGTTATTTGGTCACTAACGCATGCTAGCCCAAATACTACATCACATCTTGAGGTACCCTTGGGTGAAAATTAATCATGAATTAGATTTACATCCACCACATGTTGAACCTCCTTAGTTGTTCAAAGTATTGCACTGCTTTTATCCATGCAATGTTGGTGAATGTCGTAACAAGCTAAAAATTTACAACAGTGTTGATTGGGCCTTTTTATAATTTCCATTATGTGAAGCATTGCAAAAACACCAAAAATTGGTACTAGAAGGCTTGAGAAGTACTAGTGAGGATATTCTTTATATTCATTGTCAACTAAGAGGCTAAAAACTCAGGGTCATTAAAATCTTCATGGAGGCATATCCTGCAATACATAATGTCTACCACTCACTTTGTTGTTTGCTTTGCTTTTTTTTTTTCCAAAATCTCTCAGCGATGCATTCCATAAGAATGCAAACTAAAGCATCATCCATAAAATAAAAGGGGATTCCCTTGCCTACCTTTATACTATATTTCTCCTTGGTGTTAGAGTAGATTGGTGGAGTTGTGGATTTGTATGGCAGGAGAAATTTTTTATGCGTCAGAAGCCCTATTTCTCTCACCATAATCTCAGGGGTGATGAATATGGTCACATCTTGTGACAAGTGAATTACACCTTCATTATACCTAATTATCATGGAAAACATAAGCTCATCCAATTGGCCAAAATTATGTAGGTTGATCAATCTTTTAGCATTTGAACCATGTAGTGGGTGTTGAAGTGTTAATGCCCCTACCTGTGTTTCTTCTTGAGGGTCTTTGGAAAATAAAATAGCTTCAACTGCATCAATGAAATATAAGAGGTCTAGATAATGATATTAGTTTGTCTTAGGCCTAAGCTAATCCCCATTTCTTCTTTCTACGAATCTATAGTCAGGATCAATAGTTGTGATATATCCATGGTTGTTATTGTGGCCTATGTTGAACACTTGCTTTGCTTGGTCCAACTCTGGTATGAAATACATGTAAAATAAGGTATTTTAAAAGTAGATCACATAGTTCATTTGGTTTTAGGAGTATGTAAATTCAATTTATTATTTTCATCCTCTATTATATAGCGTTTACCACTTAAATCCATCAAGCTATCAAGTTTAAATGCTCTTAGTTGGTTGCACACAAGTGTATCTCTAATATTTATGTAAGTTGGTTATTATTTGACATAGCAATTAGTATTTTTGTTTAGATTATTTGATCCAATAGTTGGTGGGTAGTTGATGTGGCACATCATCCTTTCATTCATTAAATTTCTTTTATGGGCCATCTTGTCATTTTGTCACACGATCTACTTCAGGAAAGATGCAATCTCCCAAGTGCATTATCATTAATGGTTCTAAATGACCAATTATCATCCTTTCACCATACCTATCTTGCCAGCACCCCATTACCATAATTAATTGTCAATCATCATATTATGGCTATTAGTTGTCTTCTTTTTAGGCTGACTCTACATATTGATTGAAATCTATGATGTTGACCATTCCAACTTCATTGTGATATGTTGCAATCCAAAGATCACATTATACAAACACACTAACCATAAACAAAACAAACAAAAAACAAAATAACATTTAATAAGATTTCTAATTGCATGGTAATACTTAGCACCCTCTCTCATTTATAGCAATGCATGATAGAGATTACTAGCAATAAAGCTTAAGCCTATAGCCATTGATATGCCTTGGTAAAATAGTGTTCCATGTAAATCTTTTAAAATAAGTGTACCCTATTTTGAAGCATTGTGAATTATATATCATCCTTTCCATTTGATGCATGGTTTTCCCATAAATTCTTTTAATCTAAAATCATAGAGTAATATTGCTTGTTCATGATAGAATTCATTAGATGGTAAGTTATCGATATCATATGTCCACTATGCCTTTTGTATATTTTTATCCATCTTGACCAAATCCATCAATATTTGCTTTAGATAATCATGATCACCCAACCTCATAATCATTATAATGCATAGAATAGGAACAATGTACTACATAGGCATAACTACCTCCTGACCATAAATGAGCTAAAAGGATGTGAAGCATGTGGCACATTTGTGAATTACCCTATACATCCAAAGAATCATAGGAATGTTATCCTCCCAATTTTAATATTACATATTTTTGTTAGCATTTTACCCAATACTTTGTTCGAAGCTTCAAATTATCCATTTGTTTGTGGATGATAAGTCATGCTCTTATGGTGAGATATAATATACACCTCAATGAGAGTCTTGATTGTGTTATTGAGGAAGTGAGTACATTTTTCACTAACCTACTTGATTAGACATCTAAACCTAGTTATGATATTCTCATACAAGAATTTAGTGGCATCCTTCCCACCACAGCTTGGTGTTGCAGTAGCTTCTACCCATTTCATGAAATAGTTAGTTGTAGTAATGTTCTATAGTACATGACTATGTTTTCGTGGGGGATTTATAAGTCTTACAAACTCAATTCCTCTTTGTTCAAATGGTTGTTCTACTAGCATTGGGACTAATGGCATCTCATCGTGTTGATTGGGTTTTCCCATTCTCTAGAAAACATCATAATTTTTGGCCACCCTATACGCATCTTAAAAATAATTTGGCCACCAAAGACCATTCTATAGTATGCTCCTCGTAGTATCTTCTCCGCCAAAATGACCTCTTACAATTCCCTGATGTGATTCCTAAAGAAGTTACAGTCGCTCATGTTCTAAAACTTATGTGTAACACATCATCCTTTCTAATTTTATATAGAACCCATTAATGAGACTATAAGTAATGGTTCATGTGACCATTTGATTTTTATCCATTTAAACACAGTACATAGGAAATGTTCCTTGATCCAGTAAGTTTAAAATATCTTCCATGTTGTTAGGGATCACAATGGCCCTAAACAAGTGTGCATTTAGAGATTCATCTTATATTTCCTCTAATTCTTGACCATTTTATAGATTGCTCAAATGATCTGGCCCCACACTTGCTTGACCTAGCTTCACATTGATTTAGAATTGATATTTTTAGAATAATATTAGCCCCCTAGAGATCTAGCCTCCCAACATCATCTTTTTAACTAGGTATCGTGATGCCTGGTGATCTATGAAAAGTTCAAATGATGTGGCCAACATATAATGTCTAAAATTGTGTAATATAAACACCATATATAAGGCCTCTCTTTTTGTGGTCATATAGTTTTATCTGATGATGATATTTTCCTACTAGCATAATGTATGGGATGATCCAACCCACCATCCCCTAGTTACACTAAGACAACTCCTACTTTAATACTAGAAGCATCCACATGTACATAGAATGGCTTCTTCCAATTAGGAAAAATTAAGATAGGTATTATTACTAACCTTTATTTGGGATCAAGAAATATTGTTTAGAATTTTGATGTTCATTCAAACTTTGTATCTTTGCATAATATCTTTTCCATCGGTACAAATATGGATGCGTATACTTTGAAGAATTTTTTATATTATCTTGTATGACCTAAAAAGGTGTGCACTTTTATAGAGCTAGTTGGGGGTTGTATCCCCATTATTACTATAATTTTATCTTGGTCTACCAAGATGTCATCACTACAAATGATGTGGCCCAGAAGAACACCAAAAGCTATGAAAAATAAGCACATATTTAGATTCAAAGCAATACACAATGATGGACATCACTTTAGTATTAATCATATCTTCGACAAATGTTCTTTAAACAAAAAGAAGATAGCCCAGTTGTCCAACTATACTCCAGAAAATCATGAATGAAATCTTTGAATGCAATTACCATAGCCCTAGAGAAAATTGTTGGTGCATTCTTTAGATTAAAGGGCATGACCTTATATGTGAATGACCCCCATTCTATTATAAAGGTTGTTTTATCTTGGTCCTCTTTTGCAATACAAAAATTATGGTATCCACTGAATCCTTCTATGAATGAGTACACCTCTTGACCTATAACTGACTTAAGGACTTCATCTATAAATAGTACTGGAAATGGATCATTGATGTAGGCATCATTTAGTACATAATAATCCCCAAAAAACTTGAATCTCCCTAGACTTATTTGGTTGCACAACTAGGGGACACACCCAACCTACCTTTTTAGCTGGATAAATGATCCTTACTTATTGCATGTGATCCAATTCATCATTTAATTTTATCTTCATACTAGGACTTAGTCTAATAGAGCACTTTTCAATCAGTTTAGTGCACTCTTTCAATTCCATGTGATAGGACCGAAACTCCCCAAAGCTCTGACACAACTTGTTAGATTTAAGAGCACACATGATTACCATTGTATAAGCAATTAAACATGCGGAAATACCAGAAGAACAAATAACTATCAATGAGAAAACACACAAAATATGAGAGGCAACACACAATTGTATTCAACTCATTACAAAGGAAATTACAATAAAGAGATCACACTCTTCTTCCACCTCTGTGAGGCTTCCTCCTCAAGGGCTCCAAGTAATCTTCCCACCTGAGTAATCTTCTCTCATAGGTCACAACACACAGCTAACACAAGCTGTTGTTCACCTCATTGTACATCTGTATAATCGAGTACATACCGGTACTCCAAGTAGATCTCTCCATGATCCTGCTGATGTATTGCTGTCACCTTGGACCCTAGCCAACTGCCGATCTCTGTCTGACCCTCGCATACACACATCCCTGCATATCAAACCTGATCTTACTTATACATACATGGGGAATCCTACTTTTCCACCATGGGAAGAACTCTCCAAGCTTCACATAGCTCTCCTGTAAATTCTCCACTTAACAATACAACCCATGAGTCTATTATATAGATCTCATGCATACACTTAATTTAGACAAGCGGCTCAAAGACTCGAACTAGTCTTTAACATGCAAACTCTGCATTCACTTAACTAACTATTCGTTAACAACAGTTCAGACCGCCACAGGCGACCGACGTCGGTCCCTACCATCCTAGAGGTGACCGACGCCGACCGATATTCTGCTGATGCTGGTTTCCCTTCTGCTCCCCTGACCGATGTCGGTTTGGCCTGCTGACACCAGCGACTGCATACGCTAGAAACCCTCCTGTTTGCCTTAAGGTGTAGCTTTTAGCTCCACACCCTAACAATCTCCCACTTGGAGATAAAGAGCTGCACTTGTACCCAAACCAGTACTCTATCCAATTTGCATCCTAGCTTGTATTCCTCTTCAAGCTCCCACTTGAAGACAACCCACCACACTCCTTGTGGTGTTAAACCTATGCCTGATTTTCTTCATTCTCATTGTACCATCTTCTGCCTTGCTATACTCCCACTCAAACAACAACCCCTATGAGTAACCTGTAATCAACAAACACTTAACAGATCTGGGCCATTTTTTAGTCAAACTCGCTCTGAGAACGTCCAACCTCGCTCTGATACCAATTGATAGGACCGAAACTCCCCAAAGCTCTGACACAACTTGTCAGATTTAAGAGCACACATGATTACCATTGTATAAGCAATTAAACATGCGGAAATACCAGAAGAACAAATAACTATCAATGAGAAAACACACAGAATATGAGAGGCAACACACAATTGTATTCAACTCATTACAAAGGAAATTACAATAAAGAGATCACACTCTTCTTCCACCTCTGTGAGGCTTCCTCCTTAAGGGCTCCAAGTAATCTTCCCACCTGAGTAATCTTCTCTCATAGGTCATAACACATAGCTAACACAAGCTATTGTTCACCTCATTGTACATCTGTACAATCGAGTACATACCGGTACTCCAAGTAGATCTCTCCATGATCTTGCTGATGTATTGCTGTCACCTTAGACCCTGGCCAACCGCCGATCTCTGTCTGACCCTCGCATACACACATCCCTGCATATCAAACCTGATCTTACTTATACATACATGGGGAATCCTACTTGATTCCACCATGGGAAGAACTCTCCAAGCTTCACATAGCTCTCCTGCAAATTCTCCACTTAACAATACAACCCATGAGTCTATTATATAGATCTCATGCATACACTTAATTTAGACAAGCGGCTCAAAGACTCAAACTAGTCTTTAACATGCAAACTCCGCGTTCACTTAACTGACTGTTCGTTAATAGCAGTTCAGACCGCCACAGGCGACTAACGTCGGTCCCTACCATCCTGGAGGTGATCGACGTAGGCCGATATTCTGCTGATGCCGGTTTCCCTTCTGCGTCCCTTGACCGATGTCGGTTTGGCCTATCGACACCGGCGACTGCATACGCTAGAAACCCTCCTGTTTGCCTTAAGGTGTAGCTTTTAGCTCCACACCCTAACACCATGTACATCTCCCCCACTGACAAATCTACACCTTTTACTTATGAGAATTTGGTCAAAAAGACATACTGATAGTCTCGTAGTAATTGTAATGACTCTAAGATCTTATTATGCCCCCAATAGTCTCCCATAATCATAAGTTTAGGTACATTTAAATATTTTATTTAATATTTTTAAATGGTTCTTGATATGCTTTGTTTGATTAAATGGGTAGAGCCTCTCACAGAGTGTGTTTCCCTTCCTATTTCAAAATGTTTATGTTGCATAGTATTTCCTCTTCAACTTGTTTTGCACTTTGGTTAGTTGTTGGTTCAGATTCTCATGTTGGTTCAAATAAGCCTACTAAATATAGGTCTTTATCACTATCAGTGGATTGTGTTAGCTCATATATAATTTTATTACAGGGCTTAATAAGAGCTTGTTCTTTTTTATTGGCCTCATAGTTTTGAATTGCAAGATTCAAATCTTGAGTTATTGCCTATTGTGATGATGACTCTATTATATCTCCCAAATATTATGCTCGACCATAAGATATAAAGGTTTTTAGTTTCTACAATGTATTGTGCACTAATGGATTATCATTCTCAAACACAAAAGTTTGAATAAAGTCTCATTGCACTTGTGCCCAATGTCTGGTCTCTCTCATGCAGTCTTGATGTATATAGCATGGAGTTGGGAGTGGTGATAGTGTGTGACTAAAAATGCGCACCTAATACCTTAGCTCAACTCCTTGCACAGATCATATATCTACTTATTTACGAATGTGTAGCTCGAGATATTGGCCTTCTTGAAAAAATGGTTATTCTGATTTCATATTAGGTGGCAACTGAAATTGTGTGCATACAAAACCATGTGCTTCTCCCTAGTGTATCTCCTATTCTCTATGCACTGCCCACCAAGTTGCAATAGTTCCTTTTAATTGGCATTTGGTAGCAACACCATGTGCTGAGGCCTATCTCAGGATCTCCCCTGGCCTAGTTCAACATATGAGTGTCTAAGGCACCACTTATTGAAGATGTTTCCCAAGGTAAGACACCCTCTAGAGTAGGTTCTATATAATCCATTATTGTTACACCTATATTATATAGGAAATCCACCTCTGACTTAGTAGGAGATCACACCGATAGATATGTATAACCTTCAAGATGAAACTGGGGATCTGGAGATTTCATTTTTACTAGCTTATAAAGTGGCCTCTTTGTTGTTTACACTTTATCCAACTGTGGGTTCAAAAACTGACATTATATAGCTCATAGAGCATTTTTATATGTATTTGTGTCTACTTTGAACCAGCTATTATCACCGTAGGCACACGGTGAATTTGGTTCCTTTGTAATCATACAGGGCTTCTACTATAATTTATTCAAAGAGATGACAAATATCATGTCTCCTTGATGAGCCTCTAGTTGATTACGCATTGTATTAATAGTCATTTGACCATCGCAATCCCATTTCTTACAAATCAAATCAATGTAATGAGTCCCATCTATCTTCATATCAATGACTTCAAAATCACCTCATAGACTTAGCTCAACAACTCTAATCTCCACATATTCAAGGCAACCAATTGGTTATACCCTCTTATAATCTATGAGACTGAGGGTGATAATATTGTAGCTCAAGTGTCTCCTACCAAAAACATCCCATATCAATCTGGGAATTAAATTAATAGTACTCCCAAAGTTAAATACTGCATCAGGGATTTCATATCATATGAGCTCAATGTACATTCGTAAGTCCACATCCCATTGTTTTTTAGTTTTAACATACCAAACCACCTTATTGGTATGATGTTGTCCCCTCTATACACACTCCAAAAGATTATGCAAAAGATTTTTAATATCCTGAGAGATATCTTCATTTCATAGAGTGTTGAGCAATTGTAATAAATCTGTTAGTGTTATCACAATAACTTCCTACTTCATAATCCACACAATTTGCCTATACATATGTGCGTAAATGGTTTTGACATCTCCTTATGATGCACTATGTTGTTGTATGTCTTGAAGGACCTGCACAACTTAATACATCAAGCTTTTCTCTATTGTAGGGTTGGGATATTTATCTTATTGTACATTTCTAATTCCCAGATCATGTGGCATTTCTAATGCATGCAGTCCTTACTTTGTGTATTATTGTCTAATAACTACTTGCATAAATGCATTTTCTTTAGGATGCACATTAATCATGTTCACATTGCACACTGGATGTTATTTTCTTTGCTTTTCCAATACTAGGCAATCTTCCATTTGATGTTGTCCTTCCAATCTACAATACACACAATATACCTATCTTTGAGGATTGGTGGGAGAATCTCACATAAAATGATTATACTCACCACACAAATAGCATTGAATGGGCTAACAATCTTGTTAATTACTATTATTACAACCACATTGATATCCTCCTTGGTATCTCCCTATGCATCTTCCTCTATATCCTCCTTTGTTCTACTGATATCCCTAATTTATGACTATTGTCCAACAAATCCTTGTTACTATTGTTGTTATGCATTGTATCCATTGTAATGATGTTGAGGTGACATAGGAACCCAATTTGATTGTTATTTTTATAGGCTCGCATTATTCCATAAATATTGATACTAGTTTTGTGATGATGCTGGTGTCCAACCAGTTAAATCCTAGGGTTGATATTGATATTGAGGTGACAAAGGTATCCATTTGGGACTACCTTGTATTGAAGTCATCATTTCTACATTTGGGCTTGGGAGTCCTTACTTCATATTGGGTGATTGTAATGTTGCAACTATGAAGACATTCTTGGTAATATCTTCATTTAATTCTTATAAGGTTTGACAATTATTTTCATCATGGTTGGTCAATTTACAAAAATGTGCAGTATAAACTCTAGGACTTTTGAATGTATTATTGTGGTAGATGACATGTTTTAGTTACATGTCATACTAATTTATAGAATTTTCAAAATTATGGCTTGAGTTTAGGACAATCATTCTTATGATGTCCCTCTTGACCACACTCTATGCACCATAAACCCAGATCAGGTTTATCGGTTTCATATATCTCATCTTTCTTCTTCATGAAACCATATAACTTTGATTTTACTTTGGATCCAGTAGATGGAACATCTCAACAATATTTAATTTATTCTACTCTCAAAGCAATTGATCGAACATCAACCTTCATCACAAATTGAGATTGCACGATAATAAATCTGATTCTTAATCATAGTCCTTCTACAAACTAGTCAACTTTATCCTTATACTCCATAACAAAATCAATTTTATTTGTCACATATGAGAAATTGTGATCATAGACTTACACAGATTCTTCACTCTATTGTCAGATCTCCTTTAGGTCTTGAATAGTCTAGTTTTCACACTTCTTTATTTTGAATTATGTGCAACTAACTACGCTTTAACTTGATATAGATTTAGAATATTAACATCTCTCTTATAAATTAATCCCAAAACATGGCCTGTTAAAGCTCCTACAAGCTTGTATTTCTTTAAATCATTAAAATGTATTCCCCTAACCTACCATTTCATGTGGTATGTTAACATATATTGCTTGGGGTTCGTAGACCCATCATATTGTGTCAACACAACAAACATTCCTGGATTAAAATATATATTTGGGGTACTCATAATGGATAACATCAGATATTATGAACTCATAACTGTAACTATAGGTTGATACACACTGCTCACTATGACTATAGGCTTCCACACACTACTTTTTATTGGTGTTTTAAAACTAGATTAGAAATCAAATCCTACTTAGTCCAGCCTCTTTTTATCTAAGGACTTGTTTATGTTTGTAATAAGTTTTGCAAATTCATCTATAAATGACTCAAACCAACTTCTTCCTATCCCTTCCTTTACACTTGGTTTTTTTATTAAATAAAAATTAGGTTAGGGGGATTTATAGTCAAGAAATGAATGACCTATGTCCTTGGCTTCTTCTGACTATGATCTTGAACCTATTGTACTTTTATGCTTCAACATAATTTCTTCTTGTGAATATTCTTCCATTGCTTTAAACACTTTTTCTCTTAACTGTGAATTAATTCTATATTTTATCTGCTCTACTTTTATTCTACTTTCTTCTTCTTCTTCACTCTACTTTATCTCCTTACTACTCATAACTTTATCTTATTCTTCCTTAGGCCCTTCTCTTTCCTGCTCTACATTTACTCTAATTCCCACACCTTGTGAAACCTCTGTTTGGGCTCCCCTTTCTTTAACATCTTCTATCTTATTCCTAATCCTACTTGCAACCACATTTGGATTATTCAATTTATTCCATTTTCTCTATTGTTGCAGTTCTCTTTCCAATCTCATAATCTTCTTTTCACTCTGGCTCTTTTCATCCTCCATATTCTAGGTTCAAGTTTATCTACTTAGCTCCACATCACTCACTCCTACATTACACACATACCCATAACACTTAAAGGGACTAATCCATGTTGGTAAGACTAGGCACCATGGATTTTTCCATAACTAACATCTTAATCAGAGTAGGTAGTCGTTGAAAGAACTTATTATAAATTCCCTTGACATTCTAGTCCTACACAACTTCAAACACTAAATAGCTTGGTACAACAAATTCGGTGATATACCCATTAATGGTAGTATTAGTCTAATGGTCTACTACATAGGTCCAATTAGTATCTATGTTTCATAGGTTTTCTAGCTTTTCCTCCAACCAGGTTATGAGTTATGTCCTTTGTGGCTGAAAATAACATTACTCCAATTTGCATAACTAAGCAACTAATAGCTCAGGCAATCCTTACCAAAAGATTTTTTAGATTTCATCGTAGATATGCTCCTCAATAATTTCCTTCATAGTTTTCCCTATTTTCCTCACGTTATCTTCATAAATTTTTTGAATTCTTTCATTGATCCATCTTTCTATATCTCTATCTTGACAACCATCTCAACATGTTTCAAAAAACTTCCACTCTCATTGCACCATTATTAGCAAAGGTTCTTGGAAACCATTTAAAACATGCTGATTTAGGGATAAATTATGCATCAAGTAATAAAATTAAATAGTCAATACCAATTCATATGTAATATATTAATTAATATGATAAAAAAATAGATGCGTGGATAGATATATGCTTATTAGAATCTTAACAGTCATCATAAACTCATAATTAATAGATTAATCAAACAAATTACTCACTTCATATAAAACAATGATAAAAGACACATGAGAAAATCATTTTATAACAATATGTATTAATATTTATCACATCATAACCATTACATTTACAGTTGAGAGCTATATATAGAGTTTTATCCAATGATGTCTCTTCGTATTCTAGACTTTTGATATGCCCAAAAAGAGTGACTCTTCACATTATGTCATCTATTCTTATGCTTACATAGGTAAAATACATACAAAAAGATTTTATAAAAGACAAAATGAGTGCAAATCACACACATGTTCAACAAATATACTCTATGATTTTGCTAGTCTTGTTCTACACTCAACATCAATTATAAATGTGGTAAGATCAATTGTGTTCTAATCTATTAAATCATGTATCTTATGTGTCAAATTGATGATTATATTATTTGATTATCTTATGCATCTATGATAATCATAATATGCATTACTATCAAATTCGTTAGATTGAAGCTTACTTGTATCAATCTATTATTTGGGAGAGAGAAATAGAAGATTGTACTCGAGTATCTTTTGTTATACCTAAGGAGTTTTTGGTAACTGTGAAAATTACCTTTTTAAAGGGTCTAAGAAACCAAGTCTATTAGTTTGTTGTGAAACTGCATTAACTATTGCTTTTGCATCATTCTTATTATCACTTGCTTTAAATTTTAAAGTTTGTTTACTTAGAAACTTTGCACTGGAAGTGGTTAAAGGGTTAGACCCATACTTTAGCCTATTCATTACAATAAGTTTAACTTCTTTGTCCTTAAGTATGTCATACAGGTCATCAAATGATTATAATCAGTTGAACACAAAAGACTCATGTAGAGGAGCAAGCAAGATTTTCTTGAATAGATATTTGAGATACTAAATCTAGTCTTTGGTACATGATAATGGCAATCTTAACACACATTTACCATGCATGACTTGAGCAAATAAACAAGGTCCTAATTCACCATCCTCTCACACTTGCATGTTATCTTATGAGTCAACCCTTTTGTTTATTGTTACACACCTATACAAACCTCACTATTTGTTTCAAACTTGCTAAATATCCTGCATAGACATCTTTAGACTTTTAATTATCTCTACTTGTACATAGGTTAGTTATGCCAATTACAGTTGATAACGCCCTACACTAGTCAGAACTAACCCACTCCTGAGATTGACTATTTTATAAAATCAAACCCATCCTTAGGGTTTCTCCATAATCCTGTGTTAGGGGTGTGAATAATTATTCAATTAGATCCATATAAAATAAATAATGGTCTCATTCAAAAGGGACTAGGTACTTATTTGTTGTACATATATACACTATTACAAACTGAGTAAATGTGCTATGTTCTTCCCAATTTGCAACCGTAGTTATAAGACAAGTTTGAAAAACTTGAAATCCAAGTCAAGGCAAGCATTATCAAGTACCAAAGCAATATTACAAACTAAGCAGATATGTTGTATTCTTCCTAAATTATAAACCTATTACTAGGAGTAGTTACAAGTTAGGTATGAAGCACTCAAAATCTAAGTCAAGGAAAGCTTATCAAGCACCAAAGTGACATCATTAGTTGCATACATCTAGAAAAGGAACATAATTGCACAATTACACTAGGTGGGAGAAATACGTGTGGCTTTATTTCACTCCTTGCAATATTGGATACGTAGACAATAATCATTCTTCAGATGAGGGTAATTGGGGTCAGCTTAACCCATTACACTTCCTCCATTTTTTTATAGGTTTTCTAGCCCTCACAAGTACACGTAAGGTTTCAAAATAAAGGAGGCCAGTTTTTGGATTTGTGTGCATCATCAAGGTTAAGGATCACAAACATAAAATAAGCAAAGATGGTTATAGGTGATCTTACAATCACTTTTCCCTATTTATGTGTAGGCCAATACTAACTAACAAGTTAGTATCGATTAATGATATTGAATCAATTTTATAGAACCAACATAATGTAGATAGCAAATCAATTATAAAATTGAACAAACCATAAGCCTATTTAACCTTGATTTTCACTTCCAAAATATAGTCACAGTCAAATAATCAATTATAAAAGCTAAGTATCATGATCTTTTTAGTACTTTCCATATTTAACATATGCCCTTATCAAATTAAAAGAATCAACCTTAGTTTTTTACATCCAGATGTATGCTTGAATGACACATCTATTGATCTAAATTACATTTCAAAGTTCTATCTTAATTAGATTAATCTAACCCATCTTATCAACAATTGGATTTATCAACTTAAAAAGCATATTGTTGTAACATAGCACGTAATCACTAATAAGCTTATTGGATCCTTGTTTAAGTTTTTCAATTCGAGCACAATACATCTTCTCTCTAATGTTAATTGAAAAGTGTGCTAGAAATTGATTATCCAAATGATTGAAAGCATGAACCAATTGGAAAGGGATATAATATAACCAACACAATGCATGGTACTTAAGACTTCATGGAAACAACGTAGTTAATAAATTATCATTGGATGCATAATATAAACATGTTGGGTGAAAGGCTCGAAGATGTTGTGTCAGATCACCCTTACCATCATATAATGGAAGCTTAGGTGAAAAAACTGGTCGGTGAGAGATAAGTTAAGATCTCAAGAGATAGTGGATTATGTAGTAACACATGAGAATCAGTGGTATGGCCTACTCTAGAATAATTTTGTTGTAATTTTAAGGCTCTATTATATAGATCAATAATAGTTTATATAAGGGTTTGAGCATCTAGCATAACAAACTATGTATCAGTAGATGGTGTGACATGAATAGTAATCATATAAGTTATAATAATATATTGTGTAGGGATAGTCATAATAATACGAGGAGTTTATGTTTCCCCCATACCTTGGGTGGACACCACATGTAGCCAAAGGTGTAAACGTGAGAATATAAGCAATAGTAGTAGCTTGAACACCTCTAATAGGATTAGTACCTCTAAAATGTGTTTAGCATAAGGCAAGAGTTCATGTTGTTGTTCCTCATATGTGACAACCTTAACATTACGTGCATTTTTAACTTATAGGATTATTTGTAGGACCTTATGTAGGTTAGGGGTTGAAAACAAATTCATTCTTGAAATGCAGAGAAAAAATACAACCTGCTTAAGGTCTACACCATCAAGGTTATCAAGATGTATTTGATCATTATATTAACTATTATGTTCATTATGTTATTGATAGATAGTTTCTTGAGATTGCATATTATTAAACTAACAACATTTTGCACTTATATGTGTTTAGTATTAACATTTGCATCAAGAGAAGAAGGATGCATTTACACTTCATCACTTTTAGCCATTTTAGATACACGTGATTGATATAAATAAATTTGATTATGTTCAATTTCAATGTCACTTAACATATCAATTCACCTTAGAGGGATAATAGAACTAACTTTCTTATATGGTATATAATATGAGCATTTAAAGCATCAAAAGTGTTTAGGATCAAGCATAAACTACTACATTATATGGGGAAGTAGAAATTAGGTTTGAAAATTAGAGACAAATATATAAATCTAAAATCCTAGGAAAATGTTAATAAACCTCAAAGAAATCCAAGGTTACGCTCAAGACAAATAACGGGTTCACCAACATGTTTTTTCTATTTTTAGATTAATGTAACCCTGATAAAACAAAACTAATGACAAATCATATTAATTGAGATGTATAATAAGTATATAAATATGAGTGTAACTAGTAGAATATAATAACTTTCTTTTAAAAGAAAACACTTAGAGGGATTGAGTACTTAGTTTGTTTTGTGTCTGTGCAAATCTGTGGCAGGGTTCAATCATCAACAACAGTGTGGAATGGGCTTGTGAATGCTCATATCTTGGAAACAAAGAGGTTATGTGAGTCTGGACAAGTTCGTGCCTCTTGGATTCTTGTACAATGTGGTAGTTTTGCTAGGTATGAAACTATCCTACATTTTTGCACTGATCTGTGAAAGTTATGACTAATGCATCTATGTCTATTAAGGGTTCCCTTGATATGTAAATGTCTTTGATCCTACATGAATACCTATTTTATCATTCTCCTTGCTTCAAAAACCTATCAATGCACTATACGACCAAAAGTAAAATAGGGATAATGGGTGAAAGAGAACGATTGAGTTGACCTCAACCACCCCCTATAGCCAAGCATTGCCCACATATCCAATACTCAAAAAAGGAACTCAAATTGAATGTAGTTTTCCCACCTAGTTGAGTGTGTGCAATCTTATGTATTACTAGCATGCAGTGCCATCTTGTGTATGGCATTTAAAACTTGAAAACCCATGATTTGACCTTGTAGTGGTATTTAAACTTAGTTCACGAATTTCTCTTTTGAGGGATTTTATATTTGATAGTTTTAAAGAAGTTTCTCTCAATGTACAAAGTGATTTTTAGTGAAACATAAGTGATTACGAGATGATCAATACGATAAGGCTTGATATGTTTATATACTTGAGTCTCTGGGTAATTTATTCCTAATTGACATACAAAACATATGATTTGACCCATATGAACAAATTGAATATAAGAAAATAATCATTAAAGGGTGTGCAAACAAGTCTGACCTAAGTGAATGGGTTTGGAGTGGTAGAACTAGTCAAGGAAGTGCATACTTGTCCAAAGAATAGGAACAATGATATGAGATCAGGAGATAATTTGAGAATGATATTTAGTTATTCATGTAGAGACTAGGGAAATCCTATGTAACAATAACAATAATTTGGGAAGGTCAAGTCCATATATAGATAAATGGATAATGAAAAATAAGAACAAGAGTCATGTATGTGTGCATAAGTCAATCATGTTAAAAGCTGGGCAGATTACACACTATCATCTATTACCAAATACAAGTGTCTACAATCTCACATAATAGGTAGGATAAATGCAACATTATGATTGGGTGAAGAAAAAAACAATGCTTTTTTTTTGTATTAAATAGGATTCACCATCTCACCCCAATAAACTGAAACGTAAAAAAGTACTTGGCTCAAGACAAAGATAAAACTAGAATGTTGCAACACCTTAGCCTCTATAACATAAAATTTGGAAGTCTAAAATTCTCAAAGAATTGACATAGTTCATTAAAGATAACCTAAGAACAAAATAGGGCCCTAATTCCATCACCCAATGGCTTGATGATTATTCCATGATGTTTTCCTTTGATATTACACATGATTTTTCCACTTGCCGAGGATATACCAAAATATAAAAAGGCATCCAAGTCTATATAAAGATAAAACTAAGGTTTTAAAAATGTCACGGCCTTTTTGATACCAAGGTCAATAAATTGAGACCATGTGCAACCAAAAATCTCTACGAAATCACAAAGTTCACTGAAATCAACCTTAAAACAAAATAAGGACTTTGTGGCTTCGTCATCTATGGCAACAAGATCAGTACCATTTGTTTTCTTATGATTTCACATGGAATTCCACACTTGGGCACAAAAATAACCAAACAAAAAGGCATGAAATATATGGCGTTATCACTCTTTGACCTTGTAAGTATTGCCACCTTCATATTAGTAACGAGAAACTACTAAATATAATTGAAAGCTTATTTCAAACAATAAATATGATTGTTATCACAAACATTGAACAAACAAAAGAGGTATACAAAAGTAAAAAAAATGCATGTAGAATGAATAGACATGAAGGCCACACAACACCAAAAGCACATACCCATCTCAATAGTGGCCACTCATAATGTGATATTTGATTTAAAGGGAAATGCCACCTAATCTTTTCAAAGATATGCAATCTCCAATCCAAGCATAGTAGGAGTATTGTTCACTACACAAAAGAAAAGAAAACATAACATTTTAAAATAATCTGTTGTAAAAACAAACCCAACTGTCTTCACTCCTAATAAATTTGAACTTCTATCAGAAAAGATTTTCTTACCTCTTAGATTGCGCTACTAGATTAGCTTGATAGAAGCATCATCTAAGCATTTCGACACATTGAATATGCCAAAGACATTAATCGCACAAAGCCACACAACGATAATCATTGTGACACATTAAATATGCCAATAATTTTTCACTGCATCTAAAGATAAACAATGCCATTACCCCTAAAAATGAGACTCACTTTTCCCCCAAAACTACAATCCAAAGTTTTTTTCTACGCGACAACTTTCAAGTAGAAAGAAAAAAAATTATACACATTAATTTTTTTTTAAACCAATAAAATAGAAGATAAACATTTAAAATAAAATAAAATTTATGTTTCAACCAAACCATACCCCAAACATTACTTTTCACTAAGGGCCACATTATAATTCGCCTATGAAAAGCCACTAATAATCAAATTGAAACCTATATAACCAATAAAATAAAGTAATAAAATTATTTAAAATATCTATACTTGAAATATTTCTTTTATAGGCTAAATTCCCCAATTTGGTGTTTAAACTTTCATATGCCCATGTCAAACATTCCAAATAACAATAAAAACGTGTGTGTGAAGGTTATAAGTTTTGTGGCTCGATGTTAGTGACTCTACATCCCCACGATGGTTAGATAGTGAATCCCCTAAATTGTGTACGTTATTAGATACCTTAAATTTAATATGGATTGTTTTTTAAAGTTTATATATATATATATATATATATATATATATATATATATATATATATATATATATATATATATATATATATATATATATATAATGAATGGGTGTTAGTTTAATTAGTAAAGTTGTTTGGTCATAAAGAGTTTATCACGAATCAGTTTTTGTTGTTAGTAAAACTTTATATGATAAAATGGATGAGACCAAAATCATATTGGATAATTTTGAACATTCCTCAATCATTAATTCTTAACTTAAAATCACTGCATAAAATAGTGGTCAATTTATATACATAAATTGAATTGTGATCTTTAATGGAAAAGTATTTTTTTCACTTCATCTTATTTTACTAATAATTCTTAATTTTCAAGTTTATTTTGTTTTTAATATTTTTAATTTTAATTTTATATAATGATATAACTAGATTCAAGTCATTTGTTATAAATCATTAAAAAAATTATGGAGAAAATTTCAAAGTCATTAGAATTTTTTAATGGGAAAAACTATTGAACAAATCCAAGAGAAACATCTTGAGATTGATACATCTCAAAAATTTCCCACATATATAAATATTTTAAATATTTGTACTACTCGTAATATATAGGTTGAATCCATAAATAACCTTTTTGGAAATAGCTTATATCATCTCTTTAGTTCTTATTTTTGTCTTGAATGCAAAAATGCCCTACTGAGATCAAGGACGGTCTTTGTTTCTAGAAACATTATGATGAACCTCTCCTTGCAATAAGATACTAGAGCTATTACTAGTTATTCATGACACCTTCCACAATTTTAGGGGAAAACATGTAAACATCTCGAGAATATTTAATGTATATGTAAATACGAAAAACAAACTAGTACCCAAAATATCTAATGTATTAATGATAGGAAAGATCTTCCAGGCTTCGAGTGGGGTGGTCCTCCTAATAATGACCTGCCCCCAGTTAGTCTATTTGTTGCAGTTGCTTAAGTTACCCTCTTTTTTTATATACTAGAGCTTTATCTAGGCGTGGCCTAGTTTGTTCATTACTTTTGTGACCTTGGGCCTTTTATTTCATAGGTGTTGCCTAATGTAACTTTGGAATCTATTTTATCAAAGCCACCCAAAAGTTAAACTTAACTTTGATTTTAACCTATATCTTTAAAGATTCATTCCTTGGTGAATAACATACTATATATAACATGTCATCATCCTCGCTAACTAAACTATTGAGTCTCAGTTACTCGATAATCTCATCAACATCTTCCTGTACCTTCCCCTATATACAAAAGCCCTCCTCCATCAAGAAAGAGCCTCTCTAACTATACACTATATATAAGCCCTCCTCCATCAAGAAAGAGCCTCTCTAACTATAAACTATATATAATCCCTCCTCAATCAAGAAAGAGCCTCTCTAACTATAAACTATATATAATCCCTCCTCCACATGAAAGGGCCTCTCCAACTATAAACTATAATAGTTGGGTAGGTTGTTGAAGAAAGACCCAATATATATAGAAAGAGGAGACCTTGACCTGAAGGGCCCATGTCATAGGAGATGGCAGTGCAACATTAGTCCAATGAGGAATAAATCTCTCCCATGCAAACAACAAGGGCTCATGAAAGCTTTTTTTTTTAATTTAGGGCACAACTTATTCACACAAAATTTATAGCATCAATGCTTTAGGGCCTACACAAGTTCAAATTAAAAATGCAAAAAAAATTGGGTGATCAAGTACTGGTCATACACACATACATAGACCACAGGGAGTAGTGGTGGAAGCTACCAGAAACCAAAATTCCTTGATGCTTTCCCTTTATTTCCCTCCCCTTCCTCATCTTCCTTCTTCCATTCTATCCCTATAAGGTTCTTGGAGCAGTGGGTGTGTTTGATTGTTAAATTTCATATATTGGGTTTTATATCTAAGTCAAGGCAAGATTATCAAGCATCAAAGTGACATCATTATTTGCATACATCTAGCAGAGGAGCATAGTTGCACAATCACACTAGGTAGGAGAAATACGTGTGGCTTTATTTCACTCCTTGGAGTATTGGATACATAGACAATAATATTCATCATATGAGGGTGATTAAGGTCATCTTAGCCCATTACTCTTCCTCTATTTTTATAGGGTTTCTATCCCTCACAAGCACATTTAGGGTTTCAAATCAAAGGAAGCCAAGTTTTGGATTTATGTGCATCATCAAGGTTAAGGATCACAAACATAGAGCAAGCAAAGATGGTTGTAGGTGATCTTACAGTCACTTTCCCTATTTATGTGCAGGTCAATATTGATTAGTAGGTCATTATTGACCAGTTATATTGACTCAATTTTACAGAACCAACCCAATGTAGACCACAAATCAATTTTGAAATTGAACGAATCACAAACCTACTTTCCCTTGATTTTCACTTCCAGAATATAGTCACAATCAAATAATTAATCATAAAATCTAAGTATCATGATCTCTTTAGTACTTTCCATATTCAGTATATGCCCTTGTCAAATTATAAAAATCAATCTTACTCATGTATATTCAAATGTATGCTTGAATTCCATATCTATTGATTTGAATTATATTTCAAAGTTCTATCTTAATTAGATTAATCTAATTGATCTTATCAACCATTAGATTTGTTAAATTAGAAATCATGGTCTTGTAACATAACACATAATCACTAATAAGCTTATTGGATCCTTGTTTAAGTTTTGTAATTCAAGCACAAGACATCTTCTCTCTAATGTTAATTGAAAAGTGTGCTAGAAATTGATTAGCCAAAGGATTGAAAGCATGAACTGATTGGAAAGGGAGATAATAAAACCAACACAATTCATAGTCCCTAAGACTCAATGGAGACAACTTAGTTAATAAATTATCACTGGATGTATAATATAAACATGTTGTGTGAAAGGCTTGGAGATGTTGTGTTGGATAACACTTACCATCATATAATAGAAGCTTAGGTGACAAAAAATGTGTTGATAAGGGATAAGTTTAAGATCTTGAGAAATAGTGGATTATGTGGTAACACATGAGAATTAGTGGTATAACTTACTCTAGAATAATTTTGTTGTAATTGTAAGACTCATTCTATAGATCAATAATAGTTTATGTAAGGATTTGAGCATCTAGCATAACAAAGCTATGTATCGGTGGATGGTGTGACACAAGTAGTAATCATATAAGTTATAATAATATATTGTGTAGGGACAATCATAATAATATGAGTTTAGGTTTCTCCCATACCTTGGGTGGACACCGTATGTAGCCAAAGGTGTAGACATGGGAATAGAAGCAATGGAAGTAGTTTGAGCACCTATGATAAGATTGGTACCTCCAAAAGGTGTTTAGCATAAGGAAAGAGTTCATGTTGTTGTTCCTCATATGTGATAACCTTAACATTACGTGTATTTTTAACTTATAGGATTGTTTGCAGGACCTTGTGCAGGTTAGGGGTTGAAAATAAATTCATTCTCAAAATGCAGAAAAAAGTTGCAACTTGGTTAATGTCTACACCATCAAGGTTATCAAGATGTATTTGATCATTGTATTACTATTATGTTCATTATATCATTGATAGTAGTTTCTTGATTTTGCATATCATTAAATTAATAACATTTTTAAATTATATGTGTTTAGTATTAACGTTTGCATCAAGAGAAGGATGCAATTACACTTCATCAATTTTAGCCATTTTAGACACATATGATTGATCTGAATAAATTTGATTATGTTCAATTTCAATGTCTCTTAACATAACACTTTACCTTAGAGGGATAATACAATTCTTAGATGGCATATAATACAAGCATTAAAATGCATCAAAAGTGCTCATGATCAAAGCATAAACTACTACATTATATGGGGAAATGAAAATCAGGTTTGAAAATTAGAGATAAATATAGAAATCCAAAATCCCAGGAAAATGTTAAGGAACCTTAAGGAAATCCAAGGTTATGCTCAAGATAAATAACGGGTTCACCAACATGTTTTTTATATTTTTAGATTAATGCAACCTTGATAAGATAAAACTAACGACAAATCATATTGCTTAAGATATACAATAACTAAATAAATACAAGTGTAACTAGTATATTATAATAACTTTCTATTTATAGAAAACACTTATAAGGATTGAGTACTTGGTTTGTTTTGGGTCTGTGCAAGTCTGTGGCATAGTACAATCATCAACAATAGTGTGGAATGGGCGTGTGAATGCTCAGATCTTGGAAACAAAGAGGTTGTGTGAATCTAGACAAGTTCGTGCCTCTTGGATTCCTGTACAACGTGATAGTGTGTACTAGGGTATGAAACTATCTTGCATGTTTATGCTGATCTATGACAGTTATGACTAACGCATTTGTGTCCATTAAGGGTTCCTTTTTATGTAAATGTTTTTTATCCTACATGAATATATATGTTACCCTTCTCATTGATTCAAAACCCTATCAATGCATTGTATGACCAAAAGTAAAATAGGGATAATGGGTGAAAGGGAATGATTGAGTTGACCTCAACCACCTCCTATGGCCAAGCATTGCCCATGTATCCAATACTCCAAAAGAGGAACTCAAATCGAATTTAGTTTTCCCACCTAGTTGAGTGTGTGCAATGTTTTATATTACTAACATGTAGTACCATCTTATGCATGGCATTTAAAACTTGAAGACCCATGATTTGACCTTGTAGTGGTATTTAAACTTAGCTCACGATTTTCTCTTTTGAGGGATTTTAGATTTGGGAGTTTTAAGGAAGTGTCTCTCAATGTGCAAAGTGATTTTCAGTGAAACATAAGTGATTGTGAGATGATCAATAAGGTGAGGCTTGATATGTTTATATACCTAACTCTGGGTAATTTCTTTCGAACTAACATATAAAACATATAATTTGACACATACGAATAAATTGAATATAGGAAAATAACCATTAAATGGTGTGCAAATAAGTCTGACCTAAGTAGATAGGTTTGGAATGGTATAACTATTCAAGGAAGTGCATACTTGTCCAAAGAATAGGAACAATGATATGAGACTAGGAGATAATCTAAGAATGATATTAAGTTATTTAGGTAGAGACTAGAGAAATCCTATGTAACAAAAATGATAATTTGGGAAGGTCAAGTCCATATATGAATAAATGGATGATGAAAAATATGAACAAGAGTCAATATGTGTGCATAAGTCAAGTATGTAAAAGTCTGGTCAAATTACACATTTTCAAGTGTCTATTACCAAATACGAGTGTCTACAATCTCACACAATAGATAGGACAAATGCCACATTATGATTGGGTAATGAAAAAAACATTTTCTTCTTCTTATATTAAATAGGATTCAGCACCTCACCACAATAAACTAAAACATAAAAAAGTACTTGGCTCAAGACAAAGATAAAAATAGAATGTTGTGACACTGTGGCCTCTATAACATCAAAGTTGGAAGGCTAAAATTCTCAATGAATTGATAGAGTTCATTGAAAACAACCCAAGAACAAAATAGGGCCCTAATTCTATCACCCAATGGCTTGACAATTATTCCATGATGTTTTCCTCTGATGTTACACATGATTTTTCCACTTGCTGAGGATATACCAAAATGAAAAAAGGCACCCAGGTCTACATAAAGATAAAACCAAGGTTTTAAAATTGTCACAACCTCTCTGATACCAAGGTCAATAAATTGAGACACATGTGCAACCAAAAATTTCTATGAAATCACAAAGTTCATTGAAATCAATATTAGAACAAAATAAGGGCTTTTATAGCTTTATCATAATGCGATGACGAGATTAATGCCACATGTTTTCCTATGATTTCACACCTAGAAGTAAAAACAACCAAAAAACAAAATGTGAAATGTATGGCTCTATCACTCTCTGGCCCCATAATTATTGCCACCTTCATATTAGCAGTGAGAAACTACTAAATATAATTGAAGGTTTATTTCACACAACATATATGATTGTTATCACAAACATTGAACAAACAAAAGAGGTATAAAAAAGGTAAAAAAAAACACATGTAGAATCAATAGACATGAAGGCCACACAACACTACAAGCACATATCCATCTCAATAGTGGCCACTCATAATGTGATCTTCGATTTAGAGGGAATTGCCACCCAATCGTTTCAAATATATACAATCTCCAATCCAAGCATAACAAGAGTATTGGTCACTACATAAAAGAAAAGAAAACATAATGTTTTAAAATAATCAATTGCAAAAACAAACCCAACTATCTCCACTTCTGATAAATCTATCAAAAATGATTTTCTTACCTCTTAAACTACTCTGTTAGATCGGCTTTGATGGAAGCAACATCTGCAATAATATTCTCGTGAACATGGGACAGTAAAACCTAATCATTATGAACATTGAATATGCCAATGATTTTCCACTGTGTCTAAGGTTAAATAATGCCATTATCCTTAAAAAGGAGACTCACCTTTCCCCCAAAACTACAATTCATTTATTTTTTCGACGTAACAATTTTTTAGTAAAGAGAAAAATTATACACATTAATTTTTTTCAACCAATAAATTATAAGATAAACAATATTTAAAATAATATAAAATTTATATTTCAACCAAACTATATCCCAAACATTACTTTTCACATATACCACATTATAATTCACTTATTAAAAGCCACTAATAATCAAATTAAAACCTATTTAAATAAAATAATAAATTTATTTAAAATGGTTCATTTATGTAAAGTGTCATAATATTTTTAACTTCATATGTCCATGTCAAACATTTCGAATAAAAATAAAAACAAGTATGTGGAGGTTATAAGTTTGTGGCTCGATGATAGTGACTCTACATCCTCATGATGGTTAGATAACCTTTTTTTTGGAGATAATCACCTCTTTTAGAAATAATCCTCCAAAAAAATGTTTTGATCGTTATATATATATAAAGATTAATTGTAAATAGTTGTTAGTTTAATTAGTGAAATTATTTGGTCCATAAAAAATCTACAGTGATTAATTATTGTTATTATTAAATTCTGGAGGTTATAAGTTTGTGGCTCGATGATAGTGACTCTACATCCCCATGATGGTTAGATAACCTCTTTTGGAGATAATCTCTAAAAAAAGTTTTGATTGTTATATATATATTATTTATATTAAAATTTAAATAAAAAGATTAATTGTAATTAGTTGTTAGTTTAATTAGTGAAATTATTTGGTCCATAAAAAATCTACAGGGATTAATTATTGTTATTACACACACACACATATATTGAATTGTGATCCAAAGTATTTTTTTCACTTCACTTTGTTTTTTAATCTTATTATTAAGATTGAGCCTTTTTAATGCTATTTATATTGAAGATTGTAATTTATAATGATATTTGATAGTGTGTTAGAGTTTGGATTTTTTTTTCCATAATTTTTTTGATTAATGATGTCATTAGATTGAAGTCACTTGTTATAAATCATTAAAACATTTATGAGGAAAATTTCAAAGTTGGAATTTTTCAATGGGTAAAATTATTGAACAAATCTAAGATAAACACCTTCAGATTGATACATCCGGATATTTTTTCATATATATAAGTATTTTAAATATTTGTACTAATCATAATATATAGGTTGAGTCCATAAATAACCTTTTTGGAAATGGCTTACATCATCTTCATGATTGTTAATTTCATTGAATGCAAAAATGCCCTACCAAGTTCAAGGACGGTCTTTGTTCATAGAAACATTATGAGGAACCTCTCCTTGCAATAAGATACTAAAGCTTCTAATGGGTATTCATGACACCTTCAACAATTTTAGGAGAAAATATAAAAACATCCTTCAAACATTTTTTATATTGAAGAATGAGAAAAAATTACAGTAGCAACATACAATCCATCCCAAAGGGCGAGAATAACTAAAAGAAACTAATTGCATATACAATGTTACAACTGTTTACAAAAAATCAAAATACACTAGCAAGATACAATCAATCCTAAAAAGTGAGGATAACCGAAAGAAACCGAATACATATATAAAATTACAATAACTATCTACAAAAAACTAAATCGCCGAACCTTCAACTAGAATATTTAATGCATATGTAAATATGAAGAATAAACGACTACTCTTTTTTATTTGGATGCCCTTCAATTACATAGATACCAACATCTATGTTTCTAGGTAATAGATCATAACAAGTCGAGTAAGGGTGCATTTATATCAACGTTTTCTCAATAAACATACATTAATATTAAAGTCCCGTTCAATTAACAATTTTTATTAAAAAAATCTATTTTATCAAAATCATCCAAAAATTATATTTAATTGTGATTGTAATTTATATCTTTAAATATTCATTCCTTAAAAAATAACGTAATACATATAACATACCATCATCCTCACTAACTAAACTATTAAATCTCAATTACTCGATAATCTCATCATCTTCCTATACCCTCCTCTATATTCATTCCTTAATAAATAATGTAATACATATAACATACCATCGTCCTCACTAACTAAATAATGAAATCTCAATTACTCTATAATCTCATCAACATCTTCCTATACCCTCCTCTCTATATATATACACAGACCCTTTAGCATCAAGAAAGAGCCTCTCTAACTATAAACTATATATAAGCCCTCCTCCATCACTGAAGGGCCTCTCCAACTATAAAGTATAATAGTTGGGTAGGTTGTTGGAGAAAGCCCAAATAGGATATAGAAAGAGGAGACCTTGACCTGAAGGGACCATGGCATAGGAGATGGGAGGGCAACATTAGTCAGTCCAATGAGGAATACATACCTGCCATGCAAACAAGAAGGGCCCCTGAAAGCATTATTTTTTGAATTTAGGGCACAACTTCTTCACACAAAATTCATAGCATCAATGCCTTAGGGCCTACACAAGTTCAAATTAAAAATGCAAAAAAATTTTAGTGACCAAGTACCGGTCATACACACGTACATAGGCCACAGGGAGTGCCGGTGGAGGCTACCGGAAACCGGTATTGGTTGATCCTTTCCCTTCATTTTCCCCCCCTTCCTCGTCTTCTTCCATCCTATCCCCTATTTCTCTGCATTTTTTTTGTGTACCAGCCGAAGTGGGTATTTTGGCCAAGGCATTGCAGCACCGAAAGCTTCTTCATCCAGGTAAAAAAGCTCCATATTATCTTCTGTTTTTTTTTTGGTTCTGTTTGGATGTGTAATCCTCCTGTTATGTTATGCTACCTTCTGTTAAGGGCTAATGTTGGAATTTTTTCTTTGTTTTGTGTTGTTTTTTGAACAAGGCAGCCTGCCATGTTAGATTACCAGGATAACCAGATAGGTTTCTCTTGTTAGAACGTGTTTTTTTTTTTTTTTTTTCCTGTTATGTTACAATCCAAGGATACCCAAGTGGGTTTCTTTGAATTTTATGGCTGCTGGTTTGCAGAGGCAATAAATTTTACATTGTGGGTTTAAGTTTTTTTTAGGGTATAAGGTTACGGTTTTGTTGTTTTAGGGTTTGGAACTTGTTTTTGGGTTTTGGTGCAATAAAGTTCACATTTTGGGTTCGATTTTATTCTGGGGTAAAAGGTCGAGGTTTTGTTGTTTTAGGGTTTGGAACTTGTTCTGGGGTTGTGATACTTTATTGTATTAGTTCATACCGTAAATACTTACAGTGTAGTAAAATGAAATATCTGGGTGCAGGGTAGTGTGTATAATCCGAATTTCATGTACTGGCTTTTGAAACTTTTTTTTCTCGTGAAGTGGTTGTATGTTCTGTATTGGGATATAGGTTGTTTTGGGTTAGGGATTTCTTTCTACAAGTTCATTTTGTGAATGTATTATAGTCATGTGAAATGAAATAACCGGGTGGAGGGTAGTGTGGTTGATCGGAATTTTATATATTGGGATTTACTTTTTTTTTTCTGGTTAAAAGGTTGTAATTTCAGTTTTTGTGCGATTTTTGTTGTTATGGGTTAGATATATTTTTTTGTGTCAGTTCATATTGTGAACGCATATCAATGAAACATCCCAGTGCAATGCAGTCGGTTTGATTTGAGTTTAAAATCTCGTATTAGGAATTTCTGTTTTGGGGGGAATTTCTTGGGTTTTCTGCATTGGGATTTGGGTTAGTGAGAAATTATTGTATAAGTTATCATTTCTAAATGCAATGAAATTATTGTTTGTGGTTTCAAAATTATTGTTTTGTGGGTAAAGGTTGTGGTTTTTCTGTTCTGAGATTTGGGTGGTGAGAAATTATTGTATTAGTTCATATAACGAATGCAGTACAATGAAGCGAAATAAACATCGGTGTGAAGTGTAGTGTGTCTGATCTACATTTAATGTATTGGGTTTTAAACTATTTTTTTGTGTAGAAGGTTGTTTTGTGGTTTAAAGCTTGTGATTTTTATGTTTTGTGATTTGGGTTGTGGGTTAGTGAGATGTTATTGTATTTGTTTATAGCAGGGTAGTGTGAACTATATGAATATCATGTATTGGGTTTTAGAGGATAGTTTTTGGTGGGTAAAAGGTTGTGATTTTTCTGCTCTGGGATTTGGGTTGTGATGTGGGTTTGTGAAGAATTATTCTGTTAGGTCATATCGTGAATGTATTACAATGAAGTGAAGTGAAATGTTTGTGTGCAAGATAGCGTGTCCTATCCAAAATACATGTATTGGGATTTAAAAAGATTTTTTTTTGGGTGGGTATAAGGTTCTTCTGTGGGCCGAAGGTTGTGATTTTGTGTTCTGGAGTTTGGGTAGTTGTGGGTTAGTGAGATTTTTTTGCATTAGTTCATATTGTGAATGTATTACAATGAAGTGAAATGGATTGTTGGTGTGAAGGGTAGTTGGTCTGATCAGAATTTTTATGTTTTGGTTTAGAGAAACTATTGTATTAGTTCATTTGTGAATGCTTTACATTGAAGTGAAATAGAATATCTGGGTGCGGTTTACTATATTTGGTATGATTTTCATGCATTGTTTTTTTTTCTGATTGGGATCTGGGTTGTTTTGGGTCGGTGAGAAATGATTGTATAAGTTTATATTGTGAATGCAATGAAATGAAACATCCTGGGGCAGTGGGTGTGCTTGATTGTTAAATTATATATATTGGGTTTTAAATTTTAAATTTCTATAGTTGTGGGTAAACTGTTGTTTCTCGATTTTGTGACTTCTGTTGTTTTGGGTTGGTAAGAAATTATTATATAATTTCATATGGTAATGCAGTTTGTTGAATGAAATGAAACATCCAGGAGCAGTGTAGTGTGTTTAATCCGAATTTTGTGTATTGGGTGTTATATGTTTATTTTTTATATTTGTGGATGAACAGTCATGGTTTTCATCTGGGTTGTGTTGGGTTGGTGAGAAATTATCGTATAAATTCATATTGTGAATGCATTGATACTGTGAATGCAATGCAATCAAGTGAAATGAAATATCCCAGAGTGATATTTGATATGAATGAATTGCTATGATAACCTAGTGGTCACAGAGTGGGTATTCCAAAATTTATTAAGTAGGTGCTGATAAGTAAAAGTAGAAGTTGTCAGCAGTTAAATGATCTTATGAAATATATAAATCACCTAGCTCTGTTTCTGGTTTTTATAAATCTACATGCAAAATAATAAGATATATATATATATATATAATATATTTGGAAAAGAACTTGTGAAACTATTTACAAAATTTATTATGCAGGTCCTGCAGATACCTTCCCCTATCTAGCATCTGTGTAAGGGCTTCTGACCAAGTCGCAGCCTCATTGTGGTCTTATTTTTTCTAAATTACTTTCAGTGCTATGTGGGGATGTGTCATTCCTGTTCTGGAGCTTTCCCGCAGAAGTCAAAAATTTAAAAAAGCGGGATGCCCCCAATTTTTAATTAATTAATTTATATTCTTTTATATAATTTTTATTTTGTTTTATTTTTTTTAAATATTTTGGATTTGTAATTCTCCTAAGATTTTTGCAGTTGTCATGTAACAGCTTGCTCTGCTAGAGAAAAATGATAAGGAGTTGCTAGTCGAAAGTGGAGAGTAGATTAGGGTTATTATAATTCTATTTATTTGAGGCCATGTACCTGTTTAGTCTCTGTAGGTGCCATTTTTCATTCAGTGAAAACATATTTGATACCAGGACGACTTTGGGTAGCTTCCTTTGTATGATATAGCTTTTTCTATGTGAGAAGTGCCTGCCACCTTTCCATTATATTTTAATATATTTATTATAGTTTAGTCTCTCTCATTTAGCTTACAAGCGGGCCAACATATCTCACTAGTACCACTATCAGATGTTTGGATTCAGTGAAAGTCAACAAGCTGCCTATCTCATTTCTAGACAGCAGCTTAATGGACTGGATGATAATGTTCATGATTTTATCATCCACCAGTGATTCAAAGAATGAAAACCTTTTTCCAAATTATATTTTCCCAATACATTTGCAGTGACATTTTAACTCATTTTCCTTTAATTGCAGATGCTCTGACAGCAAATTGAACAAAATAGGATAAGCGACTTGTTCCAATTTTTCCAGGGGTGTGAAAATAATTAATAATTTTTAATCAACATACAACATATTTAGCTACCCATCGGAAGAATACAGCATCTTCAAGCCATATTAATATGTAAATCTGTTAATAAGTTTTGTAAATCAACATACAACATATTTAGCTAACCCTTGGAAGAATCCAGCACTTCGAGGCATATTAATATTTAAATATTTAAATTAATTTTGTATTGTAAAGTTTCAAATTTTAATTTTAAAAATAGCTGTCCTGCAGCCGGCCCCCTGCCTTGCCGAAAATCTGGGATTTTTTTACTGTCCCAGAAATCCTGCCCATTTGTCCCCGAGATTTAGGTTACTACGATTATTTTCCTTCATTTTTGCTGCACCTCCTAGAAATCCGAGGGTTTAATTGTGGTTACTCAGATCTTTTGTGGGAAAGATCCAATCATTTCTTTCGTATGGGTCAATAACATTCCGTGAGACATCCTGAGAGATAAAAATTGGAGCAGTATTGTCCTCATCGAGATGATTTTGTAAATGCATAGGACCCTCGCTCACTTTCTGGTTGTGAATCCATTACAGCTCTACGGAGTGAAACATCCGGGAACTGTGTAGTTTTTAAATTTAAATGGGTTGTTAAGTTAACCTAGTGGTCCTATGTAGGGGAGGCTTCCAATTTTTTTGATGCTTATTGAATTTAGAAGCCTTAAATATTCCCATGGAATATGGAACTTCAACTTCCCTGTAGGTACTTGGTAACTTGTATCCAATTACCAAATTAATTTATTTGGACCATAAGCGGACTGCCATTTGGTAAGATAGGAACCCTCAAGTAGGTGCTGTAAACTTTCAGGCACCTGTTCAAAATCGGTTTAAGAGATTTTATTCTATTTCTTTTCTAAAATGGTATTTTAGTAGTTTTGAGACATTTTAAAATCACACACTCCTGAACAGTAGCTGCATGTATTTTTTGTGGGAATGATTATGATTTTACCTTTTTGTGGATCAGTTACATTTTGTGGGGCTGCCTGAGCAATCAAAATTGGAACCGGTAGCTTCCTACATGGGACTGTCTAAAGATAAAAGGATTTGAATGGTAGCCCCTTCTATAGGACCACCCGGGGCATCTAATTTGGAGTGGTAGCCCCCTCAATGCTACTGCCTTGGCCATAAAAATTGGACCAGTAGCCCCTTCCATGGTACAATCTGAGGCATAAAAATTGGAGTGGTAGCCCCAGGGGACTGCCTTGGACATCAAGTTTTGAAGTGGTAGCCCCCTCAATGCGACTGCCTTGGCCGTAAAATGTTTTACCAGTAGACGTTCCCATAACCATGGTACAACTTGAGGCATAAAACTTTGGAGTGGTAGCCCCTTCCTTGGGACTGCCCAAGCCATAAAAGTGGAGTGGCAGTCCCTTCCATGAGACTGCTTTAAATGCCCAGTGTCCTCCCTCACGCACTGTTCGTGGGAATTATTAGAATAAACATTGTTTTACAAACTTTGTATTGGTATTTGACATTGCAGCATGATTAAATCTTTTGATGTTGTCCTTGACCCAACTTATGTGGATGTACACCAGATTGTATAATGTAAATTATAGGAATTTGAGCAATTTATCTGATTAAAAACACTTATGACACAAGTACTTTACTTGTGTAGTTGGGCAGGGAAAAGTCTCCTGTCGTGTATGCAGAGGGTGGGACAATTGGCCTTTTACTGTTTACAGGTCTGTAATGATGGGATTCCCAGATCATCTGGATCCTGTGTGTTGGTGGCTTGTGTGTATATCCTGTGGGAAAATCTGTTCTCTGCCATGGTCAAATGAGGTTTCTTAAAAAGCGCAGGCTAGCATTTCAGCCCTGAGCCTCACCTGCTCAAAAGGCTTAAGTATTTTGAGGAGTTGGGTTTCCTTCTGGATTAAACTATGGTAATTCAATTATTTGCTCATTTGGCCCTTCTGTGAGTTTGGTTCTACTTAACTTCGGAAGAAACTCTCCAATTTGATACCTGCAACCCAAAGCTGTTTGCAACATGTGTCATTTTAAGTAACATCACTGTGATTTATTTGGCATGATTAAACATAATACTTTCCCTTGAAGTCAATTCTTATTTAGCATTGGACATGGAGTGGTGTAGTTGACCGATAGAATGAATGCATGTTCAGAATTAGGATTTAGGGATTAAAGGCTCCAGGCTGGGGAATCCAATGGATGCTTGTACGGTTTGAGCTACAGCCCCATCAGGATGAGCTAAGAATGGAGTTTGGGGTATTTAGTTGGCAATCTATTCAACTTGCAGTTTTACCACTAGTTATCAATGCAAAATCCTGCAATTGATTGATGATGTTGTATTGCAATGCTTGACATGTATTTTGAAATCACACAAATTGGTCTATGTTGCACAACATTGACTATGCAATTTTGCCATGCCACTTCCTTTGCACTTATACTGAAACATGAACCCTTCTTTTGTTTGCTTGGTTTCAGCTTTGCAGGTTCAGAAGGATGAAGGAAACAAAGGCAAAAAGGGGAGCTGCATCTACAGAGACCAAGGATAGGAAGGCGGCTGATAAGTATGTCTTAATTAGCATGTTAAAATATATTGCATTTTAGTTTCAATTATTGCCGTAATTTGTAGGTTCAAGTTGACTCTTGCCATCAACTAGGTTTAAATTATTTCTGTTCAATGTCCAAGACAACCTTTTATGGATATGATTATTAAAAATTGTCAGAAAGAAGTCTCTTAGTGTCAAGGAGAAAAATCCAAAGAAGAAGCCATCACGAGCTGAGGCTAAGGCCAAAAAGGACCCAAACCAACCTAAGAGGCCTCAAACGGCTTTTTTTGTCTTCTTGTAAGTAATTCTTTCCAGTGTATGAGTCTGAGTTTTGTCTACCATGTTTGGAGGTCATACTTGATTTTAATACTCGTCTGTTTACAAGCAGAGAGGAATTCCGAAAGACATTCAAAGCAGAGAACCCAAATGTTAAAGGAGTAACAGCGGTAAGTTTTCTATATGGCTTAGGTTTTCAGACTAATGTTGTTTTACAGTAGTTTTATCCATTTTCTCGTTTGCAAGGCCAGTGCCCGTGGCATAGAACAAGATACCTAACAACAGGGAAGTGAGAAGAGCTCAGCTTTCTCTGCATCTCTCTTCTGTTTTTTGCTTCTATTAGATCCATCTATATTTGTCAGTTTCAACTGTAGGGGGTGTTATGTATTGCGGTATGAGTTCCATCTGACACTAGTACTCTTGCAGGTTGGCAAAGCATGCGGTGAAAAATGGAAGGAAATGTCTGAAAAGGTCTGTTGTTTGCTATTTAGAAGTTTGACTGAATGGTTATTCTATATCATTCCTGTATGTCACTTCTCTTCTGTGATTGGTGCAGGAAAAGGCACCTTATGTTTCTAAAGCTGCACAGATGAAGTCTGAATATGAGAAAACCATGATAGCATACAAGAAGAAAAAAGTGAGTGCTGAAGTGTTTTTTTTGGTCAACAAGTGCATTACTCTGGCTCTTCCAGGTGATTATGTTGTGGAAAATTGTAATATGTTGCCTTTTTTTCCACTTGTTTTATTCAGGATGTGGCTGAAGCACAAGAGGAATCTGAGAAGTCCAAGTCCGAGATAAATGACGATGAAGATGATGAAGGAAGTGAAGAGGTACATGTCCCCACCAATTTGGATTATATTGAACTTATCAAATATTGTATTTTTTCTCTTACAAGGTTGATGGAGCTCCTTTGCTGACTGCTTTTGCTGGTGTACTGTAGGAGGAGGAAGAGGAGGAGGAGGAGGACGATGATGAATGACTGCATTGAAGTGTAGCAGGATATTTGCGGCAAGGAGATTTTTCATCGACGGTTCTCTTGCCAAATCTCTAATTTATGATGATAGCTAAAGTTCTTGTCTTTGTACAGCAAGTTCTTTCTAGATGTTTTTGAGCCATTGTAGTTTTGCTAGATATAGCTGTAAATTAAAATCAATTAATATTTATTGATATCTGCACTTGTAGTTTTTGGGGCATAATACGTTAATCAATGGCTGTCATATTCGTATTGCTGATTTTAACTACTATTGAAGTGATCACTTGCAGAAAGGATTTTATTATGTGATTTTGCAGGCAATGGTGTTTTTAGAAAAACTATCAAGTTAATGTGTCAAATTAAATGATTTTGTGCATAAATATCAAGTATGCATGGTCTATTGCACACAAGTTCACCTAGAAAGGTCTTGCTTCTTATTTTCTGTCTTTCTTTAGAAATTAAGAAATATCCAATAGGTTGAGCTTCTGACTGTTCTTCAGAAGCATTGAAAATGATGAAAATATGATGGATGATCAAACATATAAGCTTTTCATGTCGTCGACTGCATGAACATTATTTTAATGGTGTGGAGTGAGTTTGTACCAGTATTTATGATTCAAATATTATTGTACATCTGTCCTCAAAAGTAATATGCTGAAGCAAGTGCAGTTAACAATGTTTGTCAAGCCAAAGTGTCAAGTTAAATTTCTTTTGTGTGTAAATATCAAGCATGTGTGATTTTATGCTTGCTTCTTATTTCCGGTCTTTTGTAGAAAATACAAATATTGCGTATCTTTGAATATTCTCTGGAATGAAATGAATATGATGGAAGGTCAGACATATGTAAGCTTTTCTACAATGTCTTTTGTCTGAACTGTTTTAAATGGTGTTTTAAAAGAGTATTTTTGTCTCTTTCTTAGTTGTCCCGGCCAGTGTTTTTGTGTTTGGGATATTGTTGTACGTGGGTCCCCAAAAACAATGGAGTGAGTTTGGAGGCAATCCAATGTTCAAAATATGATGGGTGGTCACTTAAATTTTCTAGTCTTCTGCCTGAGAACTGTTGCAAGTGGTTTTAGGCTTTGAAAGGATTTTTGGTGTTGTTTTTCGGGTCTGTATCTGTCTTGTCTCCCACTGGTATTTTTTTGATTGAAATCTAAAATTTGTATGGGTCCCAAAAAGATATGAAGTGAGTTGTAGCATTCTGATAATTTTTCTGCAGCTTGTTTTGTATAGGTTGTATTTACACTTATCACAGATAAATATACTTATCAGCATTAAGTGCCCAACTTACTGCTCCTGTAAGGTTTAATGAAACATTTAATTCTTAGTTCTCATTACGTACATGGCTGCCGGCTAAGATTTTTCTCAAGTCCCTTGAGTTTAAAGTACTGGGATTTATTGCTCTCTGCAGGATGTTAAAAACGGATTGTTGGCTTGAACAGATTTGGCATTATTACTCAATTTGAAGTTATGTTTTCCAGTCCATTGTTTTTTGATTAAAAAACATTTCCCCACAAACCCTTAGTAGAGTCTTTAGTAACTGAAGTGATCGTGTGTTCAACTATGGGTTACCATATCTTATTGCCTTGCTTGCGAAAAAACATGTAGCTATAGCATCTTTTCTTGTTACATGTACGATATTTAGTTTACTCACAAGATCTTAGCTACATTTCCCATTGGAGGATAATTGAATTGACTACAACAGAGAAAGTACATTACCATGATTATCTCATTTTGTCTGTAGTTTTTTTTTTCCATTGAAACCTTGCTTTTCTATGGATTAGACTTACAGAATGCTTCTTCAGAATAGTGTCAAAGGTGGGGGTATTTATTCTGCCAAATTTGTCTGGGGCATATATGATTCTAGTCTCATCTTTTTTTGGTATTTTTTGGAATTTGTACCTTGGTGGATGGCTAGGCAATATCTTTTACACCAACATCTTCAACGTACAACCCACTTGATTGTTAGTTGTTTTTAAAATAATTTTAGTGTTATAATTTTTAGTGGTTCAGGTGATTTGGCCTTTCACTGTTTTATGATCTTTATTTAAATATTGTTGAGTTGGTTTTTTTGGTTAGATGGAGAACTTCGTTGATGCCTCAACGTTCAAGTCATAAGTGGGAAGGATTTTCTAAGCTTTGATTTTGATTGTAATGACAAGTATTTGCTTTAAAAGTAATGGTTGGGTTTATCTCTTAGTTTTCAAAACTTAAAACTTCTGAGTGTCTAAAATATTATGTTGTAACCGAGTTGCTTGACTATTGCTTGTGATTCACTCTATTTGTCATAAATTTGTCTTTGTTGAAGGTAGCATCAATTTTGCTATTAGTTGTTTAAATTGTAGCCGATCAAAATCAAGCATTTAAATTATATTATATAATTTAATAATCTAAAAATATATTTTTATTAATTTTTTTCATGAAATATACTGTTGGTTTAAAAGCTATGATATGACAAATTTTCCTCTTATTTTCACAGTTTAAAGCAAATTGAAAAAAATGTATATTATGTTGTATAATTTTGGTATTATTGATTTGATAAATCGATTTTGACCTATTCTTAATATACATAATTTGTTTCTACACGGTAGACACCTCTTCACAGTCACATTTGTGTTTTTTAAACATTATCATTTTAATTATGTTGATGTTATATTCTAAATTATTGGTTTTCTTAATTTTTTCTTTGGACGGTGTTGGAAAGAGGTGGACATTGTTGGTTATTGGCGATGTCAACTTAAGTGACAATGTCAACTTAAGTAAATGGTTGTGATCAAACTCAAATCTTTTATTTAATCATTTTAATTATGTTGATGTTATATTCTAAATTATTGGTTTTCTTAATTTTTTTCTTTGGACGGTGTTGGAAATAGGTGGACATTGTTGGTTATTGACAATGTCAACTTAAGTGACAATGTCAACTTAAGTGACAATGTCAACTTAAGTGACAATGTCAACTTAAGTAAATGGTTGTGATCAAACTCAAATCTTTTATTTAGTTTGGTTTACTCGCACCAAAATATATTTTATTAATTGAAAGACAAGAAATTTTACAATAAATATTACAATAAATGGTGTTGGATCATATTATTTAAAATATTTTTGGTTTATTTTCTCAGTTTATATATGGGTATGCATCTCATGAAAGACACCTTATTAAGAAATAATTTGGTATATAAAATTATTGTTTAGCATTAATCACCATGATAGTGAAGTTGATAATTAAATAGGTATTGGTATTGTTAGTAAACAATAAACATATTAATAAGTTATGTTTTACTTATAGTGAATGTTTGTACAAGCTTGGGAGCTTGTAAAAGATATTAATATAAATGTTGCTATTTTTTTGGTTAAAGTTAATATCAATATTTTTTCATTTACTTGTATTTGTTGGTCTTATTGGTGGTATCATATCATAGTTATGTTTTTAATAAATCAAATGTGAAGGTAGACTCCGGTCAAGTTTGTGTATTGGATTTTTATTTTTTTTGAGCAAGTCGTTAGTCTTCTAATCCATCTTGTACATTGTGAAAGACTTTAAAATCAACTTGTGTGGATGGAAAAATTGTTCAAACGTTGTTGTATAGCGTCAAAAAGCCTTAATCTAACAATTGTACCATGTGGTAATCCTTTAAAAGAGAAAAAGAATTGTATGACACTAATCCATTTGTATGACACTAATATAGTCAAAATTCTTCAGAAATAAGATTTGTTTGAATTTTTTGAGTAGAAAACTTAGTTGGAATGTTATTTTATGCTCTATATCGCGGAGGCGTTGTTTTGGAATGACGTAAGCACTTTTTGCAATGAATAAACATCTTTTTTAGTTTATTGCATCAAGTGGGTCCCTCAAGAGTGCGATTATGATTGAATATTTTCTTTACATACTTAATAGTTTGATTTTTAATGCTTAATAGTTCGATTTTTATTTGGAAACAAAGAAAAATTGATGTTTAAAAAGAACATCTTCGTTAAATATCATACAAAGGTTAGCAAAGAAAGTTGGTAAAAGATATTTTGTAAGACATTTGCAAGGAGTAGGTTTGAAGTTCAAAACCCTCAAGAACTATCGAATGAAAAAGACAAATAAAATTTTTGCTTTAAAAAAAAAAAATGTATATATATATATTCAAATTTGTGGGAAAGAGAGACTTGCACGTAAAGAAAGAGCAACACGTTTCAAGGTCCAAGCATTGTAATTAGGTGTTCTTGAGGAAAAATACACTCGTAGTGATACACCTATTGTTCTTTTGTTGATTTGTTATGATCATTATTGTCAAAATTGTAAGTAAAGAAAAATTGACGTGTCTTAAGAGTCCAAGCATTGTAATTAGGTGTTATTTAAAGACACGGCAAAGCACTATTGTTGATTTGTTATCATTATGGTCAAAATCATAAGTCTCAGGGAGATTAACATTTCAATATTACAAAGAATTGAGCATGAATATGGAAAACACATTAAGTTTTATCGACTTAAGGAAGTAGTCGAAAAACATATATCATTTCATGTTGATGTTGTAAAATTGCTTACGTGCATTTGCATTGAAGTCTTGTTCTTCACAAGTTATTATTCACATTGAGGCACATTATGTTTCTTATTCTAGTGGAGCTTCTTCTAATGACTCTAGTTGCTCTAGGTATTCTAACACATTATTTCACCAAGAAACATTTTACATCGTTGAGGTAGATGGCTCAGACGGACCTAACTCTATTTTTTGAGTGCACAAAGTTACACCCATTTTGAATAAGTTGCTAATTCAAAGATAGGGCTCTACTATAGTAGTAATTTTTGGCTTGAATTTTGTTGTTTTCTATTTATTTATATTCTTTAGTGTTTTAATATCCTTGATGAGAAGCAAATAGAGTTGTTTGATTGGTTTTTTCATTGTTAGGGTTTCTCATCTCTTCCCTAATAAGGGGGGAAGAGACTATTAGTCTTCGATCCACATTGTCGGTGATTGTACGAGTTGATAAAGGAAAAGGTCAACACTCTTGGACATCAGGGTAGAGGCGTCGTACACAATATTAGATAGCCACTATACGAGTTTCTATATGAGACCTTTTGTGGATCGAAGGAGACCTTGATCGTGCTTATATTGTAGTACAAATATATAATGGTCATAAGGGATGATCATGCTAGTATGATGTTCATCATTCACGTCACAACTCACAAGATCATGGGCTTCTATGTGAAGTGATATCGGTTGATTAGTATCACAATGTGCCATTTTACAGGGTGCGATAGAGACCATTGACAACTTCACAGTTGTATGCTCTAGATCATCTTTTATACACCCATTTGGATCAAGGAGGATTTGTTGGGTCGTTTAATTCAAACTATTTTTGACTTATGATGCTAATTTGTATAGGGGCATGCATCTCGTATGAGATGACTCCTTAGGAAATAATTTAGTACTAGTAATTAATTTTTAACATTAATTACTATGTTAGAAAGTTAAATTGGTTATATGGGTGTTGGTAATAAAATGTGTTAGTGTTTTTAGTAAATAATAAATATGTTAATACAAGTCATATTTTCCATTATAGTGTTAGAATGTTAATTAGACGAGTAGTTAGGGGGTTGAACTTGTTGGATTATATGTCTCGTGTAACTCTTGTGAAAATTTATACAAGCTTGGGAACTTGCAAAAGATACTAATGGAAATATTTTACCTTTAAACATGCTTTTGTCAAAATTGATATTATTATTATTATTCTTCAATTAACCTGTATTTGCTAGTCCTATCAAACATGCCACAGAGTCGCTATTCACTTCATCTCATACGGTGCCTATTTTCTCCAATTACAAGATAAAAGCTCTTATGTTATTAGGATTAATTAATATTATCTACAATAATATTACATCATTCCTTAAATCTACATGGGTTATAGTGAGACCAAACATGCCTCTGAACTTTTTAAATTTGTTTCTTCCAAGCACTTTTATTTGTGTATCTACCAGTTGTTTTGTAGTTGGACAATGTAACAATTTCACACTGCCATCTTTCAGATAGTGCCAAATCAAATGGGAATTTATGTTGATGTGTTTGATTTGGTTGTGAAAAATTAAATTTCATCATTTCAATTATAGAAGTGTTGTCAACCATGAGTGGTGTTGAAGTATCCCGTGTTACTTATAAATCTGCAATAATATTTTTGAGCCATATTATTTTCTTTGTTGCCTTTAAAGCTACCATCTATTTTTCTTCTATTAAAGAAATGACTGGCATTAACTGCTTCTTTGACTTCCAAGAGATGATTGTTATTTCTAAATTCATTAGGAAACCTAAAGTAAACTTCTTATATTCAAAATCACTTGCATGGTTGGAATATGAATATTCGACTAGATTGAAGTCCACAGCCTTTGAGTATTGAAGTCCAAAAGTTTGTAATCCCTTGAAATACAAAAGACTTATTTTTGTTCCTATTGAGTGACTTTATTTGGGTTGCATGAATCTAGAAAGAACACCAAAAACAAAAGAAACATTTAGTCTAATTGTGGTTACATAGATCAAACTTTCAATAAGTTGTTTATACTAAGTTGCATCTTCAAAATCTATAAGATCTTCTAATGTCAAATCAATATTTTTTCTCCATGGGTGTATTGATTGGTTTATAGTTTATCATTCCAAATTCAATATTTTTTTACCAATATAATTTTGTTGTGTGATGAAAATGTATTTAGGTTTTTAAACCACTTCAATACACAAGCGGTAATGAATAACATAAATTTGTCATTTCAAAACTTTTCATCAATTTTGAATTGATTTTACAATGTACCTTTCATTATTTCATTGAATGAGTAGATTATTCACATACAACTAGAAATACCTTGTTTTGTCAATCATTTTGACAAAAAAAATTACATCTTCAAATTCAAAATACTTAAAATTCATGCTCAAGAGGCGTTCAATGAGCTTTTCATACCATGTTTTTGGTGCTTGTTTCGATACATACAATGATCTTACCAACTTGCACACTGTGTTCCTGGCTATCAATTACAAAACCTTATCGCTGATTCATGTGGATTGTTTCTTTGAGATTAACATTTAAAAATTAGTTTCAAGTTCATTTGATGAACTTTCCATCTATTTTGTCTTGTTAGAAATGACAAAGCTCGAATAATAGTCTATTTTGCTATTGTTGCAAAGGTCTTAATGTAGTATATCCTTTCTTTTTGGGTAAATCTCTTTTTGATAAGCCTTGCTTTGTATTTGTTTCTAAAGACTCATATGCAACCAATGGGTTTGCGACCAATTGGAGGATTAACTAACTTCCAAGTTCCATTCTTGACTAGAGCATCATATTCACTTTTCCTTACTTTTCTTTATACATCAAGCTTTTCAGCGTATTTGAAAGACGTAGGTTTGGAATCAAAAGCAACATTGACTATTTTTGGGAGGGTCATCCAAGGTAAGTTTTTCTATCTTATCTTAAAGTTTTTCTAGGACCTTGTGTGATTGCTGAGCAACTGTATTTTCACTTCAATTAACTATTTATTAAATGACATCTTTCAATGTGTGTGCAGCCCATTTTAACATATTTTTTTGAGTTTCTTGTTGAATAGATGGTGCCTCATTTTCTTGATTTGAAGTTTCTTTATTTTCTAAAATATGACCGCTTTTTGATGAAGTTTCATTTTTTTCCACGAGGGGAGTGTCATTTTCAATATAGGAGTCAATATATATTCAATTGTTTCTTAATTACGAGTCCTCCCTTCAGTGTTTGAAACTTCCATATCAATATCCTTGAAAATGTCAAATTTATCATATATTTCAAGCCAATAACTTTTCATCTTATGCTTGTGTTCTTTGCAGTTTCACAAAAGACAACATCTCTTGTGATGAAAAATTTATTATTCTCATCATATTGTCTGTATGCCTTTGAAGATTTTGAGTATCCCAAAAAGATGCATTTTTGACTTCTGTGCTCCAACTTATTCATTTTCTCCTTGGGAATCAATGCATAGCAAGTGGATCTAAAAACTTGAAGATGTCATACTGAAGGGAGGACCACATTAGACTTCATATGGAGTTTTCATTTGAAGGGCTATTGATGGTGGACTGTTGCAATGATATATTATTGTTTGTGCTGCTTCTGCCCATAAATACATATTTACCCATTTGAAATATGACATTACTTAAACCATTTTCTTTACGATTTTGTTTATCCTCTCAACTATTCCATTTTCTTGAAGAGTGTAAGGGACTGTGAAAGGATGCTTGATCCCATTTTACTTGCGATGGGATTCAAATACATTTGATGTGAATTAACCACCATTTCCAGTCTTAAGTGTCCCAATATGAGATATACTTCATTTTAAATCATTGTTTGAAACCTTTGAAAAGTTTCGAAGGCTTCTGATTTTGTTTCAAAAATTAGATCCAAGTCATTCTGCTATATAGTGATCAATGAACAACATGAAGAATTATGACCATTGATGAAAAAAATTAGCAAAGAACACAAATCATAATGAACCAAATGTAATTTTCTATTTTTTTTTCACTCTAATTTTAAAAATGTTTCCTTTCGTGTTTAACCAATATGCAAGCTTCACACTTTTCAATATGTTTGGACAGTGTTGACAGGCCTACAACCCTATTATTTTTCATTGTTCAAATGCTGTCATAGTGACTATGCCTAAATATTGCACCCCTGTGAAGATTAGTTAGCATTCCTTCTTTAACAAGATGAGCAAAATTTCTTGAAATGGAAGGCTCATCTATGATTTTTAGCAACTTTTCTTCTTTCTAAAATATACTTTTGATTTGTATCTCTCCATCATCCAACAGAATAGAGTGGCCTTATTGTCGAATTAGCACTAAAGACAACAAGTTTATTTTCACTTGAGGAAGGTATATGACATTTTTGAGAATGAAATTAGAATCCCTAATGACTTGAGTTGAATGGTACGCTTACCTTGAAGTTGCAAGCTTATTTTATCTGCCAAATATACGAGATCACAACTTTCTTCATGAAACTCCTCAAAGAAGTCAATTAAAAAAGTCATTTTTCATGACACTAGTGTCTAGGACCCAAGAATTATCCCAGGGTGAATTCATCGAGACATTATTTGTTTCATTCGAAATGGAAAACACATATTCACTTGTGAACTTGTAATAGGCCTCGAATCCATCCCATGATATTTTGATTTCATAAGCCTAATGGCTCTCTTTCCTGCCACAACATTTGTGTAGATCAAGATTATAAGAGAGGTTAGTTTATGTTAGTATGCCAAATCAAACATAGAATAAATTGATAAACATAATATCTTAAATTTGATCTCTCAGATTGGGCAAGACTAGAGGCAACATATTATCAATTAGAAAGAAAACCAAAGACAACTTTACTTTCCATGTGGATGTTTATGCTTGGTTTGAAGAGCTAGGAGTCTTGATCAATGTTGCTTATTCATTTCAACGACTTCTCCCTTTGTCTACGAGTGGTTTGATCAATCAATGTGAATAATTTTGAAGATCTTGCTAGATTTATGCATATTAAGCCTACACTCAAAATCTTGTTGAAGACATAAGGTGAGCCTTCTATTTATAGATTATTTAGACTGATTTTGACCATCAAATCAAGATCAAAATGTGTGGCTAGAATTCAGTCCAATTTGAATAATATCATTAATATTTGAGAATTGAGTTTGCATTTATTAGGCATGGGTTCCAAATTTTTATATTTGCTTATATTTATGCTAATGCTTGACAAATTTTTGTGTGATGTCATGATCCTAGATATTTTGTGAGTGGAGTTATAATTCAATTAATAAAATAGGAAATTCTAAAAAGCTATGTAATTTTCAATTAGAGGAAGATTAGATTAATTGAGATAGTTTAATTAACTCAATGCAAAGTGATGTGAGTTTTAAAAGTTGAAGAACCGTTCGACCTAATTAATCCAAAAATGTCTCTTGTACAATTATAATTCAACTCAGAATGAATTAAGTGAAATTGACAGTTGGTTATAGTGCATTGCCCCAACTAGGGATGCCCTAATGTGTTTCAGAATATGCACGTCAAGTGTGTGGAAAAATTTGGGTGTTTCAATTATTTCTAACTTGATTTACGTGTTATTACAGAAAGTTGTTTTGACTACAAATTTAAAATAAAAGTGATGAGAATTGAGTGTCTATATTTTGCCCATATTTGAAAAGGCATTTGTGAGACACTAGATGAAGTAACATCTTTTCAAAGAATTAAAAAATCATTAAAATGATTGTATAATGATTGAAGAATTGTGTGTTCACATTTTGTTAATTCTTGTTTAATTTACTGTAAACAATTTCACACTAGTGCCCCAAATGATGTTTGGGATGCCCATGATGATGCCCGCTTGAGGGAGTGGCTGAAAAATATTTTTGATGGATGGGCACTCAAAAGGAAGAAAATGGACAAGAAGAATGAAATTAACATGTGGATGAGATTAATGTAAGTGAACTAATGCTTACACGCTTTGATATCTGATGATGATAGGGCAAAAGAATAATTTGCCCCAAAGAGGGGGAATTAATAAGGATGTCAAGCTCCCAAAAGGTAATAAAGGCATGTAAAGGTTTCCTCGAGTTGGCCATAAATTGGTCCTCGAGTGCAAAGGCAGAAGGGAGCTTGATTGCAAGATCGACTTGTCAAGCAATGATGAAAGTCGGCCTTAGTGATCTGATGGTGCCGAGTGGAAGGGATATCGCTCAATGGATAAAATTCACTCTAGGGATAATAGGTTGATCTTCCCCAAGAGTTCACAATGATGAGAAGGTTTGGCAGCTTGATGTTGGCTCTTCACCACCTGGGGTGGTAGTATGTTCCAAGGGTTGGGTTGTTTGCCCATTAAAGTAGTATGTGAGATGTGTTCATAATGTCATGAGATAGTTTAGTCCATATACAATGCGGACGTTATAACACTAAGAGGAATTTTACTTAGTATGAAAGGATTGGGAATGATGTACCTCTAGTGTACTAGTTATCATGCCCATGGTTGACATTGGGTAGCCAAGTGAGAAGCAAATAACTGTTGAATGCCTCTATGTAAGAAGCCCACCTCAAGATGAGTTCTCTCCATAAGGTCACAATGAGATGATCCATTTAGAAGATGATAGGTGTCAAGTGGAAGTATAGTGATGTATGCAATGAAGTATCCTAACAGATTGAAAGATTTGAACATTGCTCGTTCATGATCGATTGGATTTGATTAGGTACACAGAGTATAAAAGATATTTTCTTGAAATAATTATATTTATATTATTTATAATATAAAATATGCTTCTGATAAAATAAGATAAATAAAATACAGTCTCATCAAGTCAAGATTGTTAGAATGACATGCTGCTTTTTCCATTTATTTCCTTTTCAGGATCAATCGTAGTCTTACTAACTTTACCAATGGTATGGATGATTTTTTTAATTTCATCTGAATGTGTAAAAGACCTTATTCACACTTAAAATTTGAGTACTCTACCATTGAGTTAACAACCCTTATTTGCTAGTTGGAGAGATGTAATCGAAGTGGCATACAAAGTTATTCCATATGAAAGAATTGGTATGAGAATTGAATAATGAATTAATAGAATCTATGAAAAAATAAAAAAATCAATGATCTATTAATTTAAATCTAACGTTTATGAATCAAATCAGAAAATTGCTATGGATCAGGGTATTTTTTTCCATCAAACGAATTCACGATGATTCAAAAAAATATGAATGGTGGACCTAAGAAAATATCTATTTATTATGAAATATATTGGCACAATGTGCCATTGTCAATCCCAGATTATTGTATTGACATTTTTTGTTTACATATTTTTTTTTGTAAATTGATTTTTTCTTTTCTTATAGATCCCTTCTTCGTGGACAAAATTGATTATGAATTAGCTATCATCTAGCTAGCTTAGAACAGATTTGCTAAAGTTGATCAATCATGAGGAATTTGTCCAAGATAACATGTATTTATTCCATTATGGTCATAATATAGAAAAGATAAGTGAAAAACTTTGACTTGCCCCAAACAGGGTGAAAGCAACGACCTTAGGGAATAATCTATCTCTAAACAAGCAACACACTTTGATTTTCCCCAGTTAGGGAAAAAACTGCGAGCTTGAAATTAGAAGAAAGACTAAATGGTTGAATTACCCCAAAGAGGGGGGATCGATTGATTAATTTATTTGCCCCAACAAGGTAAATTTGATCATTGATTAATTGATGTACCCTAGTAGGGAAGATTTGAGCATTGATTGAACTAATTAATTGTAAAACATAGCTTAAGGATTCAACTTATTACATAAATTAAGATGAGATGAAAGACACAAAAGTAGGTGTGATGGTATAATGATTTTCTAAAGAATGAAGAAACCTAAAAAAACTAGGCACACAAGAGTGCTCAAAGATAATAATAGAAATTATTCTCTTGTATTTTCTGATGTGGAGATACACATATGGTTAACATATATCTAGTGATAATATTCAGTGGTCATGATTTGATTAAGGGAGATATTATGATGTTTTCTTTTAAGGGGAGATGCATCTTTAGAGTGTGACATTATATAAAAACCTCAAGAACTTGATTTTTAATGGAGCACACAATATCATACACCATGATATAAAACACCATGATGACCTAGCCATGATATGCATATTGACCAACTCCCAATCCAATAGATAAATGACAAAAACACATCGTAATATATAAAAATCAAGATGAAATTTAGTCGTATGCCAATGGATGGACTTAGGTATAAGCACAAGGAATCATCCTATGAATGCATATGGATTGAATCAAGGCACAATAATAAAAATAAACAAGTAAACACACATGCACAAATTTGAAAATAAAAGCAATAAAAAGTATCATGTCATTAGTTAAGTCAAAAATTATTTATGAAGGCTCAATGATAATTATAATTGGATGATGATCCTAAGAAAAAACTCATGCAAGGGGACAAAATGGAGGAAGAAAATAATAAGGGGTAGCCGACCTGACTCCAGATGCTCCATACAACTGAACACTGCCTATATAGTCCATGTGGACCTTAAGGCCAAATGTAGTTATCCCAAGAATTGGGAAAGAAGAAAAGTGATGATAATGAGTAGGATGAAACTATTGGAGACAAAAATAGGAACGATTCAAAAAATAACAAAAGTGTAAAGGAGAATGAATGGAAGAACTAAAAATGAAAATAATAGTGTTCAAGCTGACCTGAGCTACCCCATGTAGCCAATTGCTATGTGCATAGTCTACGTGGACCTCAGGCTGATGTAGTTCTCCCAAGAACGAGAGTGTAATGAATGGATAACACTATTGATTAAAGTGATAATTTTAGAATGAAAGATACCCATCTAAGACATAGGAAAACACCTAGGGGAATGAGGTAATCAAAAGTTTGTTTGAATTATTAGTTTTTATTAAATTTGATGTAGAAGTCCTAATTTGAATAAGAGTTTTTACGTTCATAAGATGTTCAATGCAAAGAGGAGGCTTATCAACATGAAACTAAAATAATGCCACTCAGATCATAAGTAATAGGAAAAGCCACTATCTAATGGGATGATGAATTGTGCAAAGGTTTTGTGGCTTGACATCTCTTTTTGGGATTTTCTAATTTTCTAATTTCTAGGATTTTTAGAATTTTCCAAGTGTTTTTGATGTTTGGAATAGGATACACATGAGCATTATGTGAGTAGAATACACAAGGAAATATAAAAAATGTACAAGGAACTATATAAGAAAGGAAAAATAACCTTGGGTAGACTCTATTAAAACAACAACTAAACCAGTTGCAATGGGACACTTCGAACCAAGAAAACATCAAGTGGTGAAGATAGCACCACTCAACAATGAATACAAATGAGAAAAAAATGCAATAAGGGGAAATATTTAGAAGGAAGCTAAAAGAAGTTTTTTCAAGGAATTACCAAGAAGGAAAATCATGTTGAATTACCTTGATGCACTTGTCTGCAAAGATGTGCCAAATGATGACCAAAGCTGAAATGTCTTCTAAAATGCTCTCAGAATATGCTTGTTGCCTATTGGTCATAATCAAGATCAAGATGGTAATAAGAAATATGATCAATGCAAGGCTTGATATAGGAATGGATAAATAAAGGAAGATGAATTGGTACAGACGTGGAGGAAATGCCCCCAAGTAGGGGCTCTCATAGACAATGTTCAATCAAGTATTAAAACACTTGAGATGCATAGTGTTCATGTGCTCATCGAGTTCATACCCATCTAGAGTAGCCAACATGTATTCCCTTGAACCATATTTTGTTGTAATAATGAAATAATTATTGGGAATTGAGGTGTCTTAACAAATCAGGACAATATTCATAAGCTACTATTCATAGTCACTATTCATGTGATGAGGTGGCAGTGGTGAGTTGGAAATGATTATGTAGGTGATGTGGTAGGTGATGCAGGTGGTGATGTAAGTGTTGATGAGTTGGCATGGACCATGGAGGAATATGCATGATGTAAGTATATGTGAGTAGAAGTGCGGTGTACCACTCCACGAAGGAGACAAATTATTATCTTTTGATATGCATATGATTTTGATTTAGGTGCAAAATGACAAATTAATGGATATGGGGTGAATTTCTAAGTGGCCTCATGATCTTGAGTGGAAGGAGAAGTCAAAATTTTATGGAGAGTCTTTTGGAAGCATGTGGAGTCACATGGGATAGTGGGAAATAAGTTACTATTCCAGTTTGGAGGCACATGTGAGAGTGGGGTGCAGTTTTGGAGGCTTATGAGAGTGGAGGATCCATTTTTGACTAAAAAACAAGACTACAAATATAATACTATGGATAAATAGTGGTGCTACTAAAGGGTGGTGAATTTCCTTCCTTTCCCATTAAGTTTCTTCATCATGCAATCTTCTTTGTAACTTCTATAAGTAAGAAGTGTTCTTTGTAGTAATATGCAAGTAATACATGAAGTACCTAAGCTTTGTAAGCATGTAAGCTATAGATTTGTGCAAAGGCACTGAAGCTCTGTGTAATAAATTTTTCTCTAATGTGTAGTATACTGGTGATGCTCTTGGAAGGTTGCTCTACAAGTTTAATGTGTATTCATGTTGATTTGAATAATACATTGGGATACTTTGGAGAGTGGGGTTTTTTATCGAAAGGATTTCCCCCACGTAATCACATGATATGATATGCTATTAATTTTAGTTGTATGTGTTTTTATAATCGTTATGTAACAAGAATAAAATTATTTGCATATTCTCCTCTCTTGGTTAGTGTAAGGAATTATTTCAACAATCTCATATTCTCTTCCAAGTGGTATCAGAGCCTGGCCAGTTTTGGTTCTAGTTGTGGGTTTGTTGGATTTTTTGAACTTATCTAATTTTGAGTGGGAGCTTGTGCAAGATATATTTGGAGTTCTTTGTTTCATAAATTTTAAGATGACAAGCACATTAGGGATAATGGAGGTTGAAAAATTTTCAGGCAATAATTTTGAGATGTGGAAGTTGAAGATGGAAGATCTGTCGATTGACCGTGATCTATGGGATACCATTGATGAGAATATATAGAGACTTGTAGATCCAACTGAAGCATCCAAGTATGATGTGATAGACCGAAAAGCCAAAGGTCTCATCAGATTATGCTTGACAAATTCAATACTGATTAATGTCCACGAAGAGACTAAAACAAAAAAGTTATGGAAGAAACTAGTTGAGATCTATCAAGCTTAGTATCTAGTTAATAATATTTTATTGAGAAATAAGTTATATTATTTAAGAATGGATGAAGGTGGATAAATTGCAGACCACATGGAATAATTTAATATGTTGGTGGATCAATTAGTATCAGTTGGTGTAAAAATGGACGAGTAAGCGAGATGTCTAATTTTGCTTTGTTCTTTGCCTAACTCATGGGATTCTCTTGTTATGGCTATATGAAGTACTTATATAACCTTAAAAGTTGAGGATGTTTTAAGTTCTTTGCTTTCTAAATAAATGAGAAGGAAAGTTTCTATTAGTGCCAAAGAGGCCCTCCATGTTTGAGGAAGATCGAAGAAAAGAGACAACAAGAATGAGAATCATGAAAAGTCTAAATCCAAGTCCAAGGGGAGATCCAAATATCCTAGAAAGCCCAAGGTGATATGCTGGAATTATGGCAAGCATGGTCACTACTAATTGGATTGTAAACAATAAAACAAGAAGAAGAGGTATGATTATGAGAAGGAAGGTAATGATGCTTTCATTACAGACTTGGCAACCCATGCAAGTAATGATGCATGGTTAATTGATTCAAGTGCATCTTATCATATGACCTCTAATAGAAATTTATTTTTTAAGTATGAAGAGTTTGATGGAGGTAAGGTGTACTTGGGTGGTCATTCTTTTCTAACCATTTTTGGCCATGGTAGAGTTAAAATTAGACTTTAGAAGGAAGGATTAAACACTTTGATGGTGTGTTGCATATCCTGAGGTTAGCTCATAATTTATTATTTGTGATCAAACTAATATATGTGGGTGTGTAGGTTACATTTTTTGAAGTAGGTTGCAAGATGGTTAGAGGTGCTATGGTGATAGATAAAGGTGTCAAGATTGGCACTTTGTACAAGCTTGATGCATGCACAATTAAGTGCAATAGTACTTTTGTGAAGACTACATCAGAGACTACTCCATTTGATGAAGAGGTAATCATTGTTTTTATGGATGGTCATGGTTTTTGGGTACCTAAGGGTGCTCATTATATGGAGTTAAAATTACCTATAGAGAAGACTATGTTATGGCACCATATACTTGACCACATTGGGGAAAAAGGTCTTAGGGCCTTGAAAAATAAAAACCTTGTTGAAGGTTTGATTGATTGCAAACTTAAATTTAATTTCTATGAGCATTGTATTTATGGTAAAAAAAAATGCATTCAGTTTTAGTCGAGTTCTCATAAATCATGTGGTGTGTTGGATCTTATTCATTTTGATGTATTTGGTCATGTTAATGTTCATTCAATTTTAAAATCTACATATTATGTTTCCTTCATTGATGATTATAGTAGAAGGATATGGATTTATTTTCTAAAGAGCAAATATAAAGTTTTCAGCCATTTTAAAGAATTTAAAGCAATGGTTGAGTTACAAATTGGAAAGAAAATTAAGTATTTGAGAACTGACAATGGCATTAAATTTTGCTCTAATGATTTTGATAGATTTTTTAAAGATTGTGGTATACAAAGATAGAAGATAAATCCATATTCACCTCAACAAAATGGAGTTATAGAAAGAATGAACATGACATTGATGGAGAAGGCTAGGAATATACTTAGTGGTGCTGGACTGAAACAAAGGTTTTGGGTTGAAGCTATATCCACTGCTTGCTACTTGATCAATAGGTTTCCTAAATCAAAGCTTGTTGATAAAATACCTATGGAGGTGTGGTCTAGCTGAAAGCCTTCATTGAGACATCTTAGAGTTTTTGGTTGCGAGGCAGATGCACATGTGTCAAAGGAGAAGCAGATAAAGTGGAGAACAAAGCTGTGAAATGTATCTTCATCGGGTATAGCTATGGTGTGAAAGGGTACAAGATTTGGGATCCAACAGTATGGAAGACAATATATTCTAGAAGTGTTGTTTTTGTACAAACTAAGCCTTCTATTACACTACATACAGAGAAAAAAAAGAAAGATGTGATTCAACTTCCTCCCATGCTCGAGAAAGTTGAGTTGAGGCCACAATAGAGACAAGAAGTTGAGGAGAGATCATCTAGCTCTGAATATTTTAAAGAGGAGGAAGATGAAGAAGAATCTCTACCTCAACTTGTTTGAAGGTCTACAAGGTGTAGTCAACCACCAAAAGGGTATTCTCCTAATGGTTGGAGATGTATATTTGCTTTGAGTACTAACATTGATGAACTGAGATCTGTTGAAGAAGCTTTGGGTATGAATGATGCAGAGTCTTGGAAGGTATCTATGGAAGAAGAAATGGCTACTTTAAAAAAAATGATACATGGGATCTTGTACCATTACCTAAATGAATTAATCTCGTTGGATGCAAATGGGTGTTCAAGAAAAAGATTGGTTTATATGGTAGTGTTGAGATGTACAAAGCTCGGTTGGTTGAAAAAATTTAATCTCAGGTTGAGGGTGTTGATTATGGTGAGATATTTTCTCTTTTTGCAAAAATCACATCCATTAGATTTTTGCTTTCTATTACAACAAATCATAATTTAGAGATTGAGAAAATGGATGTGAAGACTTCTTTCTTTCATGGTTATTTAGAGGAGGAAATTTATATGACACAACCATAGCACTACATGGTGAAAGGTAAAAGAAATTTGGTTTGAAAGTTAAAGAAATCCTTGTATGTTCTCAAGCATAGTCCTAGGATGTGGTACCATAAATTTGATACATATGTATTGAGTTTGGGGTTTGAGTGATCTAAATATGGTGATTATGTTTACTATAAAATAGATGGTGATCATTTCTTGATTATTACCTTATACATTAATGATATGTTGTTTGTTGGCAATGGGAAAGTTTTGATTTCAGAGCTTAAATCACAACTCTCAACAAAATTTGACATGAAATATCTTGGTGTTACAAGACACATTCTTGGGATGGAGATTAAGAGAGATAGACAAAATAGAAAGCTATGGCTTGGCCTAAGTAAGTATGTGAATTTAGTTTTTTCAAGGTTTAACATACAAGATTGTAGACCATTGTGTGTTCCTTTTTCAATAGGAACAAAGTTATATACTGCACAATGTCCTACATCCCCATCAGAGATGGAAGACATGAGTAGAGTGCCTTACCAGAGTGCAGTCAGATGTATGATGGATGTTATGGTCTACACTAGACCAGACATTTCCCAACCAATGGGAGTTTCTTTTTGTTATATGTCTAATCTTGGTAGAGTTCATTGGGATGCAGTTAAAAGGGTCTTCAAATATTTGTGGGGTACCCCAGATTACTCCTTATGTTATTATGGTAACATAATTGGAGATAGATGTCCTCTTGACATTCTTGGTTATGTGGATTCAGATTGGGTAGGTTATGTTGATAGCAGTAGATCCACCAATGCTTATGTGTTTACTTTATTTGGTGGTGTAATAGTTGGATGAGTAAGCGATAGGCTATGGTCACTTTATCCACTATAGAGGTAGAGTATATGACAACTAATCATGCCTGTAAATAAGCCATTTGGATTAAGAGACTATGTTTAGATATTGGGTTGAAATAGGGTGCATTGATAGTTTACTGTGATAGTCAGAGTGCTATTTGACTAGCAAAGAACCCAAACTTTCATGTTAGGACCAAGCATATTGATGTTTAATATAATTTTATGAGAGACATGGTCGAGGATGGTAGGGTGAGGCCGATAAAGGTAGAGACTTTGATGATTGTTGCAGATTCCTTGACTAAGCCTGTGAGCACAAAGAAGTTTAGATGGTATTCAAAGTCTATGAGCCTCTTAGCCCCTAGCTATTAAGTTCATGTTGGTATGGTTCCTCTAAGTCTTGTAAGGTTTTCAATAAGTGAGATAATGTTGGGAATTAAGGTGTCTCAACCTTGAAAAGTCAAATATATATATATATAGAGTAGTTGGTAAAATATATTTTGTAACATATTTTCAAGGAGGAGGTTTGAAGTTCAAAACCCTCTAGAACTATACTTTGAGTGAAAAAGTCAAATATAATTTTTGATTTTGATTTTTAAATTTTAAATAATATTTGGATTTTTGAAAAAGGGAGACACGAAGGTGTAATATTTACATGTAAAGAAAAAATGACACATTTCAAGGTCCAAACATTATAATTAGGTGCTACTTGAGGAAAAAGACAAAGTCTTAGTAATACACCTATTGTTCTTTTATTGATTTGTTATCATTACAGTCAAAATTGTAAGTCTCATATCCAAAGTGTAATATTGCATGTAAATAAAAATTGATGTCTTAAGGGTCCAAACATTATAATTAGGTGTTATTTAAAGATAAATGCAAAACATTAGTAATACACCTATTTTTTTGTTGATTTGTTATTATTATGGCCAAAATCATAAGTCTCATTTCCTAAGCTGGGAGATTAACATCTAAATATTAAAAATAATTGGGCATGAATTTGGAAAACACATTAAGTTTTAACGACTTAGGGAAGTAGTTAAAAAACAAAATACACCTCATACTGATGTTACAAAACTACTTACGTGCATTTGCATTGCTTAAGTCTTGTTCTTCACAAGTTATTCACATTAAGGCACATTATATTTATTACTATCATAGAGATGCTTCTAATGGCTCTAGTTACTCTGGGTATTTTAACACATTATTTTATCAAGAAACATTTTACATCACTGAGGTAGATGGTCCAAATGGACTTGACTCTGTCTTTTGACTGCACAAAGTTACACCCATTTTGAGTAAGCTCCTAACTCAAAGATAGGGCTTTGCTATAATAGTAATTGTTAGCTTGGATTTTGTTGTTTTCTATCTATTTTTATTCTTTAGTGCTTTAATCTCCTTGATGAGAAGCAAATAGGTTTTTTGATTGGTTTTTTACCTATCAGGATTTCTCATCTCTCCCCTGATAAGTGGGGTGGAGACTATTGGCCTTCGATCCATTATCAGTGATTATACAATTTGATAAAGGAAGATGTTAACACTATTGGGCATCAGGTTACATGTGTCACACATAGTATTAGATAGCCACTGTATGAGTTATTATATGAGACCTTATGTGTATCGAATTAGGTGACCTTGATCATGCTTATACTACAATACAAATATATAATGGTCATAAGAGATGATAATTTCAGTATGATGTTCATCATTCATGCCACAACTCATGGGATCGTGGGTTTCTGTGTGAAGTGACATCGGTTGATTAGTACAATAATGTGCCATTTTATAGGGTGCAATAGAGACTATTGATAACTTCATAATCGTATGCTCTAGATCATGTTCTATACACCCTTTTGGATCAAGGGGGATTTATTAGGTCATTTAATTCAAACTATTTTTGACTTATGATGCTAGTTTATATAGGGGCATGCATCTCGTGAGAGATAACTCCTTAGGAAATAATTGAGTACTAGTAATTAATGTTTAGCATTAATTACTATGTTAGTAAGTTAAATTGGTTATATGGGTGCTGGTAATAAAATGTGTTAGTGTTTTTAGTAAATAATAAATATGTTAATATAAGTCATATTTTCCATTATAGTGTTAATATGTTAATTAGACAGGTAGTTAGGTGGTTGAACTCGTTGGACTATTAGGTCCCGTGTAACTCCTATGAAAATTTATATAAACTTGGGAACTTACAAAAGATACCAATGAGAATATTTTACCTTTAAACACATTTTCCTCAAATTTGATATTATTATTCTTCCATTAACCTATATTTACTAGTCCTATAAAACATGCCACAGAGTCGCTATTCACTTCATCTCATACGGTGCCTATTTCCCTCTGATTACAAGATAAAAGCTCTTATATTATTGTGATTAATTAATATTATATAAAATAACATTACATCATTATTTAAATATGCATGGGTTATAGTGAGACCAAACATGCCTTTGAACTTTTTAAATTTGATTCTTCCAAGCATTTTTATCTGTGTATCTACTGGTTGTTTTGTAGTTGGACAATGTAATAATTTCACACTGCCATCTTTCAGATTGTGCCAAATCAAATGAAAATTTATGTTGATGTGTTTGATTTGGTCATGAAAAATTAAATTCTATCATTTCAATTGCAAAAGTGTTGTCAACCATGAGTGGTGTTGAAGAATATTATGTTACCTATAAATATGAAATAATATTTCTGAGCCATATTATTTTCCCTATTGCCTCTAAAGCTACCATATATTTTTCTCTACTTTAAGAAATGATTGGCATTGATCGATTTTTTGAATTCTAAGAGATGGCCATTATTCCTAAATTCATTAGGAAACCTGAAGTAGACTTCCTATATTCAAAATCACTTGCATGGTTGGAATATGAATATTCAACTCGATTGAAGTCCACTGTCTTGGAGTATTGAAGTCCATAATTTTGTATTCCCTTAAAATATAAAAGACTTATTTTCATTGCTATTGAGTGACTTTATTTGGGTTGCATGAATCTAGAAAGAACACCAATAATAAAAGAAACATTTGGTTTAACTATGGTTACATAGATAAGACTTTTAATGAGTTGTCTATACTAAGTTGCACCTTCAAAATCTATAAGATCTTCTAATGTCAAATTCAATATTTTTTTCCATGGATGTATTGATTGGTTTATAGTATATCATTCAAATTTTGCTCAGATTTTTACCAATATAATTATGTTGTGTGATAAAAATGTATTTAGGTTTTTGAACCACTTCAATACCCAAGCAATAATGAAGGTAACATAATTTTATCATATCAAAACTTATCATCAAATTTGAATTGATTTTACAGTGTAACTTTCATTATTTCATGTAATGAGTATATTATTCACATATACAACTAGAAATACCCTATTTTGTCAATTATTTTGACAAAAAAAATTCCATCTTCAAATTCAAAATACATAAAATTCATGCTCAAGAGGTGTTCAATGAGCTTTTCATACCATGCTTTTGGTGCTTGTTTCAAAATAATACAACGATCTTACCAACTTGTACACTTTTTTCCTGGTCATTTATTACAAAACCTTATGATTGATTCATATGGATTGTTTCTTTGAGATCAATGTTTAAAAAATTAGTTTCATGTTCATCTGATGAACTTTCCATCTGTTTTGTGTTGCTAGAAACAACAAAGCTCGAATAATAGTCTATTTCACTATTGTTGCAAAGGTCTTAATGTAGTATATCCTTTCTTTTTGTAACATCCCCACTAGGATCCACTTAGAAATACACGATTTTTTAAATTTAAATAATGTATTCTTTCATTAGACTTTACCATGAAAATCTAACTAGTGACCCAAATAGAACATTCTAATAATCCAACTATAAAATAAGCATGTGACATCTATCCATTACTGATCACTATCATCATGCAAACCATAACATAACTGAATATAGCAAGTAATTATTTTAGACATCCAATTCCTAACACCATTGTGTTAAAAATGTCAATCTTACTCAAAATTCACTCAACGCACAATTTGGACTAAAATCACTAAAACATGCTAAATGGTTCAAGCTTGTTGTATAGAAGTGCTGATTTAGGCTAATGTATTCCTAAATAGGGCAATACATTTTATTTGATTATTAATTTTTTTCAAATAATTTTGAATCAAAATGATGAAAACACAATTTGACCCTCTAAACCATTGAATTCTTCTAATTCGAAAGCACATGACACATGCATGTCTTATTTTATGTTGACAATATCCTAAATAGGGTATTGGTCCATACACAACTGACACCTTCTTCTAATTATAATCTAATTTAATTATGAACTAGTAATATGACATGCTGACCATCTTGCTTAATAGTGTGCAACCAATTTCCAAATAATTATATCAAATTTGGTTAGTATCACTTAAGCAAATTAATCCAAATTAAGAGCTTAAATAGAAAATCCATAGAAGTTATTGAATATATTTTAATTGAAAATTGATTTTTAATATTTGCATCATCAAATGACATCATTTTTTGGGTGGCATACATAAGCCATAAATTTAACAAATACCAAGTTTAAAGCCTCCAATACCTCTTTAATTCTTTTTTTTTACAAATATTTATGAGGGTATTTATGATTCAAGTCTCCAAAATTGAATTAATTAATGGCCACACATCTTGATCTCAAGATGGATGGTCATGATTGATTCTGATCAAATTCAAAAATCTATAAATAAGAGGGTCAAGACCACCATTTTTAAAGCTCTTTTAGTTTAAACTTATTATGCAAAATTCTTTCCATAAGCCATATTTGTGTAGTGTTATTATGCTTAATTTGCAATTAGGATAGATTCACTATAGGCATAACATTGATCAAATATCATGAGCCTAGTTTCATTGGTACATAAGAGATGATGGAAGAGCAATCCATTCATCATTGAGAAAGACTTGAGCACCAAATTAAGGGGAAAATAATGTTTTGAGTCGTATTTAGATGATGGGATGCTCTTGAGAAGGTTTGATGTATATGATTTATTTCAATAGCTCTTAATTGTCATTTTCAAACCATGTTAAAGGAGTTGGATTAGTTAGTTATGTTCTTTATGCATTTATTGAGTTTTCTTGACTGATGCTTAATCTAACTCACTTTGGATTCCATCTCTACAATTACAGATATCCAACCACGACTGGAACAAACATATAATCACTACTGTTAATATACAATAAGTAAATAATTACATCTCATCAGAATAATATCTCAATAATAATAAATACAATATTATGTACAAGATATAAAGCTCCATAGAGCATGAGTTCCTTGAACTCCAGTATCTATGGCAATCTCAAGTGTCATCTCCAAGAAGTACTACTGTGGGAAGGGAAAGCATCATCCAAATGATTTTTCACACTAACCACAGATCATAGATCTCCTACACAATTCCTTATTAGGGAATGACCCTCCCTTCATGGATGAGTAGATAGTGATGGTGCGATAAACCAGAGAGATAAGCTAGTACCCATGTGCTGTATGATTTCTAAAAACATACAATGTACCATAAAGAAATTTATTCTAACATGATATTGTACAAATATATAAATTATACTCATTAAATGATAATGTCTAACTAACATTACTTTGACCAGAGTTTTTAAAAGTTATTGATCTCTATAATCAGTCAATTTCATACACACCACTTGATTGGATCACCTTCATCTAGAATTATGATGTTAGTAAGTTAGTGAAGTCCATCTCACTACTTAGTACCAACAATACGAGATTTGGTTAACATATATATAATCAATAGATTCATATAACTTAATTCTTAATAAAAAATATTAAAACATGTTAAACATAGGAATAATCAAAATGCATACATTTAGTCTATCAAATGTATGAATGAATATCAATAATATTATTTACAGATAATAAGCAAATAAATGTAGATTATACAATCCAAGTATAGTATATATTAGGTTGCATATTTTATTTTCTGTAAGCAAACACAATATAGTATTTCTACTAGATGTCTTAAAACATTCTAAACATAAGAATAACCAAAATGCATACATTTAAACTATAGTTTTCAAATATAATACACTCTATGACATCTCATAATATCATAGTTCATTATTCATGAGCACAACCACTCAATTATGAATAAACAGTCTTACAATTTCAAGAATCAAAAGCCCCATAATCCTAAATAATAAATAAATATAGTTTATATCAACTAGGTATATCCTATGTTTAAACTGCATACTAATATAACTTATAAGCAAATATCACAATGCATTAATATATACTATATATGTCTAAACACTTATATATTTTAATTTACTCATAATATGTATCATTCACTAGTTTTTATTACTGTATATATATATATATATATATATATATATATATATATATATATATATATATATAGAGTCAGTCATGATATTTTCAAAGATTCAGATAACTCATAACCAAGTTATACCTCGTATGAACACATAATTCAAATAATTTATTATGTTTCTAAGAGATTGTATTCATATGGTTATAGTTTCTTGTCCCTCAAAATCTTATAACTTGTTAACAATCTACTAATTATAGATATAGGCATATGATCCAATACACCTATATAATTTATATAATTAAATGAGTACTTAAATCCATATATAGATATATTTCATATATATATATATATATATATATATATCCTTGTACATATTAATTGTATCCATACTATGTATCATATATAAGTACCCCTCAATATATAAATACTGTAAATGCCAATAATCATCTAAAATTCTAGATAATGACTTCATATGATTTTAACAACCGTTATAACTTCCTCATTCACAAGACATATTGATGATGTTTTATAAGATAAAGGGTTCAACAATGTAATACTCTTTCATAGTTTTTGTCCCTAACTAATTAAATTTTTATCCAGATATATTTAAAATGTATGTAACTCCATACACAAGTTCTCAAGACAACATAGTCTTTGGTATTCTGGCTTGCATATAAATACGCGACAATATACAAATTGATCTTATATGATACACTAAAGTTTCATCAAATATATAATTATATAAATCACTAAAACTATCATAATATACCAATCATAATTTATGATTATAGTAATGAATCCCAGTGTATATATATAAGCTATATATGAATAAAAGTATATATGTTCTCAGATAGCTATAATTCATATATTTATGCACTCTACATAATATATACTACATAATACATATCTTTTAATTCACAATTGTCGTTCTGCCATACTAGCGGTATTCTTCATTTTTCTAAAAGAGAACATATGAGTTTTTAGTAATTATTTATCTTTTCATGAATAAGGAATCAATTCTATATGGGGTTTTTTGCATTTCTAAAAACCTTATTTTGAATTACTTAATCCTACATAGAGGATATAATCCACTAAGATCAAATTCATTCCAATTCAATTTCCCTCTTTTCTCCACTTTTATGTCCTTAAACTGTATTTTATTATCTTGAATTATTGAAAATAGAGTGTAATGACTAAATGCCCATAAATACTTAACTCTACCTTTATTTTGTTAGTTGGAAGTTTATATATCTTTTTTTCAAGTTTGACATTGTCAACTTCTTACATAAAACTCCATAACATCCATAATAACTCCTAGAATATTAGATCTTTGGTTAAGACTATCCTCCACTTATAACGAGATTATAACAGAACTCCCACTGGGATCTAACAAGTACTTACAATTATAGAATTACATAATTATGGAATCAAGATAGATGCTTTGTATGCTTTACATACTATACATAATTTTTATGCTTTAAACACAGAATTACAAGTAGCTTGAGAGTTCTATTCCATGAGGATTATTCGAACTCCCCTAAATAACTTGGAGTTCATAGCTTTGATACTTTCCCAAATAAATGTTTGATGGAACTATAAAAATGAGTCATTATATTTATACCCAAATATTGATTGTAAATCTACGGCTATACGATTGTAGATTAATATCAATATCCTATCATTGTATGACATTATATATAGGTAGGTAAAGTGTTAAAGAGTATTGCAAAGCATATCATCGTATGGGGTATTAACTCATATGTCATATATATAATGTGCTAACCAATTGCTGCATTTTAACGAGTTATAATTTCAAAATTTATATATAAATCACCATGCATTGAAGATTGTAATATCTATTCACTATATGTACAATAATCATATTAATTAAATTTCAATTTGACATCGCTATACAATTTTATATGATCATTACGCTACATATACACTGTTTATAAACTATACAATTCATGAATCTACTTATTACATGTATGTATATATTCAATAAAGGAATTATACACTATACAATTCATGAATCTAGTTATTACATGTATGTATATATTCAATAAAGGAATTATAAATTATACAGTTCACGAATCTGTAATAAGGAATTAGTGGCAACTTAAATCCATATGCACTATACGGTTTGCCCCTTTTATGTATATGTCACTGCGATTTAAATATATACTCAGATCACCTTTTATACCAGATATACCCTTTACACTAGATGCACCCTTTAGAAAATTGTTTAGATATTCTTTTTAGTTTACCGTATATAACTATCATTTAGTTCAATGTATGAAACTATTAATTCACTGTATATATTATTTTCAATGCGTTGTGTAAAAACTACTCAACCATATACTAATTCGACGTATAATCTAAGGTTATATAGATCACTGTTATAATAAATTTTCAAGATCTAGTAATGTAAGAATATAAAGATTGACCATAATTATTATAGTCATATAAAATGCAAAAATTGGTAACTTGAGCATAGATAATGACACCCAACCCTTAGGTCCCTCTTGCTTGCCCTCATGACCCTCATAGATATCTTTTCACTGATTCTTAGTCATCTGTAGCCTTCCAAACCTGATCCCAACTGAGCCAAACTCCTCTTTCAATGACAAATCAATCCCCCTAGGTCCCGTTTACTTAGGACAATAGCACCACACTAGGACTCTAACATCGGTGCCACTCCTATCTGCTTTCGACACTCTTGTCCAAGTCTATTTTTGGCCCTAATAGTCAATTTTTTCTGATTCCTCATCCTTCTCATTGTCAGCCTAATGTGAGCACATTCAACCCATGACCAATAGGTCCCTATAAAATCCCATTAAAAGATCATTTGGAAAGGGTTGAAAATTATCACTAAGCAAAGAAGCATACAAGCAAGACTACTCAAGAAATCTTCCCTATTCTTTACATACAGCTAATCAAAACACTTACAAGATTATTCAAAACCTTACACTAGTCCCTAGCCACCTCAAGTATATTCAGTTTATCATTCTGCATCTTCATACAAAAAATTGCATAAAAGCACATTAAGTGGGAGAAATACATATGGATTGATCCCTCTTTGAAGTATTGATATGTAGGCAACGTGCCCACATAGGGGGTGTGAATCCACATCCATTGAATCTTACACACTCTAACCCCTTCCCGCCCCATCCCCCCTGGCCCCCCTCTGTATCAAAATTGATCAAAGAACAATGGAACATAGGGTTTGAAGAGAAAATATGCTCTACAGGGAGATTTACAAACTTTTAGCTATCAAAACTTCATGAATAGGGTCACACAAACTTGGTGAATAAAACACAAAAATCTTAGATCCTTAGGATAATGGTAAAGGTGGACTACAGTGTCAGTGCCACTCCTGTCTAGTTCCAATGCTCCTATCCAATCACCCAATGAAGTTCATATCTCAATTTATGATAATGTCCCAGTCTTGCATAGTGAATTCTAGCCTCTGTCTTAGTTGGATTAATCAGTTTTCAGCTAAGTCTTCTTTTCCATCTATTATTACTATTTTTAGAAAGGTCAAAATTGCAATCTAATTTACACAAATCAACACCTTAATTACTGCATATTTACTTACTAATTTTACTACTCAGAGCCCTTTAACTAAATTAAGAATAATATGCTAATATTTCTAAAATTATTAAATCATTTGGTGAACCCGACTTACTTCGTTTATGCATAAAAACCTTAGAAACCTTAGGGTAAATTTCTTACTAATTTTTTAAATATTTTTTTGATCTTTTATGTGCATAATAAAATAAAAAATTAACATTAAATTTTAAAATTTCATAGTAATTTTAAAATAATTTTTCTTTCAAACCCTAGTTGTCCATACTAGGTCCTGGTATTAAATGAGCATCTCACAGATTATTTCTCTAATATAAGACTATTTTGGCTAAGATGACTAGCCCCATGACCGATCAAGAGTTACAAGATATTTTCAAATAGAGTCTCTTGCCAGCTTTACATAAATTAATTATGTTTAAAAGATTCTCTTCCTTCACTGAATTGTGTCACACACTAAAGGAAAGAGAATTCAAACTAATTTTAATGGGCAAACTCAAGTATACAAGTATATCAGACACAACAAACAAGAGTAACAACAAAGTCCCATACAAAGTCACGATCAATGATAGCAAGATTTAGAATCAATTGACATTTAATGTGACTTTTGAGCCTCCTTAGTGATTGGTTTTATCAACACCTCCTCAACGAACCTTCACCAATCTACCAGTTTCTCTAGCCAAAGTTTTACAATAGCTATTAGAATGTAACATCATATCTCTCCCTCTTATTTAGGAAGTTGAACCAATAAATCTTCTTCCATGGGGATATGATCAACATGTATTTTATGAATTTCATAGGGTACCAAGCCATACAACAAATAGATGCATCAGTTTGAGACATAAGATACATGATTTGATAGATGACAATCATATTGATCTTGGCACTTTAGTTGAGCCTCCTCAGGCAAAGCAAACATAGGAAAAAGCTTTGAAAATCTTCTCATATCCCTTTCTAAAACATTCTAAACAAGAGATAGGGGAAACATCAGGGGTTCACCATGCATATAATGTACATCCGCCACCAGATACATATAGGGCACCTTCAGTTGAGACACATCCTTTGAGCAACATGATTGGTGCATACAATTCTAGAGTTCCAGCTAGACCTTGCATCTCCTTCTTAGAGTAGGAGATCATTGAGGATGATTCAGATTATCATGCACTCTTTATCAGAGCTTACATTCAATATCATCCTATTCATAGTGATCTCATAGACAATGGATCCGATGTGAACATGTGCACTATGACATTATTACAACATTTAGGATATTTAGAGCAAGATATTACCTCGATGGACATAATTATCAATGGATTCAATGGGCACATATAGAGTTTATTGGGTGAAATTGTACTTCCTCTATAGGTTGGTCCAATACACATGACCACATCATTCACTATTATTCCTAGTGCAAGAGTTTTTGATATGCTACTTGGTCGACCATGGATTTAAAAACTTTGTGTAGTACCTTCTATAGTTCGTAGATACATGAAATTCATTCATGCTAATCTAGTTGTTACAGTCGGTGGAGTTCTATATGAGTTAACACTCCCCACTTCAGAGCCATCTAACTTGTAGTCACCAGTTTCAATTTATCCTACAGTTACAATTTTACTACTAGTTATAGTTGTTCTAGTTTTGATTTTGAAACAATTAAGGCATCCATCGCTAGCATAAAGAGTTCATACACCTCCATAGATTCAAGATTCTAGATAACTTCTAAATATAGTGTTCACACTCAGGGTAGTATCATTGAGATCTCATGCATCTACTCACATAGTACATGTTTAGAGAATTATCCTACTACCAGATGGGTCCCTAAGATCCCTACAACTGCATCCACTTCTCAGAGTTATAGGGGAACCCCACAATTGGTTTTTAATTTAGATATTTTAGAGTATTTATAACATATAAAAATTTCAAAGCCACAATCTTAGAATTTCCATTGTGCTTCAAGATCACGCATGATTCCTCTCTGTGATATAGGACACCATGATAGGGAGTCTTGAGACTCATCGGTTAGTATCATCCTTTCCTAGTTTACTTGTACATAGTTTTTATGCTTGATTGTACATAATTTATATCAAAATTCAAAAATATTTTAATATTTTAAAATACAAAAACATGTAAATAACTCCAAAACACCAAAAATATTATGAGTGTATGCATTATCCATGCTTTACATTTCTACTATCATGCTAGACTTGCATCTGCTATTATATGCTATTGTTTGTTGATTTATCTACATTACCATGCTTTACTTGATCTATTTTGAGTGTGTGCAGTGACATCCAACTCTTTGATTGCTTCACTCTATCCATTAAGGGGGCATCCTACTTCTACACTGAGACATACATCGATATACATACCCACTGGGGGTATCTTCTACATGACTACATCATCTAGGTTATGTCATTCCTATACCACACATTCTAGTTATTATGTTGATGTACATTACTTACTAATTTACATAGATTAATCTATCGACACTCACTAGTATATATCACTTATGTATTTCTTAGCATATACCTAGTCTTATACTAACATGTCTAACACATTTTCACTTCTTACTTTGATTAGTTAGGTGCGATTATATTTCTAGTTTTTACATGCTTTCCTTTCTTGATTTGCATAGTTAGATATGATTGCATTTCTTAATTCTTGTTTGTCTCCTATATGTGCCTTAGGACATTTTCCAATGTCTTTTGCTTCTATTCATGTGTGTGCCTTAGGATATTTTCTAGTTTATATTGCCTGTACTCTTCTATGTGATTGTGGATTCCATGCCAACTATCTTTGTTTCAATTTTATATGTATGTGGCATTTGAACATGACTTGTATGCTTGCCTTCCAACATAAGTGACATGTGCCCATGTCCCTTATTTGTGTGGCCCCTTATCCACCACTGTATGCTTCTTATTTCTTTCCTTGTGTACTTGTTGCTTGTTTGCTTCTCATTGTTTGCAATGCCATGATCCACATCATGAATTATTTTTCTTTCTTGGATGCCACGATGGACATCATGCTCTGTCCCTCCAACTAAAAACTAATCAAACTTTCATTTTTAGTTCATTACATTACACATATTATTACACTATTATATCCATTTAGGCATACCCTTATTGATCTAATATATTATTACACTATTATATCCAATTAGGCATACCCTTATTGATCTAATAATCTCTCAATATAAATCATGCTATATCTTGAGATATCTTATCGATTATCATTGTTATATCTTGTATTTTTTCAACATAACACACTTGTAGGGATCTTTCTTTTGAGGGTATTCATTGTAGGGTCTTCATTCCTAGTCTCATAAGAGAGGGAAACAAATATAGGTTTTGTTACAAAGATCAAGAGCTCATAACGGTAAAAAAAACAACATTCAACACACCTAGAATAATAACTAGACATCAAAATAGTTAGAATATACCAAGCAGATAGTGAGAATATTAGAACAGTTACTAGATTTGGCCCAAAACAATAGTGCCCAACTTAGACTAAAATGTTGGTGACATTAGTCTCCACTTTTAGTGCTCCTATCCAAACAACAAAAAAATTAGACTTTCTAAAAGCAGGAAAAAAAGTAGGTTCAACTATAATTTTGCACAACTAGACCAGTTCAAAATCAATAGTTTTCAATATAGTTTTTCTCAAAGAATCCAAATATAGGGGACATCATACGTGGCATGATGGCTTTCACTTCTAGTTTCAGACATGGTAATTGATATAACTTCCAGATCAGAATCCATGTTCCAGATACTACTGATTGGGGGCAATGTGCGTGACATTTATTTTCTTTTCCTTTTCAAGTTTAATATTACCCAAGCATTCTCAGTAGTTGCATGCCTTATTTTATCTATCGGTGGTTGGCATCATTTTAGAATGGATTTTATACAAGCCTAACTTCCACATTCTTAAGTTTCTGAGTTCTTAAGTGGCTTTTATATAAGCCTAGTGTACCAATTTTAGATAGGCTTTCATACAAGCCTAATCTCCATCTTTTAGAGTGGCCAAGAGTGGCCTAGTTTCCAGTATACATTCGACTATCCATGCTAACATTTTTATATTGTAGTACATTCATGGGTTTCAAGATCCATCCCATATGCCACACATCCATATCGGTATCAGTTCATAACTTCACTTCATGGGGCAATGATGGAGCCAAATGAGTAGCTAGCCTTTGTATTTTTGAACCACCTATTTAGAGAGATTAGACACATATTCCAAACATTTATCAACACATGCATGATCACCTAGCTTCACTTAGTGGGAAAAGATGGAGCTAAAGGGTCAGCTTTTGTATTCTTGAGCCACTCTTGGAGAATTGAGCACTCAGCTCTATTTGTGATATTAATCTTGGCACAACATCATCTAGAAATACACAACATCATAATAGGTTTTATATTAGTTCACATACCTGATGAGGTGTATTCATTATTTTCTCTTCCCCTCTCTCTTACCCAACTTTGTACGCTCCTATTTTAGATATAACATATCTAGTAAGAATTGATCTACTCTTTGTTTTATTTTGTATATTTATGCTTCACAACATGCTCTCTCTATGCACACTCAACACCACATAGCTTCATGATATTCACCCTTACATGTAAGTTTAAGTACGCTTTCTATTTTTCTTTTATCCTAGTATTTTGCTTTGTTACATCACTAGAATAAATGCGGGGACAAATATAGTCATATAAAATATAAAAATTGGTAACTTGAGTGTGGCTAATGACACCCAACTCTTAGGTCCCTCTTGTTTTCCCTCATGACCCTCATAAGCATATTTTCACTGATTCTGAATCATACGTAACCTTTCAGACCTAATCCTAGCTGAGCCAGACTAAGACTATAACATCGGTGCCACTCTTGTCCACTTTTGACACTCTTGTCCAAGTCCATTTTTGGCCCCAACAGTCAATTTATTTTGATTCCCCATCTTTTTCCTGGTCAGCCTAATACGAGCACATTCAACCCATGACTAATAGATCCCTATAAAATCTCATTTAAAGATCATTTGGAAAGGGTTGGAAATTATCACTAAGCAAGCAAGAATATAAGTAAAACTACTCAAACAATCTTCCCTATTCTCTGCATATAGCTAGCCAACACATTTACAAGCTTATTGAAATCTTTATACCAGTACCTAGCCACCTTAAGTACATCCAATTTAGAATTCTACATATTCATACATATAATTACACAAAAGCACATCAATTGAGAGAACAACATATGGCTTGATCCCTCTTCAGAGTATTGATATGTAGGCAACGTGCCCACACAAGGGGTGTGGATCTATGTCTAGTGAATCTTACACACACTAACCCCCCCTCTTTCTTGAAATTGATCAAAACATAATGAAACATAGTGTTTGAAGGGAAAATTTTCTTTACAAAGAGTTCTACAAACTTTTAGCTACCAAACTTCAAAGATAAGGTCACATAGACCTTATGAACAAAACCCAAAAAACTTAGATCCTCAAAATAACAGTGGTAGAGGTGGACTATAGCATCTGTGTCACTCCTTATCCAATTCTAATGCTCTTGTCCAATCACCAAATGAAGTTTAGATCTCAATTTATGATAATGTTCCAATCCTACATAGTGAATTCTAGTCTCTGTCTCAGTCATATCAATCAGTTTTTAGTTAAGTCTTCTTTTCCATCTCTTATTACTATTTTTTGAAAGGTCAAAACTATAATCTAATTTCAAAAAATTAGTAGCTTAATTAGTGTATTTATTTATTTATTGATTTTACTAATTAGACCCTTTAACTAAATTAGCAATAATACACTAATATTTCCAAAATTATTACATCAATTATATACTAATGGTTTGAGAAACTTACATATTTTTTTTGTTGAATGCAGAGATTGCCTGTTGAAAACACTTATCTACTGAGAGGGGGGGTGAATTAATAGATCTCAAAAACTAGATTACTTAAAAATTTCAAGATGAATGTTAAACAAATGAAATAAAATTAAATAAATCAAAGAGAGATATCTCATGCACAGAAGCACAACACATACCACATGATTTATACGTGAAAACCCAAAGGGAAAAAACTATGGTGAGAATGCTACTAAAAACTATTGTTCAAATCCAACCTCAAAAAATTTGTCTCGCTTACTGAACCTCACTGGTTACATTTAAGGACACCCATCCCAAGGAGACACCAATCCCCTATTTTGAGAGCACCAACTCTAAGGAAGCACCCACTCCCTATTTTAAGCACCAACTCAGTTTAATCTGATGGCACCAACCAATTAGACATTTACAATTCAAATTAATGACTTAGATTCACAACAAAATCCAAATCTCTATTCTTTGTTGCATGTCTAGTCTGCAACTACTCATTTCTCATTCAACACACTCTTGTGTGATCTTTGCTCTTTCTGCACCCTTTCTCTATCTCTAAACTTATCTATTTGATGCCATGATATTATCCAATTCTACCATCATACCTCCATGCTCATACGAGTCTCATATATCTGCATTTATAGCTTGACTCTTCTCATTCCAAAATGAAAAATAACTAATTTTCTTTCTCTTTGTCTCTTTGGAATTTTGTGTCATCCAATCTTGATTACAACATATGAAATATATAGAAGACTTCAGAATAATAACCATTTTTACAAGAAGAACCAATTTGTTTCTTTCACTCGTCATGCCAAACTTATGTAACTAACTTACTTTGTCAGGTTCTTGAAGATGCATGATTCACTCTTTAAATAACTCTCCTTTTGTCGGGTCTTCGAGTATGCATTACTTAGTTGGGTTCTTGAAGATGCATTACTTCAAATTGACTTGATCATTAAACTTCAACACTTTGGCTTCATCTCAATTTCTTCAAAATTTATGTTTTACTTCCCCTTTATTGATCTCTTCAAACTTGCTCAATATTTAACCTACCTTGACCCTTTAAGAATGCCCTACATGACTTCACACTTACCCTTTGGCAAAGTTGCAAGTGACCTTTCTTCTTCGGACAAATTATTGTGGGTTTTTTATCAAGGGCTCTTCAAGACAATTTCTTTAGGAGAATTGTTGCTCACAATTTCCCCAAAAGAATTATTGCAGACAATTTCCTGAAAATAATTGTTCAAGTGTCCTTTGGCTTTTCTATAAAGGTCCACATACCCTTCAGCCTTTTTGAAAATATCCCTTCGACATTTTTTCAAGTGTCTACATATCCTTGACAATTTTTTTGAAAGAATTCATCAAAGTCTTCTTCCCAAAAATGTCCTTCGGAACAATTGCAACATACCCTTCGAAACTTTTGTTTTAGGTCACTTGTCCTTTGGCACTTTGTAAATGTACCCTTTAAATTTTTTTTTTAGATCACTTGTCATTTGACACTTTACAAATGTTCCCTTCAAAACTTTTATTTTGGATCACTTGTCCTTCTGCACTTTTTTCAAGAAACCCTTTAGGACTTTTGCAAGAGTCCACTTACCCTTTGGACTTTTTGCAAGGTACCCTTTAGGACTTTTTCAAGGGTCCACTTGCCCTTTAAAATTTTTACAAGGTACCCTTCAGGACTTTTGCAAGGGTTCACTTGCCCTTCAGAAATATTGTTGTGTATATTTTGTCTGACATAGACTTAATCCATTTTTTCAAAAGAATTCTCCACTACGGGTTCTTCCCAAAGCTTTACTTATAAAAATGAAAGAAGTAAAGACATCCTGAAAACCTGATCAAATCCACTAGACAAATTTGGATTCTTTACATTGCTTGAAATAAACCATGAAAGAAGTTAAGTCATTTGATAAACTTGATTCACTCTGACTCCACCCAGTCAGGTTCTCTACATTGCTTTTCTCATGAAACTTTATAATTTGAATCAAATAGAGTTCACAAGCCTAATTTGCATTGTCTTGATCCATTCGGGTTCTATGCATTGCTTTACTTATGAAATTTTATAAGTAGAAGTACATGAAGTTCCTAAAACTGAATTACTCCATCTTGACCCAGTCAAGTTCTCGAACCTACTTTACTCATAAAACATTATAAGTATAAGCACATTGAGCTGACAAACCTGATTCATGCTATCTTGACCCAGTCGGGTTCTCAAACCAACTTTACTTATAAACCTTTATAAGTAGAAGTACATGAATTTCACAAACCCAAAATATTCCACAAGTACATCGACTTGACAAACCTAAATTACTCTAAAAATGCAAAAACTTCTTACATTTATCATCACTATGCCTTTATCATTAATGTTTGTACATTTGACATCAATGACAACTCATGACACTCTCAAATTGCCAACAATCTCCCCCTTTGCCATTGATGGCAAAAATCTCTGCAAGACTAGACAAACCCCCTTGTTTTGCTTCTTTGCCCCGTTTTGCTTCTGTGTCTTGCTCTTTTCTCCCCTTTTAACATTAATGACAAAGCATCTTCTACCAATATGTCAACTAACCTCCCCTAAAATACACTTGTTCAGGTACTTCACTATTTCTAATCCTCGACCCTGTCATATTAGAACAAGATAATAGTAGCTTCCCCTTAGGCCAGAATACATTTTCCCAAACTCTTCTTCTAGGAGTTAGTGATGTTCCTTTTATATTCCCCCTAGAACTATGCCTGTTCACTAGGAACTAGTGATATGGTGTAGGAGCTACCACTCCCAACCGCTATCTCATATATTCAAATTGGTCCTTAGGCAAAGGTTTAGTGAATATATCTGCAATTTGGTCTTTTGTTGGAACATATTCCATTGTGACTTCTTGATCACCAACCTTTTCTCTCAAAAAGTGATACTTGATTGATATATGCTTTGTTCTGGAGTGCATCACTAGATTCTTGGATATATTTATAGCACTTGAATTGTCACACAAAATGGGAATTGGTCCTTTAAACTCTACTTCAATATCTTTTAGTGACTACTTCATCCACAACACTTGAGTACAACATGCCATTGTTGCAACATATTCTATTTCTACTGTAGATAGTGTAACCGACTCTTGTTTTTTACTTAGCCATGAAACAAGTCTGTTACCAAGGAAGAAGGCACTACCACTAGTGCTTCTTCTATCATCTATGCTTCCTACCCAATCAACATATGTGTATGCTAACAAAGTGAAATTGTCACTTGACGGGTACCATAAGCCATAGTCTATTATACCTTTGATATATCTTAAGATTCTCTTTACATCATTTACATGTGTTTTTTTTGGAGTAGCCTGGAATCTAGCAACCATGCATATAGCTTACATGATGTCTAGTCTTGTTGCAGTAAGATATAGCAAACTACCAATCATTCACCTATACAAAGTATGGTTCACTTCAAGAGATTCATCATTCTTTCTCAACTTACATCCAGTTATCATGGGAGTGATAACTGGTCTGTTGTCCTCCATACTGAATATTTTTTGAGCATCTCCTTTGCATACTTGGTATGAGATATAAATATTCCTTCTTTGGATTGTGAAACCTATAGACCAAGAAAAAATGAAAGTTCTCCCAGCATGGACATTTCAAACTCCTTTTGCATTTGATTTGCAAATTCTTTGCACATATTATTGTTGTTTCCACCAAAAATAATGTCATCAACATAGACAACTATGATCAACATATGTCCATTTTTAGACTTAACATATAGATTACTGTTAGTACATCCTTTGATAAATCCTTGTTACAATGCTCATCTAGCCTTGAATACCATGCTCTCGGTGCCTGTTTTAGACCATACAATGCATTTTTCAATTTGCACACATAGTCTTCCTTATCTGTCAATTGAAAACTTCAAGTTATTTAATATAAACTTATTCATCCAAGGTTTCATTCAAGAAAGATGATTTAGCATCCATTTGATAGACTTTAAACTTCTTAAAGACTAAGAATGCTAATAACATTCTGATAGCTTCTAATCTTACCACTAGGGCAAATGTCTCCTCAAAGTCTATTCCTTATACCTGAGCATATTCCCTTACAAACAAGTCTAGCTTTGTTTCTCACAATAACTCCATCTTTGTTCAACTTGTTTTTAGAAACCCATTTTGTTCCAATGACGTTCTTATCTGTGGGTCTTGAAACTAGCTGCCAAATTTTGTTCTTTTCTATTTGACTTAGTTCCTTACTCATGGCCTTTTTCCAATTCTCATCTTTGCTAGCTTTAATATAGTTTTTGGGCTCAATTTTAGATAGTAAAGCAAAACTTGTTCTTTGCTCATTTTAGTTCTTCTCCTTGTTTGAACTCCTTCTTTCATGTCTCCAATGATCTGTTCCTTACGATGATCCTTTTGAACAAACTTTGTGGGTGCCTTTTCAATCCTTTTCACCTCTTGTTCTTTATCTTCTAATATTTCATTCTCATCTTCTTCTTTTAGCTCTTCAATACTGATCTCCTTTATTGGTTCAATCTCTTCTTTGGAGATCTCTTCTACTTTAACATGAATGCTTTCCACTAATTTATGAAATATTTTTTTATAACAAACATAAGATTTTCTATGAGTGGAATAACTAAGAAATATTCCCTCATCACAACGTGACTCAAAACTGCTTAGCTTTTTCTCCTTCCTTCGAATGTAATATTTGCTTCCAAACACTATGAAGTACTTGACTGAGATAGGCTTTCCATACCATAGTTCGTATGGAGTCTTATCATTGTTCACCCTCAAATGAACTCGAGTCAAAATGTATATAGCTATTTGAATTGCCCCTCTCCAATAACCATCAGATAGGTTGGCTTCTTTTAACATTATTCTAGCCATTTCCTTGACAATCTTGTTCTTCCTTTCAACCACTCTATTTTTCTATGGAGTTCTTGAAACTGAGTAATGTCTTTTAATTCCATGCTTCTCATAGTAATCTATGAATTAATTTGAAGTGAATTCACCACCTTTGTTAGATATGAGGCACTTAATCTTTCTACCAATCTCATTTTCAACCATGGCTCTAAATTTTTTGAATCTCTCAAAGGCTTGAGACTTGTCCTTTAAGAAGGTTATCCATGTCATTCTAGTATAGTCATCTACAAATATTATGAAGTAATACACTCCTTTGGAGCCTCTTGTCTTGGTTGGTCCACAAAGATTAGTATGAACTATCTGTAAAGGCTTTGTAGTTGCATACTCTTTAGTTTGAAATGAGACCTTGGTTTGTTCACCGAGTTGACACTCTCTACACATTGTGTCTACAGGCTTAGTTATTTTGGGCATGTGTCTTACAAACTTATTGGAACTAACTTTGATTAAATTATCAAAGTGAACATGGCCCATCCTTCTGTGCCATAACCAACTCTAATCAATCTTTATCATAAGACAATTTGTATTATTTACTTCAACCAGATTATATATGTTACTCTTAGTCCTCTTTCCTTGTGTAATAATTTTTTTAGACCTTTTTAATTCACAATCTTCAACATCAAATATGAATTTATAGCCATTTTCACACATCTGAATGACACTCAACAGATTATGTTTTAGTTCTTTAACATACATAACATCATGTGTAAGAAGCTTGCCATCTATTTGTAAGGTTCCTTTGCCTTTGATTTTGACTAAAATATTGTCTCCCAAGCTAACAGTCCCTTATTTGCATTGGCTCAAATTTTTGAACTTACTCTTGTCCTCTATCATATGCTTTGAGCAACCACTGTCTATGACCCATAGATTTTTCTCTTTAGCATGTAGTGTTATTTGAACAATCATAGACTGATTCTTCTTTTTCCATATCTCCTTGGGATTCTTGACTGTACTTATCTTTGTTGTGTCATTGATTTGTGAGCCTTTGTTCACTTTAGGAGTCTCAACGCTTTTTGCATTGTTAGATTTAATAAGCTTTTTTCTACAATACTTTGCTATATGCCAAAAATTGTTATAGTTGTAACATAAAACATCTAGATCTAGCTAAGGAGCAAATGAATTCTTACTTAAGAAGCTTATCCTTTTCTTAGGTACAAATTTACAATCAATTGCTGTATGGCCAAATTGATTATAACTATAAAAATAACCATTAAATGATGAGGAATACCTAGTTATCATTTTCCTTTGGGGATATAAAGGAGATCTTTTGAACTTTGTCTTCTTCATGTTCCTTGCTGTTATGTTACTTTTTGTAGTAGCAACCTTGGTCTTTGTAGGAACAAAGTTATTACTTTTCTTCTTCTCTTTATAAATATGATTTTATTCTTTTTTGATTCTTGATTCTGCTGCTGCCTTAAAATTTCCATACAAATTCCTAGTTGTGCTCAACATGGGACTCTTGCCTTTCTCATACCTAAGTCTTAATTTTTCTTTGAAGGGCTTTTGTGAGCTGATCATATCATCCAGTATTGTAGATCCTCCTTTCAGTTTCAGACCTCTATCAATTTATTTTTTGGCCTTTTTGAGCTTTTTTCTTAGGTCTATGATTTCTTCCTCCATTTTAAAGCATTTTAAAGACTTTGCTTGCAAATAAGTTTTGACCACATCCTCTATCTTGTTTGCCTCCTCAACTTGGGTCTTCAAACTCACTATCATTTGATCTGATTCCTCATTTAGTTTATTTAATTTCTCAGACTCTTTTTGACTAAGATTCTTTTGTTTACAATTTTCCTTTCTAAGCTTGTCTATTTCTTTTAGATCACAAATGAGTTCGCATTCCAGATTTACTTCTCCTTCCTCTTCATCATCATCATCTAAGTCCTCATCTTCTTGGCATAAAGAAGTTGCTTCATAAGTCATGAATAGTAATTTATTTTGTTTGGCCATAAAATCACTATCATGATCATCACTTGAACTACTACTGTCATCAACAGAGTCACTATCTTCTTTTGAGTACAACCCCTTTTTATTCTTAAAGAAGATTTTCTTCTTCTTAGGATAATAGGATTTCTCTTTTTGATTTTTCTCAGATGAATCAAAATCATCTTTCCTTTTATGTGGACATTTAGTAGCAAAGTGACCTATCTTTCCACAATTAAAACATTTGAAAGGTAACTTACCTTTGTATTTTCCTGAGCCCTTCTTCAATTTTATGATTAAATTGGCTTCTACATCATCAACCTCCCTAGATTCAAAATTAGGAGTTTCTTCTTCTTTTGCCTGCTTAGAAAATTTGAAAGCAACTTCTTTCTTGGATGACTCAACTTCTCCCAGCCTCATCTCGTATGTAGTGAAATTTCCATGCAACTCATCTACTGTGAGCTTGTTTAAATCTCTTGCTTCTTCAATGGCAAAATTTTTAGAATCATACTTTGTTGTCAAAGATCTTAAAACCTTTTTGAAAATGACTAATTCATGTATTATCTCTCCAAGTCCTCTGATTGCATTTACAATCCCATCTACCCCAAGAAGATAGTCTGCAATCTTCTCATCCTCACTCATCTTAAGACTCTCGAACTGTCCCTTATGTGTTTGAAACTTGGCTTGTTTTACTCGGTCATCTCCTTCATATATGCTCTTTAATTTGACCCATATGTCTTTTGCACTTTGACAATGCATCACTTTGACAAACTCGCTGTTTGACAATCCATAGAGAATAACATTCTTTGCTTTGGCATTATTTTCACATGCCTTCTTCACTACCTGATCAGTAGGAGAAACATCATGGGGTGTGTATCCATTCTCAATAGACATCCAGACATCAAATCCTAAAAATGTCAAATATGCTTCCATCCTTATGTTCCATAAAGCATAGTTAATCCCATCAAATAAAGGTGCCTTGTTTGATGACGTTCCTTCATGACTGGTCATTTTGTGTTCAAACTCAAAGATTCACCTGAGATGATTAAGCTTCTCACTAGAAACCTATTTCTCTGATACCAATTTTTGAACACACCTATCTACTGAGGAGGGGGGGGTGAATCAGTAGATCTCAAAAACTAGATTACTTACAACTTTCAAGATGAATGCTAAACAAATGAAAAAAAACTTAAATAAATCAAAGAAAGATATCTCATGCACAGAAGCAAAACACATAACACATGATTTATACATGGAAACCCAAATGAAAAAAGCCATGATGAGAATGTTTCTAGAAACTATTGTTCTAATCTAGCCTCATAAAATTTGTCTCACTGACTTAACCTCACTGGGTACATTTAAGGACACCCATCCCAAGGAGACACCAATCCCTTGTTTTAAGATCACCAACTCTAAGGAAGCACCCACTCCCTATTCTGAGCACCAACTCAATTTAATCTGATGGCACTAACAAATCATACATTTATAATTCAAATTAATGACTTAGATTCATCACAGAATCCAAATCTCTATTCTTTGTTGCATGTCTAGTTTACAACCGCTCATTTTTCATTCAACACTCTTGTGTGATCTTTGCTCTTTCTGCACCCTTTCTTTGTCTCTAAACTTATCTGTTTGATGCTCTGATATTCTCCACTTCTACCATCATACCTCCATGCTCATATGAGTCTCATATATTTGCATCTACAACTCAACTCTTCTCATTCCAAAATGAAAAACAACTATTTTTATTTCTTTCTCTTCATCTCTTTGGAATTTTGCATCATCCAATATTGATTACAACATATGAAATATATAGAAGACTTTAGAAGAATAACCATTTTTACAAGAAGAATATATTTGTTTCCTTCACTCATTGTGCCAAACTTCTATAAATGACTTACTTTATCAGGTTTTTGAAGATACATGATTCAATCTTTAAGTAACCCTCCTTTTTTTAGGTCTTCGTGTATGCATTACTTAGTCAGGTTCTTGAAGATGCATTACTTGAAACTGGATTGATTGTTAAACTTCAACACTTTGGTATCATCTCAATTTCTTTGGCATTTATGTTTTACTTCCCCTTTATCAATCTCTTCAAACTTGCTTGATATTTAACTTACCTTGACCCTTTGAGAATTCCCTACATGACTTCACACTTACCCTTCAACAAAGTTGCAAGTGACCTTTCTTCTTCGAATAAATTGTTGTAGGTTTTTTGTTAAGGGCTCTTCAAGATAATTTCTCTAAAATAATTATTGCTAACAATTTCCATGAAAGAATTGTAGTGGACAATTTCCTCAAAAGAATTATTGCAGATAATTTCCTCGAAAGAATTGTTCAAGTGTCCTTTGGATTTTTTGTAAAGGTCCACATACCCTTCAACCTTTTTGAAAAGATCCCTTTGGAATTTTTTCAAGTGTCTACATATCCTTGACAAATTTTTTGAAAGAATTCATCAAAGTCTTCTTCCCAAATATGTCCTTCAAAACTACTGCAACATACCCTTAAAAACTTTCATTTTAGGTCACTTGTCCTTTGACACTTTGCAAATGTACCCTTCAAAACTTTTGTTTTGGATCACTTGTCGTTCAACATTTTGTAAATGTTCCCTTCAAAACTTTTGTTTTGGACCACTTTTCCTTCAACACTTTTTGCAAGATACCCTTTAGGAAATTTTCAAGAGTCCACTTACCCTTTGGACTTTTTTCAAGGTACCCTTCAGGACTTTTGCAAGGGTTCACTTGCCCTTTGGAATTTTTGCAAGGTACCCTTCAATAATTTTGTAGGGGTCCACTTTCCCTTTGGAAATGTTGTCATAGACATTTTATCTGATAGAGACTTAATCCATTTTTTTGAAATAATTCTCCACTACAGGTTCTTCCCAAAGCTTTACTTATAAAAATGAAAGAAGTAAAGACATCCTGCAAACCTAATCAACTTCACTAGACAAATTTAGATTCTTTAGACTACTTGACTTATACACCATGAAAGAAGTTAAGTCACTTGATAAACCTGATTCACTTTGACTTCACCCAGTTGGGTTCTCTACATTGCTTTTCTCATGAAACTTTATAAGTTGAAGCAAATAGAGTTCACATGCTCGATTTGCATTGTCTTGACCCAGTCGGGTTCTATGCATTGCTTTACTTATGAAATTTTATAAGTATAATCACATGAAGTTCCCAAAACTGAATTACTCCATCCTAACCCAGTCGAGATCTCAAATATGCTTTACTCATAAAACATTATAAGTATAAGCACATTGAGTTGACAAACCTGATTCATGCTATCTTGACCCAGTCAGGTTCTTGAACCAGCTTTACTTATAAAACTTTATAAGTAGAATTACATGAATTTCACAAACCCAAAATACTCCACAAGTACATGGACTTGAAAAACCTGAATTACTCTAGCAATGTAAAAGCTTCTTAAGTTCATCACCACTATGCCTTTATTATTAATGTTTGTACATTTGACATCAATGACACCTCATGACACCCTCGAATTGCCAAAATTACTGTCAAAGGTTACGATTGTAGTTAGGGAAACATTTTATACATACTCATCAACGGTTATGTCAAATCTCTTTGTGAACATCATTGGCACTGATGCAATATGTCAAATTGATAAGTGTATTGTTAACTGAGAACCAAGACCCGAACCTGAGCCACCGTCCATGATGTGGTAAAGTATTTGATTTTCACCTCCATAACATACTTGATCCACACAACTTGAGCCAGACTTAAAGTTTTTCTTTAATAAGTCTCAACAGATAGTACATCAAGGCAAGTTGAGTGCAGTCATAGTATGTGCTCTAGTTGAGATTTATATTAATCAACAATATAGATTAACGATTACACTCTCTTTTTTTTCCCCAATTTCCTCCCTCTCATCTCCTTTTCTTCCTTCCTCTTATGCTGCACCCTTTACTTGATTTTATTTATGCATGAGAATATTTCTCTCTTTTTCTTCTATTCTCCAATTTGCCTTAAAACAAAAGTAAAAATCCTTGTTTTATTCTATATTTATTTTTTTATTTTGTTTTTTTCTTTTTCTTTTTAAAATATGAACTTCTTAACTTACTTTTGGTATTTATGTATTTTATTTTTTTTAATTAAAATTAAATTGCTTAATTTCACAATTATATGACTTAATATTAATGATTAACTCATTAATAATTAAATTTGAATTTACTTTATTTACACAAATTACATTTTTGAACATGTTAAAATTTATGAGTACATTAACATGACATAATCACAATCACACAATATTAATTCTACATTATCATTAAACTTAGCTAACACATCATTAATATGCATAATCGATTATCTAAGTGTAGATAAACATCAAAATATACTAACACAAACCATTCAAACCATGCATCTAATATGTATTAATTAATGTGTTGTGTGCAGGGTTCTAACCATTCTTTTGTCGTCTCCCAACAACTCCATCTATGTCACCTTCTCTGATGATGTTCTCCCTCCGTCATTCTCTAAGAGATGAGTCTCTCCTGCGTCAAACTCAAAACAAGCACGTAGTTAGTCCATAACACCCTGACATGTATATCATAAAATAATGCTAAATAATAAGTCAATATGATCATAATGTAAATAATATACACTAAAACTAACTCATATAAATATAATCATGTGATCAAAATAACATACATATGTCCCATAATAACATATGACTTAGAGCTAAGTCAAATAATAGTCAAATCAAATCATCAACTATAAATATCCATGAATAATCAAGTATGTTTGCTTAGCGAGGAATTATGATGTAACACTTTTTGGGTAAATCTCTTTGTGACGAGCCTTAATTTGTATTTCTTTTAAAAGACCCAATGAAACCAATGGGTTTTCAATCAATTGGAAGATTAACTAACTTCCAAGTTCCATTCTTGTCTAGAGAATCATTTTCACTTTTCATTGCTTTTCTTTATACATCAAGATTTTCAGTGTGTTTGAAAGAATTGGTATCTGAATCAAAAGCAACATTGACTTATTTTGGGAGGGTCATCCAAGGTAAGTTTTTATATCTTATCTTGAAGTTCTTCTAGGACCTTGTATGATTACTGAGCCATTGTATGTGCACTTTGAGTAACTATTTATTCAATGACATCTTTCAATGTGTGTGAGACCTATTTTAGTATATTTTTCTGAGTTTTTTTTTTGAATAGCTAGTGCCTCACTTTCTTGATCTGAAGCTTCTTCATTTTTTGACATATGACCAATTTCTGATGAAGATTCATTTTTTTCCACAAGGGAGTGTCATTTTCAATATAGGAGTCAATATATATTCAATTGTTTCCTAAATACAAGTCCTCCCTTCACTATTTGGAACCTCCATATCAATATCCTTGAAAATACCAAATTTAACATATTTTTCAAGCCAATTATTTTTCATCTTATGTTTGTTGTGTTCTTTACAGTTTCACAAAAGACAACATCTCTTGTGATGAGAAATTTATTGTTCTCATCATATTTTTTGTATTCTTTTGAAGATTCTAAGTATCGCAAAAAGATGCATTTTTGACTTTTATGGTCCATCTTATTCAATTTATCCTTGAGAATAAATGCATAACAAGTGGATCTAAAAACTTGAAGATGTCGTACTAAATGAAAGACCACACTAGACTTCATATGGAGTCTTCATGTGAATGGATATTGATGATAACCCATTGCAATGATATATTACTATTTGTGTTAATTCTGCCCATAAATACAGATTTACCCCTTTGAAATACAACATTGCTTAAACCATGTTATTTACAATTTTGTTTATCCTCTCAATTACTCAATTTTATTGAGTGTAAGGGACTTTTGAAATGATTTTTAATCCCATTTTACTTGAGATGGGATTCAAATACATTTGACATGAATTAACCACCATTTTTAGTCTTAAGTGTCCCAATACAAGATTATGCTTCATTTTAAATCATTGTTTGAAACCTTTGAAAAGTCTCAGAGGATTCTGATTTTTGTTTAAAAAATTAGATCCAATTCATTCTACTGTAGTGATCAATGAACAACATGAATAATTACGACCATCAATGGAAAAAATTGATAGAGAACACAAATCGTAGTGAACCAACTATAATTTTCTATTGGCTTTTCACCCTAATTTTTGAAATGTTCCCTTTTGTGTTTCACCAATATGCAAGCTTCACACTTTTCAATATGTTTGGGCAGTGTTGTCAGACTTACAACCCTATTATTTTTTATTGTTTGAATGTTGTCATAGTGACTATGTCCTAATATTTCACACCTGAGAAGATTAGTTAGCATTCCTTCTTCAATAATATGAGAAAAATTAATTAAAATGGAAAGCTCATCTATGATTTTCAACAACTTTTCTTCTTTATAAAAATTAATTTTGATTTGTACCTCTCCATCATCCAATAGAATAGAGTGGCCTTATTGTCGAATGATCACTAAAGACAACAAGTTTATTTTCACTTGAGGAAGGTATATGACAATTTTGAGAATGAAATTTAGAATCCCTAATGGATTGAGTTGGATGGTATGTTTACCTTGAAATTACAGGCTTGTTTTATCTACCAAATATACTGGACCACAACTTTCTTCATGAAACTCCTCAAATATGTCCATTTATAAAGTCATTTTACATGGCACTATTGTCTAGGACCCAAACATTATCCTAGGTTGAATTCACTGAGATATTATTTTTTTCACTTGAAATGGAAACACACATTCACTTGTGAACTTGCAATAGGCCTTGAATCCATCCCATGATGTTTTGATTTCATAAGCCTCATGGATATCTTTTCTGCCACAACATTTGTGTAGATCAAGATTACAAGAGAGGTTAGTTCATGTTAGTATGCCAAATCAAACATAGAAAAAATTGACAAACACAACATCTCAAATATGATCTCTTGGATTAGACAAGACTAGAGGCAACATATTATCAATTAGAAAGCAAACCAAATGCAAATTTACTTTCCATGTGGATATCACCTTCTAAGCTGGTATACATACATGTTTATGCTTATTTTGTAGAGCTAGGAGTCTTGATCAATGTTGCTTATTCATTTCAATAACATATCCCCTTGTCTATGAGTTGTTTGATCAATCAATGTATAGATTTTTTTAAGATCTTACTATATTTATGCATAATAAGTCTACACTCAAAAACTTGTTGAAGCCATAAGGTGAGCCTTCTATTTATATATTATTTAGACTGATTTTGACCATCGAATCAAGATCTAGATGTGTGGCTAGAATTCAGTCTATTTTGAGTAATAAATATCATTAATATTTGAGATTTGAATATGCATTTATTAGGCATGGGTTCCAAATTTTTATATTTGCTTGTATTTAAGTTAATGCTTGACAACTTTCTATGTGATGTCATGATGATGTCAAGATCCTAGATATTTGAATACACTTGCCATGTGAGTGGATTTATAACTTAATTAATAAATTAAGAAAATAAGAAATTATAAAAACCTATGTAATTTTACATTAGAGGAATATTAGATTAATTGAGATAGTTTAATTAACTTAATGCAAAGTGATGTGACTTTTAGAAGTTGAAGAACTGCTCGACCTAATTAATCCAAAAATATCTCTTACACAATTACAATTTGACTCATAATGAATTAAGTAAAGCTGATAGTTGGTTATAGTGCATTGTCCAAACTAGGGATGCCCCAATGTGTTTCAAAATATGTACGTCAAGTATGTTGGAAAATTTGGGTTTTTTATTGATTTTTGACTTGATTTACGTGTTGTTACAAAAAGTTGTTTTGATTACAAATTTGACACAAAAGTGATGGAATTGAGTGTCTATATTTTTACCATGTTTGAAAAGTTTTTTTCAAGACACTAAATGAAGTAACATATTTTCAAAGAATAAAAAAGTCATTAAAATGATTGTATAATGATTGAAGAATTGTGTGTTCATGTTTTATTGATTCTTGTTTAATTTACTACAAATGAGTTCACACTAGTGCCCCAAATGATGTTTGGGATGCCCATGATGATGCCTGCTCAAGGGAGTGGCTGAAAAATATTTTGGATGGATGGGCACTTGAAAGGAAGAAAATAGACATTAAGAATAAAATTAACCCATAAATGAGATTAATCCAAGTGAACTAATGCTTGCACACTTTGATATATGATGATGATAGAGTAAAAAAATGATTTTCACCAAAGAGGGGAAATTGATAAGGATGTTAAGCTCCCAAAAAATAACAAAGGCATGTAAAGGTTTCCTTGAGTTGGTCAAAAATTGGTCCTCGAGTTCAATGGTAGAAGGGAACTCGATTGCAAGACCAACTTGTCAAGCAGTGATGAAAGTTGGCCTTACTAATATAATGGTACTTAGTGTAAGGTATATCACTCAATGGATAAAATTCACTCTAGGGATAACATGTTGATCTTCCCCAAGAGTTCACATCGATAAGAAGGTTTGACACCTTGATGTTGGCTCTTCACCACCTAGGGCGGTAGAATGTTCCAAGGGTTGGGCTGTTCACCCATTAAAGTGGTATGTGAATAAGGTTCAAAACATCATGATTCATGAGATAGTTTGGTCTATATATAGTGCAGACATTAGAACACTGAGATGACTTTTCCTTAGTATGAGAGGACTAGGAAGGACGTACCTTTGGTGTACCAATTATCATGCCCATAGTAGACGTTGGGTAGCCAAGTGTGAAGTAGATAACTGTTGAACACCTCTAAGTAAGAAGCCCACCTCAAGATGAGTGCTCTCCATAAGGTCGCAATGAGATGGGCCATTTACAAGATGATAGGTGTCAAGTGGAAGTGCAGTGATGTATGCAGTTGAGGTATCCTAATAGACTTAAATATTTGAACATTGTTCGTACATGACCCATTGGATTTGATTAGGTACACAAAGTATAAAATATATTTTCTTGAAATAACTATATTTATATTATTTATAATATAAAATATGATTATGATAAAATAAGATAAATAAAATACAATCTCATCAAGTCAAGATTGTTAGAATGACATGCTGCTTTTTCCATTAATTTCCTTTTTAGGATCAGTTGTAGTCTTACTAACTTTACTAGTGGTATGGATGATTTATTTTATTTTATTTGAATGTGTAAAGTACCTTAGTCACAATTAAATTCTAAGTACTCTAACATTGAGTTAGCAACCCTTATTCATTATTTGGAGAAATGTAATCAAAGTGGCATACAAAGTTATTCCATATGAAAGAACTGGTATGAAATTTGAAACATGAATAAATAGAATCTATGGAAAAATAAAAAATCAATGATCTATTAATTTAAATCTACCATTTATGAATCAAATCAGAAAATTTCTACAGATCAGGGTATTTTTGTCCATCAAATGAAATCACGATGATTCAAAAAAATCATGAATGGTGGACCTAAGAAAATATCTATTTATTATGAAATATATTGGCATAATGTACCATTACCAATCCCAAATTATTGGATTAACATTTTTTGTTTACATATTTTTTTGTAAATTGATTTATTCTTTTCTTATAGATCCATTATTCATGGATAAAGTTAATTAGGAATTAACTATCATCTAGCTAGCTTAGAACAGACTTGCTAAAGTTGATCAATCATGAGGAATTTTTTCAAGATAACATTTATTTAGCCCACTCTAGTCATAGGCTAGAAAATATAAGTGACACACTTTGACTTTCCCCAAACAGGGTGAAAGCAACGGTCTTCGGGAATAATCTATCTCTAAATAAGAGACATACTTTGATTTTCCCCAATCAGGGCAAAAACTACGAGCTTGGAATTAGAATAAACACTAAATGATGGAATTGACCCAAAGAAGGGGGATCGATTGATTAATTTATTTGATCCAACAAGGCAGATTTGATCGCTAATTAATTGATGTGACCTAATAGGTCATATTTGAGCATTGATTCAACTAATTGATTGGAAATCATAGCTCAAGGATTTAACTTATTACACAAATTAAGTTGAGATGAAAGACACAAACATAGGTGTGATGATATAATGATTTTTTAAAGAATGAAGAAACCTCAAAAACCTAGGCACACAATAATGCTCAAAGATAATGATAGAAATGATTCTCTTGTATCTTCTAATGTGGAGATACACGTATTGTTAGCATATATACAGTGATAATGTTCAGTGGTCATGATTTGATTAAGGAAAATATTATGATAATTTCTTACAAAGGGAGATGCCTCTTCAGAGTGAGACATTATATAAAAGCCTCAATCACTTGATTTTTATTGGAGCACACAATAACATACACCATGATATAAAAAACCATGATGACCTAACCATAATATGCATATGAAACAAATCCCGATCCAATAGATAAATGACACAAACACACCATAATATGGAAAAATCAATATGAAATTGTAGTCATATGCCAATGGATGGACTTAGGGTACAAACATAAGGGATCATATTATGAATGCATATGGACCGAGTCAAGGCAAAATAATAAAATCAAACAAGAAAACACACATGTACAAAATTGAAAATAAAATCAATAGAAAACATCATGTCATTAGTTAAGTCAAAAATCATGTGTGAAGGCTTAATGATAATTATAATTGGATGATGCTCCTAAGCAAGGAATCATGTAAGGGGATGAAATAAAGGAATAAAATAATAAGGGGTATCTGAGCTGACTCTAGATGCTCCATACAACTGAACACTAAATATATAGTCCATGTGGACCTTAAGGCCAAATGTAGTTCTCCCGATAATTGGGAAAGAAGAAAAGTGATGACAATGAGTAGGCTGAAACTTTGGAGATAAAAATATGAGTGATTCATAAAAAATGAGAGTGTAAAATAAAATGAATGGGAGAAATGAAAATGAAAATAAAAGTGTTTGAGATGACCTGAGTTACCCCATGTAGCCAAGTGCTACACGCATAGTCTGTGTGGACCTCAACCCGATGTAGTTCTCCCAAGAACGAGAGTGTAGTAAATGGATAACACTATTGATTAAAGTGATCATTATAAAATGAAAGATACCCATCCAAAACATATAAAAGCACCTAGGGGAATGAGATAATCAAAAGTTTGTTTGAATTATCAGTTTTAATTGAATTTGATGAAGTCATGATTTGAGTAGGAGTTTTTCCACCCATGAGATATTAAATGCAAAGAGGAGGATTATCCACATGAAACTCAAATAATGCCACTGAGATCATAACCATAGGGAAATCCACTATCTAACAGGATGGTAAATCGTGCAAAGGTTTTGTGGCTTGATATCTCTTTTTGGGATTTTCTAATCTTTGAATTTCTAGGAATTTAAAATTTTTCTAAGTGTTTTGGATTTTTGGAATAGGATACACATGAGTATTTTGCGAGTAGAATGCACAGGGAAATATAAAAAAATGTACAAAGAACAATATAGCAAAGGAAAAACAACCTTGGGTAGAGGTTTAAACAACATCTAAGCTAGTTACAATGGGACACTTCAAACCAACAACAAATTAGGAGGCAAATATAACACCACTCAACAACGAATAAAAATGAGAAAACAATGAAATGAGGGGAAATAATTAGAAGAATTATAAAATAAGTTATTTCAAGGAACTACCAAGAAGGAAAATCATGTTGAATTACCTTGATGCACTTGTCTACAAAGATGTGTCAAATGATGACCAAATCTGAAATGTATTCTAAAATGCTCTCAAAATATGCCTATAGTACTTGTTGGTCATAATCAAGATCAGGATGGTAATAATTAATAGGATAAATGCAAGGCTTGATCCAGGAATGGATAAATAAAGGAAGGGGAGTTGGAATGGACATGGAGGAAATTCCCCCAAGTAGGGGCTCTCATAGATAATGTTCAATCAAGTTAAGCATTAAAACACTTGAGATGCATAGTGTTCATGGGCTCATCGAGATCATACCACTCTAAAGTAGCCAACATATATGCCCCAGAACCATAGTTTTCTATAAAAACGAAAGGATCCATCCAATCTGGTTCAAATTTACCTTTCTTCTCACATTTGGCATTGATGGTTTTATGATTCTCTTTTAAGACAATATCACCCACTTCAAATTCTCTTGGAATGATGCATTTGTTATAGATACAACGTATTTGATTCTAATAAACTTTAAGATGACTTAATAGGCGTAGATGTTTCTCATCCAATAATTAAAACTCTTTTAGCTTGGCTACTCTATAGTATTCTTCATCAATTATACCCTGCAATGAAATACATAGATAAGGCAACTCAATCTCAATAGGAAGGATAATCTCATAGCCAAAAACTATAGTGTAGGTTTTTATTCCTTTTAATGATTTTTCCTTATAAATGTTATTTAAATTGCTTAGGTGTTATTAGGTTACTAGGGAAGATAATCCCACGTGCATGAGGATGTTGAGTCAAGCCTATCATACAACTATATGTGTACCTTTCTTAAAGCTATTGTAATCAATCTGATCAATGCAATTTATGAATACAATATGATATAACTTCTACTCTAGCTTGATTTCATTCTCAATAATTGAGTTCTACTTCTCTTTGATTCTCTCCAATAAAATCATGGATGATTTCTTCATGATATCAGAGCGGTGATGGTAAAATGAACATCGATTTGTTATTTTTTTGAAATATTGAGTAGTTTATTTTATATTCTAACATAAATTGTTAATAGGAAATATACAGATAGGCATGTTCATTTGTAGTTCATTCTCCTACTATAATATAACATTTGCTTGTTTTTTGTTTTGCCCATTCTATCAAGTTTGTAGTGTTTAAAGACTGGTACATGATGTTTATGAAGTTTCCAATTTGAAAGAAGAACATGACTGTGTGGAGAACTCCAAATAATGACACATAAAGAGGAATGGTTGAGAGGAGAGTCTCCATGGAAGGGATTTTATCTTCACAATATTCAATGTTTCATTGACCCTAGAGACCACTCAACATATATAAACATCCTATAAAACTTTAGCCAACCGCCATCGACCTTGTTGATTGTTGTAAGCTGATCTTCCTTTATTGGTTTGCCTTTGGCACCAACCATGAAGGTCCAATAGATTCTACATGATCCAAACCACTTTCAGGCCTACCCACTACAATTTTTTGAAACTACCAATTTTTTATCCTCTTGCCATGTTTAGGCATAATGGGCTCAATACAATGAGCTTGGCATCATGCCAACCTAAAATCCATTAGTGAAAGGAGAGTTGTGTGGTTTCATCATTTGGTGATAAGCATTTCTAAAATATTAAAAGGTTCTTCACACACTCTATTCATCATTGGAAGCTAGACGAGCTTCCTAGACAAGAACCAAATCCCTATTTGAAGATGCCACCTATTTTAAGATAGAAGTGCATATCCCTCGTTGTCATCTATATCATATTCTTCATGCTGCCCTCAAACTGTTAAACAAATTACCATTATCAAGCTATAGGTTGTCACCACTCTCCTTCCAAAATTGCTTAGCCAAACCACCTTTTCACGACTCAAAATTACTTTTTACCAAATTCATGGTTTTAAAACCACCTACTTTAGAAACTCATGGTATTAGGGAAAACCATAGTTTTAAATTTTTTTTGAAAGTTTTTTAAAAAGGGGCTTACTTTTTAATATTTAATGTCAATTTGTTTGATTTATATTATTACATTGAACTTGTAAAGCTTTCAATAAGATCTTTGGGTGGAAGTGATTATTAATACGTTGAACTTATTTTTATAAAGTTGTTTTATAAGTGGCAGACATATGGTGGAAGAGTTTATTGGTGGGTATATTACAAAAAGGAGGGATTTTTTTATAAAAACAATATCATTAGGTAGATATTATAAGGAGATAATATTTTGTATTTATTTATCACATTATTTATATTTTTGCTTAATGAAGATGAAGGGTGAAGTCTGATTTGTAGGAGGTCAAACCTCCTCACAGGTAAACCAAACTTTATACTTCTCCTTCATTGCTTTTCCCACATTTTGCACTTGTACTCATGGATGTAGTATCAATAAAGTCTGACATCCCTCTTGTTTTTAGTATCACATGTATCATTCTTTTTTGACATCATTACACAAATTTTTCATGGATGCATTCTCTATTGAGTATAACATCCAACACTCAAGCGTGATATGTTACTTGAAAACTTTGGGGGGTCATTGCTGATTATCCCAAGGGGGTTGTTGTGGGCCCTAATTTCTCTCTTTTACACACATGGTTTTTGAAACTATTACATGTGCCAATTTGGTGTCAACTACACTTATTTCTCATTCATGTATGCATTTTCAACTATGTCTGATGTCCATTCATTAAGCATGCATTGTAGCTTATGCCTTGATTTCTATCATTTGTGTGGACATAATTTTGACTAAGTCTGATGTCACTCACATTGAGCATGCATTATTCTTTCAACTTGAGGTGGTGTCATTCCAGGTTGCATTGTGGATTATTTCATTTCCTTGGTGTCTTTAATCTTAGTTTGGGTTATTTGTCATACATGATGTTAAAATATTCTACTCCAATAGTTATTCTTGGAAGGAAAAATTATGTTTCATGGTGTTTGTACATGGTACATTTATCATGAAATTAGACCTAGATGGGTTCCTCCTCCCACTAATCCAGTTCAGTAAAATTCTTGGGCTAACTCATGTGGCTATGTTTTTGGTCACTTATTGATGCACATTTATTATGATATACACCACCATGTGGGGCACGTAGAGTGTCTTAGAACTATTTTTATTACTTCAAAATATTTTTGAAGAACAATGTAGAGATTGTAATCTCTTATCCTCCTCTTCCTCATATTGTTATCTCTTCTGAGATTATATTGTATTCTCCTATTATTTCTTGTGATGACACATTTTTATCAGACATGGATCTTCTCTTTGTCGAGCCACCACAATGGGATGAGTTTCTGCCAGGCATGAGATGTCTTTTTGCATAAACCACATAAATTCCTATACATAATTTTATTCTTCCAAAGCCATCACATATTTTTACTTCATAGGAGTATGTTATATCTAGTGAGAATACACCTATCAAGAACATCGATGAATCATATGTTCCTGTGGATAATCATTTTATAGATTTACATGTTTCATCTGCCATCTATTCTTTAATTTTTATAGTTATTGAGTTATGTTATTCATTTCACATGGACATTATTTCGGTGAATGTTTCATGTCATTCTTTTGACAAGGCTACTTTAGTGGCATTACCTTCACTTTTTGCACATGATCTTTCTAGACCTATGCCATACATCATATTTAGACAAATTTCATAGATATTCATATTGTTGCCTTCATTTTCCATTGTGTAATGGGTAGACTTATAGTACAGTCATTGTATTCTTCCTCTATTAAATAGAAGAAACATTGTTCGATGTAGATGGAGCTTCTTCAGTCTACAAGCAGAGAATGTCATCATTGACATTGATCACTCTTCAGGGGAGTCTTCTAGCCTTCTTATTCTTCTATCTCCATTTATTAGGGGAGTATTTATCTCTTTGGGGGGGGGGGGGCAAGTTTTCCTATGGGTTTTCTCTTTTTCTTCACTTTATGAGAGTTGATTTGCACTTGGGTACCTTATCAAGCCTAGTTGTTAAGATCTTATTTTTATACCCACCTAAACTATGCTTAAGGGGGGTTGTTAGTGTAAGTGTTTATTCTATTTAATGATTTTTTCCTACAAATGTTATTTATATTTCTTAGGTGTTATTAGGTCGTTATAAAATATAATCCCACATGCATAAGGATGTTGGGTCATGCCTATCTTCCACCTATATATACCTTTCCTAAAAATTTTGTAATCAATGTGATCAATGCAATTTCTAAATATATTATTATCTTAATTTTGCTCTGGCTTGATTTCATTCTCAATAATGGAGTTCTACTTCTCTTTACTTCTATATTCGTAAGCTTGCGCTCATGTGTTTGATTCTATCTATTCATATATTGGAAAGTAGGGATTAGGGTGTCATACCTATAGGTGTGTGGACATTGGTACAATAGACCCATAAGGCAAGGGATAATTGAAAGTGTCAATCTTGACCAACACCATTGACAATTTTATTAATAATTTTGATAATTGTTTTATTAGATGCCTTGGCTTAGCCATTATCTCAAGGGTACTAGGGAGTTGACCTTCTGTGTTTGATATGGAATTGTGTACAGAGGGTTTTCACATCCTTATTCTTGTATGACTTTCCATTTTCAGATATAATGGAAGAAGGAATGCCATAGTGGTAGATGAGGTGTTTCAAAATGAATTTAGAGATCTACTTATTGATTACGTAGGTGAGAGGATTTACTTCCACCCACTTAGTGAAATATTTGGTGGTAGTTAGGATATGTTTGTGACCATCGTAAGAAGTGGGGTTTATCTTACTTATGAGATCAAGACTCCACGTATAAAATAGCCAAGGAGAGGTGACAGGATAAAGTGATCATGGGGAACATGAATTAAATCATTGTGTTTTTGGAAAGCAAGGCATTTTTTGACATGATCACATGCATCTGATTCCAGTATGGGCCAATAATGTCCTTCATAAGGAGTTTTTTAGCAAGGACCACTTTGATTATATGGATTCAAAAAATCCCTTCATGAACATATTTAAATGCTAATTTAGATTCATATGATTTTAAACATCAAAGCAACATCCCATCATAACATTTATGATAGAGCATACCATCGAGAAAAGTGTGACGGGATGCATTGTGAATAAAGGACTATGTTGGTTACGTGATAGGTCAATAAGAAGAATATTGTCTTGGAGGTAGGTATATACATCTTGGTACCAAGGGGAATTTTGACCAATAATATGACATATCATTTCAATGTCTAGAGGAATTTAAGTCGACATAAGAAGGGTTTTAATAAGAAATTGATATTCACAAACATTGGAAGATATCTATATTAAAGACCCGATGATACCCATGGCATACACTGACCTATTTTCAGACCTAGTATTTGATCAAATTGGATACATTCAAAGTGTTGTTTAATATTATCAACCATGCCTTTATAGGGCACAAGCTTCTCATCCTTTATTTAATACTGGTCTATAACCTGATTGATGATCAATTACGAATTACCATAGATAACTAATTGTTGAACATTTCATTGTATTACAAGGTGAAGCCCTACCATAAGTGCCTCATATTATAAAACATTATTGGTGTATGAGAAATTAATTTGGAATGCCTTATTAATGAGATCCCCCATGTGGCATAGTGAATACAATACTACCTCCTAAACCATGAGTTGTGAAGGAACTATCAAAGTATAACTTCCATTGATGTGATTATTTAAGAGTGAAGATGGATTCATTGGGGAAATGCATGCTCAAAGGATGTGTATTTGATAAATGTACTTTAACAAGGTGATATTTAAGTACTTTCCATTTTATGGCCTTCTAATTAGTGTATTCAATGTCAAACTCACTGAGGAGCATAATACATTTGGCCATACAATCTGTCAATGTTGTTTTAGAAAGGAGATTTCTAAGGGGATCAAATTTTATAATGATAGTGGTATTGTTTTTTAACATATAATGGTGTAGCTTATGCAATGCAAATACCATTGCTAAACATGTTTTTTAAATTGGTGTATAGTTGTGTTTATAGGCAACTAGTGTCCTAATAAGATAATAGATTCCACATCCTTTTCCCTAGTGATCATGTTGGGCCACAATTGCCCCAAAGGCATGTTCAACTTTTGAGATATAAAGTAATAGTGGCTTGCCTGGTATTGGCGATAACAACACTGGTGGGTTTCCCAAATAGGTTTTTAATTGCTCAAGTGCCTCTTAATAGTCAACATTCCATTAAAAGGTGGTGCCCTTTTTCAAGAGACGAGTGAAAGGATAAAAATGATCAATAAGTTATAAAATGAAGCAATGAATATATTGGATCTTACCCTATAAATTGTGGATCTATTTCAAATTATAAGGGGGCATTTCTATGATGTTATTCACCTTGGTTAGATTGAATTCAAATCCATGATGGGAAACAATGAAGCCTAGTAGTTTTCATGACATGACTCCAAAGACACTTTTATTTAAATTTAGGTGCAAATTATATTCATGAAGTCTCTCAAAGATCCTCCATAGAAAATCTAGATGTGTGGCTCATGTTCTTGACTTTCCTAGAATGTCATCAACATAGTATTAAAAAATGTCATGCATCATGTCATGGAAGATGATAGTCATGTCATGTTGGTATGTGGCACCAACATTTTTAAATACAAATGACATGACTTGAAAACAAAATGTTCCCCATAGAGTGGTGAACATTATTTTGTGTTGATCTTCCAGTGCAATTTTGATATGGTTGTATCCTAAAAATCAATCCATGAGGGATACCATCTTGTAACCTACTATTGAATCTACAACAATGTCAATGTTTGGTAATGAAAGATTGTCCTTTGGACATGCTTTTTTAAAGTCCCTGAAGTTGTGTATATACAAATTCCCTTTGGTTTCATAATAAATATAATAATATTGGATATCCATTATGAGTAATCAATTGGTCGAATAAATCTGCCCTCTAGTAACTTATCCAGTTTTTTATTGATTAGTATAGTAATCCACAGATGTATTTATTTAATAGGCTTGGCATATAAGTGTCAAACAAGATGGTGTATGACCAGAGACGGATCCAACCTAGGAATATCCATATAAGCCCATGAAAATATGTCAATGAACTCTCAAAGAATGGCAATGATGAACTCATGTTCCTCTACAGTGAGAGACACACAAGGCTTAACCATTTTGGGATCATCTATTGTATCGATATTGGCCTCCATGGTGTATTCTATGAGCAATGTAGATCCATCCTCCAAGAGAGTTTGCATAAAGGGAAATTGATCTTCTTCATCTAATTTTGGAACATCATCTTCACCATTGTAAGAAGAATATGAATCCACCATGTGAGGTAATGGCCAATTGACAAATGTTTCTAGAAACTCTTGAACCAATTTCTCAAAGACTCGTTATTTATATGAACTAATATTTGTCCCCAGTATTATCCATGGACTTGTAGGACTCTGAGCTTCCTAAGGATAAAGGTGAACTTCCTTGTCCATTGACACCTAAAATAGGTTTTCACTAAGGGACTTGTCTTTTTCTTTATGTTTTCCCTAGTCTCAAAGTGCCTCAATGAAGTTCACATGCTCTCCAAAGTAGGTGGAAAGTTCCAACATTATCTCAAAGCCTTGCTTGTGATCTCTAATAGACAAACCATCTCTAAGACCTAGGAATTCTGACAATGCTTATTCATTCTGCAATTCATCTAATGGTATGGTGTGATCTTGTTGATCCCAATTGATTAGTTCAGAGTAATGGAGGATACGATGGAATTTAGGGGAGGAAGTGATAGTGATAACAACATTGGTATCGAAAAGGCTTATGTCAACATTCTCATTGTAAATACTATAATAGGATTATGCATTATTATTAGGATCATCTTTGTTATATGCTAAAGTCATATCACTCTGAAGATCCGAGGGGTCACCCATAGGTGGTCTATATCTAATACCTTGATTAGATTTATGTTTAGTAACAAAAATAGGCTCAATTATACCTTGTTGATTTGGCCCCAAGTCTTTCCCTTTGTAATCTTGATGATCTAACATTTTTTTAGGAATGGGATACTTTTCACACTGATAATAAGAGGCAAAGTCATCATTATACAACCAAGAATCCTCATAACTTCTAGATTGGTCTTAATTTGGTGAAGTATTTTTGAAAACTAAAATAGTGTTCTTAGGATGAGATTCAAAAATTTTACACCATAGTATGTTAGGCTTGTCATGAGATTTATTAGTATGAGGTTTACCATGGGACTTTTGAGACTTTAGAAATCTAGAAATGTGGAAGGCATCCTTGATGTTATAGGTAAAAATACCCTTATATTCAACAATGAAGTGGGAGGAAATTTGGGAAGGTAGAGCAAAGGAAGAGGACATAAAGTCACTTGGGTCAATGTAATTTGAATGGGGAGACTTAGGAGCTTTGGTATTGTCATTTTTAGGTGCATGCTCGAAGCTAGGACAATAATTATATTGACCATACTCAACTTCTAAATGCTTGAAATATTGGTATGGTTGTAAGTCATTAGGAATAGTGACATCCATTTTAGCATAGGTGATTTTTAGGCATTGGTGAAGGGTGGAAGGTATGATCAATAAGAATCTAAGAAGAGAGATTAGTATTGTGCTAGTATGAAATAAAATCAAACAAAACACACTAATAGAGACTTACACCTCTAGCCTAAACACTCAAAGAGCTAGTGATGTGCAAAACAAAAGATTTTTACCTTCCATGAGAGCAAGTGTCATATGTTGGAAATGAATTGGTGTGCTTAATTGTGTGATCATAAAATATCTAGCAATGAAGCTCCTTATACCACCTCTCCTTGTCTCCTTGGTAATATTGAGTTTGGATTTGGCTTGGCTTAAAAAATGGGCATGATAACACTATAATAATGGAAGCTTTGTATGTATTTTTGCATGATAATTTTACACCAAGAGAGCTTATTTATAATTGGGTGAGGCCTTGTATTTATAGCCTCTCAAACTAAATCTAACCCAAGTGTAGTTAGGTTAGAGTTAACTATAGTTGAGTTCGAACTAACCCTAGTTAAGTTAAGGAGGGGACATGCAATTAATATTTGGGATATAAATCCCATTTATTAAGCATGGCCATTTATGAATTTATGACTTTAGGGAAGATATTTTAAATTTTTTGACTTTGAGGAGGATGACATCATCATGACCCCATTTTTATTGAAAATTTATTTTTGAAAAATTCAATTTCACTAGTTGCACATGGAAATTTTACTTAAGCATTTAATTTGGTTTACTTTTTTAATTCATTCTACTTAGAATTTTAGCATTTTAGAAATTATTCAAGTGGCCTCCTTAATGGGTCCAAAGGCCAAACTGTTACATTGCTAGATCACAAGTTATCTGAAGATGAATCTATGAGAGGTTAATATTACACAAAGTATAATACCACAAATAAGTATGCCTCAACATGATTCTGATCACTAATGTCTGATGTGCAGACAAAATTGAGATATTTAATGATTTTTAGGTTTAAATTGCATTGTTTGGTAGAAATCAATTTGAATTCTAATTGGAAGCTAGTTGTGGCCAAAATGGGGTGTCTACAATTTGCCCCTATTTGGGATGGAATTGCAAGCTATAGGCACAATAGTTTCTTCTCAAAAAATGAAAAAATAATTAATGCCTAATGCCCCAGAAGGTGATGGATGAGCCCTGGATGCCCCCTTGAGAGAGTCTGTGGCAAATAAGGTTGGTGAATGTTCCCTTGAAAAGAAGGAAATGATCAAGACATACATGTAAAGGGGGTGGAAAGACTGATTTTTTCAAAGACAGTTATAATCAGTGGCATAGTGAGATGCCCCAATAAGGTAGATAAAAAAAGATGATTTTCCTAAAAGTGATTATAATCATCAACATAGTGAGGGGAAAATAATGAGTTGCCCAAAGGTAGTTATAATCATTAGGAGAATGAAAAATGCACTAGTAGGGTGGATAGAGATAATGATTTATCCAAAGGCAGTTATAATCATTAACACAATGAAAATTCTCTAGTAGGGAAGATAAAGATAATAATTTACCAAAGATGATTATAATCATTAGCACATAGAGAACATGCCCTATTACGTAAGGAAAATGATAATGATTTTCCCAAAGGTGGTTACAATCATTGGCATAGTGGTTTGCCCCCAATATGGAAAATTAGAAAAGGGGGATTACATACTGAATCCATAGTTATAGAGTAAGAGTAAGCGAGGACAAAGGATAGACATGAGGACAAAGGATAGACATGAATTTGGGCTACCTGTTAGGATGGAGATGCACATCCTAATTAGTAGGGATTAAAATTCATTTGTGATTTAATTACTCTATATTTGGGTAATATCTAGATAGGTCAAAAAGCTATTAGGTGTGAATAAGGAGAAGTACTATGGGACCATTACTTGTAAGATCCACCAAACTATTTTTTGTTGTATCATGTGATGGTATGCACCATGATATAAAACACCATGATAATATAGTCATAATATGCATAAGGATTAACACCCGATCTGAGAAAAAATAGAAAAAAAAGTGCCAATTATAAAAACCATGATGACAATGTTGACATATGAATATGGATGGACTTAAGTATCATGCACAATAAATCACCCAATGAACACATTCATACTAAGTCAACGCACAACAATGAAAGCAAACAAATAGGCAAACAAACAATTAAACAAGCAAAAAAAAACACCATGTTAGGAATAAAGCCTCGATACTACATGTAAGATCAATGAACTATATCCTACAGTGTAAGGAAATAAATGTAGAAAACAAGATTCTTAAAAAAAGACAAGTAAGAGGACACATTACACAAATATTATTAGGAAACCTTGCAATGTGCAAGAAAAAACTACATATAAAATGGTAGCTTCCAGAATTTATTAATAAACCCAGTATCAACTCTCTTCTACAATAACTCTTCCATATCAACTCTTTTAGTGCTAACATACAAGCACTCAATGCTTCTACTTGAAACATTCAAGGGTAAACTAGCCTACAAGATCCAACCTCCAAGCATACAAGCCCAAAGCTTGCATGGATCCTCTAACATGATGAATTTACAAAGGAAAGCTCATGCTAATAAATTACATTTACAACATAGAGAGAAAATAGAGAGAGAAGATAAAATTATGCCATACTCCATGTGAGAGCACTATTCATGAATAGGGAATCATGTCCCCCCATGTGCAAGGTCAAGCCTTTGAATGGAATCTCATCATACCCACTTGACCACTCCATATGCACACCCATGTGCTCTCCCATGCATTATGCCCCACTCCATATGCAACCTTAATCTTGTATAGTGATCCTTATCTCCCACTTTCCCATGTGTACACATGTATGAGTCAAAATATTCCCATTTTTGACCTCACCAACTAGGATCCCATAGACAAATATTCCCCACAAGCACATGCCTAAGTATAAATATGTGGTCCACTATCATTATGTCCTCACATGTTTTCCACAAGCCAACCCATGTGATTTAGTAGAAAAATGTGCCCCACTTTCTCTCACTTCCTATTTTGACCTTAAAAAATGCTTTGTGGGCCATACCACCCACCATGGGTCATGCCAAGTCACCACCTAGCCACATCACTAACCATCCACATCACCACCAAGTCACATCACCATGAATAGTGATTATGAAAAGTGATTTGTCAATAGTGATTATGAATAGTGACTTCACATCTTAATATTCTCCTAATTGAAATCAATATACATAAGCCTTTACCGCACCTGAGTATTCTACAACTAACTGCTCATCCATGCCCTCTGATGCCTTAACATAAACCCAATAGAAGTTTTCTTACACTACTAAAAAATTATCTATCTTGACCGAATTTGCTAACATCTACTTCTCCATAGCAAATTATAGCACTGAAGTGACAAATCACTTCTCCACATAGACCAATCCTCTAACATGATTCTACCATGAACTACTCATAATTCCCATCACTTGGGAATATCCAGTTTAGTGTTAATCATGGTATTATGAGGTTTCCTACCCCTGATGAATCCAATACATAGGACAACAACATGTTTTCTCCTCTTTAGGACTCTCCTAGGAAGATAACTCAAAATTCAATAAGTGGGGTACTTACTTGCTCTCACATCCTTGTGCATCTCCATCCTTGGTTTGATCCTCTTATCACCTTCATCTCATGAGTCCTAAATGAGCCATCATACCAGTGATCATGTTGGGGTCTGCATCCAACATGTCACAACACATAGCAACAATATCTATTATCCACTTTGGATCTCCATGAAGGTACAAAAATTCTTGTACTACATGTGTGATGTCTACACCAACTTGTACATTGATTTCAATGCAAACCAACAACACCTTTACCTCAATGTTTATTTATTTATCTCTCCCTAAAAGAGATCACTATGTAGAAATAACATTGTTCTATCACCTTGAACAATAACTAGTGCACATAACACTCTTGATAGTAGTGAGGAGAGAAGATCTCATAGAAGTAAAAACTAGACTTATCTACATAGCCTCTTTCCATCAACATGATACGAGAGGATAAATCATAGCTCTAGGGAAGTCATCATGATACTCAGTGCATCACTGCACCTATCAAGTTTTTGAGCCAGCATCCAAAATACACCCTACTCTATCAAATATTTCCAAACACCTAATAATGTGCCTACAGTGTCAGTCCATGCATCAATTTATCTGTCCAAATTCCATAATCGTATACACAACACTCCATCACCGTAAGTCATATGGTCAATGCTGGCCTTTTCCTTCTAGGAATACCTCCTTCTTCTTGGAACACCAGGTCTCACTTATTCATCTACATCTTTATCTTCCTCTTCCTCAACCACTTCAAAATAGGTATAACTTTAGGTTTTTCTATACCTCCTTCCTTTGCATGGATTTATATTCTTCTTCTACATCTCGACTAACAACATGTGGTTAGTAGGATACCACATCAAAACCCCTTCTATTTGTTGCCAAGAACCAAAACAAGGTCATCACCTTGTCTTCACTTCCTCCAAAGGAGTACAACTTACTCCTCAAGTAGTAGAGTTCATTCTCTAATAACAAGAACACTATGTAGGTTGCTAACTTGTCTGGCAAAGCTTTTTTAGCTTTTTCTTCAACTCTCATGTGTGCTTCTCGTCATCAACATGAAGAGATTAGGATCTTCACCAAGAGATCCTCCACCATGCTCCACAAAGAGATGCCTACCAAAATATAACATTTAAAAAAAAATCTCCACTTGGTCTCTTCTCTTGTCATAGTAGCTTCACCTTGTACACAACCAGCCAACAACACTCACACACATGGAGTTTTTCAACATGGCTCTGATACCAGATGTTAGAGTCATGCATTGTTAGCTTTAGAACCAAAGCTCTGCTAGATGTTAGGAATAAAACCCTCATACTATAGGTTAGATTAATGAATTATATCCTATAGTGTAAGAAAATAAATTCAAAAAATAAGCTACACAAAATAAAGACAAGTAGGATGACACATTACATAAATATTATGTGGAAACCTTGTAATGTGTAAGAAAAAATCACAGGCAAAATGACAACTTTGAGACTTCATTAATAAACCCAACATCAACTCTCTTCTACAACAAATCCTCCATAAAAAATCCTTCAGTGGTAACATACAAACACTCAATGCTTCCACCTAAAGCATTCAGGTCGTGAACTGATCTGTAAACTAAAAATGTAAGTGTGGTAAATTCAAATAACTCACTTTTGCATTTAAATGATCTTTCTATTTTCTGACTTTTTCTTAAATTTTGAATAAAAAAATTAAAACTAGAATTAAAATGAAGATCAAAATATAATAATAATTAGAAAAAATCATAAGATATCACCAGCAAATTGATAACGAAGTTCAGCTTCAATAGCCTACGTCTCCGGGTCCATTCGAAGTGAGGACCGTTCTCATTAATTTTGTGCAACAAATGGCTTCCAAAATCAATACAAGTCTTCAATTCGCCTTATTTGGTCTCTATTTTCCTGTAAAAATATCTCCCAGACGTGAAAATAATGGTCCAAGGCTGTACAAAGCAAAAATAAGACTCTAATCTTCGTAAAACTCCTTACACAGTCGGCTTTCTGTGTCTATTCAAGTAAAAATTAGTCCCTTTTATAACACTTCGACCTCCATGGCTGAAGTGGTCAAGGCATTAACCTTTTAGGTGGCAGGTCAAAGGTTCAAAACTGCCTCCCACCTTTCTAGGTGCTTTGGCATGAGGAAAAGGTCGGCCTTCTTTCTAGGGCACGCTTAGCATGAGATTTGAAAGTTTTTCCCTCCTTTTTTGGAGCCTTTGACTTGTCTTTGTCCCACATGCATTGGGTATGTCAGTTTTAGATGCTTAAAATAGCCAAGTTTGTTCCTTTTCAAATGCCTAAGGCTTAGGCGCCAACTTAGGCTGTACTTTGACTTGGTTAATGCATGTTTGGTGGAGTGACGTGGCAGTTTGGCCTTTAAACGTTTGAAAATTTCAAATAACATGTGAATAAAAAATACCAAACCAATTTTTTTTTCACCTAATTATTTTTCCACGTGTCAAATTGCTATTGGTCCACTTGGCATATTTCCACAGTGCCACGTCACTTTCGACATCTCTTTTTTTAACCTGTCACAAGCTTTCTTCAACTGGCTATATCTTGAGCATCCGGACTCCATTTTTCAAACCACAAAAAGTGATAGAAAGATCTCGACGAATTCTATGATGTGAAAATGATTTGAATATAATTTGAAGACTTTGAAAAATGGAATGGTAAATGGATCCACCTGGATCATACCTCCCCACTGGGAACTTTTGGACCTCTGAAAGTTGAAATTAATTGATAATGAGGTGAGGGTATTTTTTCCTCACCTTTCTGACTTCCATCCATCTAGCCTTGCTTGGGTGCATCCCTTTGAGACCAACATGAAGATATTCAACATTACCTCTTTGTGAAGTCTGCATATTCCTATCAAGTATAGTATCTTCCTGTAATTCTGTTAGATATTCAAGAGAAAAATCATCAACAGAAGGAATGGATACACTTTCATCATGATCAATTATCATGGGAGGCTCATACAATTTCAGATTTTCCACATTTACAACTGAATAAATTTGCATGTAAGATGGTAAATCTAATCGGAAAGCATTTGTGCCAATTTTTTTTGTTATTCGAAAAGGACCATACTGGATTGGTTTCAACTTTTTACCTTCACTTGTCAGTCTTTCCTTACTAATGTGAAGCCATACCATATCACCTACAACAAATTGCGGATCAATACGATGTTTGTCATGCCTGGCTTTGTACTTGGCTTGACTTTTCTCCAATTGAGTACGAACAGTCTGATGAATGCACTATATTTGTTCAATGAACTTCTTGGCTCGAATGGCTTCTTTTGGTTCACCAATAGCTATATCCTGTCCATAGCAAACATCTAGAGGAGATTTAGGCAAGTATCCATAACAAACTTCAAATGGAGATTTCATAGTAGAAGAATGAAGTGCTCAGTTATATGCATGATGTATGTAACACAATTGTTCATCCCATAACTTTGGATTTTTATTGCTATAACCCCTAAGAAAATGTACCACAGTGCGGTTCACAACCTCTATTTGTCCATCGGTTTGTGGATGAAATGCAGTGCTCTTTTTTAATTTAGTGTCCATTAGTCCCCACAAAGTTTACCAAAACTCCCCAATAAATCGAGAATCTTGATAAGAAATAATTGAAGTAGGCAAACCAAAATGAACCCATATATTTAAAAAACAAATGTGCAGTGCCTTCGCCAGTAATTTGCTCAGTGCAAGGAATCAAAACACATATTTTGCTAAATCTATCCACAACCACATATAAATAGTCATGTTTTCTTTGTGTCATAGGCAACCCCCCCACAAAATCCATGGAGATACTTTCCCAGGGGCGAGTAGGAACAGGTAGAGGAGTATAAAGTCCCAGTTTCTTGTTACTAGGTTTACTTGTGGCACAAAGGGTACATCCCTTTATATATTTAACAACATTTTCCTGCATACGAGGCCAATAACAATACATTTTCAAATGTGCAACCGTTTTATCAACTCCAAAATTACCTAAAATAAGAGAAGTATGTGCTTCTCTAATCATGTGCACCCTCTCATTTTGAGGAATACATAATTTACCCAAATGATACAAAAGATCATTGTGTACATGATAGTCTAATTCTTCTACTTGTCTACTACTCATCAAGTCTTTATATACATCCTGAAAATCAAGATCATTCACATATTGTTCTTTATAATTTTCATGAGACAAAGAGCCATGTTGTAAAAGAATAGATGCAACAACCATAGGAGGCCTAGATAACATATTTGCAACCTTATTCTGAATTCCTTTTTTATACTTGATCACAAGATGAAATTTTTGTAAGAAACCCATCCAATGAAAATGTCTAGACTATTGTAGCTTAGTTTGTGATTGGAGATACTGTAAGGGCTGATGATCTGTATGTATTATTATTTCTTTGCCCATTAAGTAATGTTTCCATTTTTTAACACTTTGAACCAACGCATACAATTCCTTATCATAAGTTGGATATTTTCTTATTACACTTGTAAAGGTTTCAGAATGATAACAAACTGGTTTCTTACCTTGCATTAAAATATCTCCCATAGCATACTCACTTGCATCCGTCTCGATCTCAAATGGTTGTTGTATATCAGGAAGTGCCAAGACTGGAGCAGTAGTTATCTTTTATTTCAAAGTGTCGAAGGCTTTTTGATGTTTGCCTCCCCACTGAAATACCTGTTTCACACTTGTCAAAGAATGCAAAGGTGATGCAATATATGAAAATTGAGCAATAAACTTTCACCAAAACTGTACTGCACCAATAAAAATTCTAACCTCAGTTGTGTTAGTGGGTGTAGGCCAATTAACAATGATTGCCACTTTTTTAGGATCAATTTTCAATTTACCATGTCCTACAATGTAACCCAAGTATATTAAAGAGGTCTTACCAAATGCATCCATGGCTTTCATAATGTGGATCACATGCTCTTCCCATGACTTGCTGAAAATCAATATATCATCTAATTAAACTATAACAAAATCATCAAGGAACTGTCTAAAAACATCATTCATCAATCTCATGAATGTAGCTGGGGCATTACACAACCTAAAGGGCATAACAAGCCATTCAAACAATCCCTATTTTGTTTTGAATGTGGTCCACACATCACTTTCATTTATTCTTACTTGATGATATCCACTTCTCAAATCTAGCTTAGTGAAATAAATATCATGTTTTAATTGATCCAAAAAATCATCTATATGAGGAAGAGGGTAATGATTCTTAATAGTAATTTTGTTTAAATCATGAAAATCAACACACATTCGCCAAGTTCCATCTTTCTTTGGCACCAAAATAATTGGTGAACCAACAGGAGATGAACTTGGACGAATAACACCTCTATCCAATAGATCCATTACCTATTTTTTGATTTCCTTGTTTTCCACCACTGATAACCTATACATGCCAATGTTAGGGAGAGGAGAATCCTGCAATAGCTGAATTTTATGTTGAGCTCCCCTTTTAGGGGGCAAGCCCTTAGGATCCTGAACTACATCATCGTAAGTAGAAATGATTTCAACCAATTCATTCTTGTGTCTAGGATCACATTTTTCCAAAGCTTGAGGATATTCTTTTTCCTTAGACTTAATCAACATGAGACAAAAAGTCTTACTTGAATTAACTAGTCTTTTCATTTGCCCTGCTGTAACCAAGGAAAGACTTGTTCTAATGTGATGTGCTCTAACTATATATTCAATGCCATCCTTAACAAGCAAGTACTTATTCTCCTCTCTATAGAAGATTGTTTTTCTATCATAAAGATATGGGCTTCCCAAAAAAATCCCACATATGTCTAATGGAACAACATCCAACTCAACCTCATCTACGAACTTGGATGTGATGGCAAACCTTAGCCTACAAGTTTGTGAGACTTGTAGCTTCGCATTGTCACACACCCAACCTAGTAGATAAGGCTTCGGATGGGGATTGGTTTGTAAGCCTAGCTTCTTAACAACCTCTTCAGAAATTAAATTTGCTTGTGAACCACTATCAAATAGAGTGCCAATCTTAGTATGATTTGAAACAACTCTAATGTGGAACAATTCATTTCTTTTCTTATCAACATGCACAAAATTCTATTTAGAAGAAGATGCATCATTTGATGACTTAGTGCTAGAAACTGAAAGAGAAAAATCATAATGTAATCCCATAACTGTGATCTTAGTTTCATCACCTGAATCTGAACCTAAGTCCTGAACCATAGCATTAGCCTTCTTTTCTTTCTTTTTATACCTCTTAGGCCTTAACTCAGGATGTAGTTTCCAACACTTAGACTCATCATGATTTTTATTGCAATGACTACAAAATGGTTTTCCTTCTTCTTTTTTAACAGTATAAGTGGATTTATGTTTACCCTTTCCTGATGAACTTTTCCCTTTGGATTGCTTAACATTAGATTGCTTACTTTTTAATTTAGGAAAAGATTATTTTGATTATTTCCCTCTAGCCTCTAAATGAGTGGCTTGAACACATACTACATCTAAATTAGTGGGATTGAACATAATAATCATATGTCTTAAGTAACTATGCAACCCACCTATATATTTTAGCAGTGTTTCTTGTGTGTATAGAGGAACATTCAAAAGTAAAGCTTTTTTCTTAAATTCTTGTGTATAATCTTGAACACTTTGGCCTTTTCTTTGTCTGAAACTTTGACAATCCATCATGGCTTGTTGCATATAGCCTAAAGGATAGAATTGCTTTCTGAGTTCTTCAATAAATTCATTCCAAGTAGAAATCAAGTTACCTTTTTGAAGCTCAGCTTCCTTCAACTTACTCTCCCACCAGATGAGAGCTGTGCCTCCCATACGAAGAGTAGCCAAATGAATTTTTGACTCATCTGCTATAATATTTTGGACCCTGCAATAAACTTCAATCTGCTTGACCCAATTATCCAACTTTTCAGCATTAACTTTGCCATTAAATATTGGTAATTCAAACTTAATATCTAATTTTAGTGAAGGGAGAGATTCCACAGTTTTTACCATCATCTGATGAAGAAGGTTTTTCGGTTTCTTTACCTTTTGATTCTCGTGAATGACCTTCTTTTTCATTCTCAGATTTATTTTGTTTGTCACGGTATAGTTCCTCAATTATGCTTCTCATGTCCATGAAAGCTCGGTGGAAAGCTTGTTTGGATTCCATCTCTTCTTCGGCCATCCTTGAAGCACGCCTTGAACCAATCTCTAGATTATACTCAACAAGTTTTTCTTCACCCTTTTGAGATTTAGACCTTGTCAACATACACTAAAAATCATTGTTAAATAACAATCGCTCTAATACCAAATATCTGATCTGTAAACTAAAAATGCAAGTGTGGCAAACTTGAATAACTCACTTTTGCATTTAAACGATCTTTCTATTTTCTGAATTTTTCTTTAAATTTTGAATAAAGAAATTAAAACCAAAATTAAAATGAAGATCAAAATATAATAATAATCAGAGAAAATCATAATATATCACTAGCAAATTGATAACAGAGTTCGGCTTCAATAGCCTACGTCTCCAAGTCTGTTCGAAGTGAGGACGGTTCTCATTAATTTTGTGCAACAAATGGATTCCAAAATCAATACAAGTCTTCAATTCACCTTCTTTGATCTTTGTTTGCCTGTAAAAATATCTCTCAGACCTGAAAATAATGGCCCAAGGCCGTACAAAGCAAAAATAAGACTTTAATCTTCTTAAAACTCCTTACACAGTCGGCTTTCTGTGTCTATTCAAGTAGAAATTAGTCCCTTTTATAACACTTCGACCTTTTGTGGATGAAGTGGTCAAGACATTAACCTTTTAGGTGGCAGGTCAAAGGTTCAAAACCACCTCCCACCTTTCTAGGCACTTTGGCATGAGGAAAAGGTCGGCCTTATTTCTAGGGCGCACTTAGCATGAGATTTGAAAGTTTTTCCCTCCTTTTTTGGCGCCTTTGACTTGTCTTTGTCCCACATGCGTTGGATTTGTCAGTTTTAGATGCTTAAAATAGCCAAGTTTTTTCCTTTTCAAATGCCTAAGGCTTAGGTGCCAACTTAGGCTGCACTTTGACTTGGTCAATGCATGTTTGGTGGAGTGACATGGCGGGTGACGTGGTAGTTTGGCCTTTAAACGTTTGAAAAATTCAAATAACATGTGAATAAAAAACACCAAACCAAATTTTTTTTTACACTTAATTATTTTTTCATGTGTCAAATGGATATTGGTCCACTTGACATATTTCCATAGTGCCACGTTGACACCCCTTTTTTTTACCTGTCGCAAGCTTTCTTCAACTGGCTATATCTTGAGCATCCAAACTCCATTTTTTGAATCGCAAAAAGTGGTAGAAATATCTCAACTAATTCTACAATTTGTAAATGATTTGAACATAATTTGAAGAATTTGAAAAATAAAACAGTAAATGGATCCACCTGGATCATGAACCAAGCTAAACTAGCCTACAAGATCCAACCTCCAATCATGTAAGCCCAAGGCTTGCATGGATCCTCTAACAAGATGAATTTACAAATGAGATTTCATGCTAATTAATAACATTTACAACATAAAAATAAAATAGAGAGAGGATAAAATTGCACCATACTCTATGTGGGAACACTATTCATGAATAGGGAATCATGTCCCCCCATGTGCAAGGTCAAGCCTTTGAATGACATCTCATCATGCTCACTTGACCACTCCATATGCACACCCATGTGTTCTCTCATGTACTACACTCCACTCCACACAAGACATTAATATTGCATAGTGATCCTTGTCTCCCACTTTTCCATGTGCACACATATGTGAGTTAAAAGATTACCATTTTTGACATCATCAACCAGGAGCCCATAGAAAATTATGCCCCACAAGCACATGCCTAAGTAAAAATATGTAATCCACTATCATTATATCATCACATGATTTTCACAAGCCAACCCATGTGACTTAGTGGATAAATGTGCCCCACTTTCTCTCACCTCCTCTTTTGGCCTTTAAAGATGCTCTGTGGGCTATACCACCCACTGTGGGTCATGCCAAGTCATCACCTATCCACATCACTAACTATCCACATCACCACTAGGCCATATCACCATGAATATTGACCATGAATAGTGGTTCATTAATAATGACTTCACATCCTAACACAATAAATAGAAACACAACAAAACACCAATAAAAATAAATGGACACACAATAAACAAAGTGAACAAACTAATAAAAAATGACATCGTACAAACACAAATAATGGTTAATCATAATGTTAGTTCAAACATAAAATAAATTATTTAATCATAATGTTAGTTCAAACATAAAATAAATTATTTTTGCATGTGTAATAGAAGTGTTACTCTTGGTGATAGGGTGACTCCTAAGGTAGACAATAATGACAAAAAAAAAAAAATGAACAATGTTGTCCCAAGGCTATATGTAACAATGACATACAAACAAGATGACAAAAATTGCCCCTAGGCTATAAGAGACAATGAAATAAAATAAACAAAATGGGGGGAATAGAATAAAAAGAAGGGGTAGCCGAGCTAAATCCAGATGCACAATGCAAGTGGATGCAAGATATAAAATGAACTCTAGGCCAAATATAGTTCTCCCAAGATATGAGATAGAAGAAAATTGATCATAAGGAAACATGATTGATGTATAAATGAATATGGGAATGGTCTCACCAAACAGTGAGTATGTGACAAAAGAGCGGATGACATTCACAAGTATGAAAGTGTCAACAAAAATAAAGTGCATGAGCATGAGATTATGATTTAGTCTAAAACCATACTAAAAGGCTTACAAAATGGTAAGAGCGTAAGGCTAATAAGGATGGGAAACTAAAGGATAAATGGTTACTTGTGAAATAACATGGAGTCCCATAATACTTTAAGGCAAAAAAGTATTTAAAAAAAAAAGTAAGGTGTGGCTGAGCTAATTCGAGATACCCCATGTATCCAAATACTACCTACATAGTCTATGTAAACCTCAGGCTGATGTAGTTCTCCTAAAAATGGGAGGAAAAAATATCAAAGTGGTTTAGAAATAAACTAAATAAAGAAGATGGCCCATCCCAAAAAATTTGACAACTTTATATCTTGCAAGAAAATTCTAAGCCAATTTTCATTATTTCATGATATTTAGGATTTTTTAGATCTTTTACCAATATTTTTTTAATTTTTGAGGCATCTCAAATCAATCAAGAATGACGAGATACCAAATAGTTGAACTTGTAAAACGATGAGAGCGTGGCTTAAATATGCTCACAAAATGATGAGAACATTTAAATTTATATTTATTGTAAAATGGTGAAAGCATGACAAAGGGGTGATTGAGCTTACCTAAATGTGAATCGAGCACTGCCTATATAGTCTTAAAGGAGAACTCAAGTCATTATAGTTTCAACTTATAGTGAAGGAATTCAACTAGGTAGCAACAGATTCATAAATTAGACTAGTAACACAGTATAGAACAAGAATGGCAAGGTGATGTGACAATGCATGGTAAATATGTTACTCCTAATTTGCCTATAGGAAATTATAATTAGGAAATAATGGCATATGTCAATGACACTAATTTTTCCAAATATGGTTATAATTAGTAGCACCATGAATGAAATAGAACGTGACAATAATGAAGAATGCAATTACCAAACCACTGTCATACTAGTCTAAGATATTATCTCTTTATAGAATATTGAATCAACTGTTGAAACTTCATTTGAATCTAATTAATAAAGGTGCTCGAAGAATCAATGGATCGGAACCAAGGTCAAAAAGCGTGGAAAGGGAGCGTAAAACAACTTCGGTCAATAGTGAAGGTATGAAAAAAATGATATATGATATGGTGCAAGGAAAGTGACAGTACAATATGATGTAAATGATCCTCATAGACAATATTTTAGGTATCTCAAGAAAAATAATGCTTGAAGTGTATTATGTTCATGGGTTCACCAAATTCATCTCCGTATGGTGTAGTGAGCCTGTATGCTCGAGAGCCATAATTTGCAATAATGATAAAAGGGCCTATCTAATTAGGCTTGAACTTGCCTTTCTTATTTTTCTTGATCATGGTATTCTTCTATTTTTATTTAAGGATGAGATCACCAAGATTGAACTCTTTGTGTTTGACATGCCAGTTATATTCACCACATAGCCGGTTCTGGTATGCTTGAAGGCTATTTACAGTGGCCATGCACTTTTCATCCAAAAACTCTAGTTCTTGTAAGTGAGCTACTCTATAATCTCCATCATATAGGATGTGTTTCAATGAGATATGTAGAGAAGGTAACTCAACCTCGATGGGAAGAATGGCCTCAGTGCCATAGATAAGGGAATATGGTGTGGCTCCTGTTGGAGCATGGTAATTAGGATGATATGCCCAAAGTGCACAGAAGATCTGCAAGTGCCAATCATGGCCAACACCATTGACAATTTTCTTAAGAATATTGATAATGGTATTATTAGATGCCTCTAATTGGCCATTACCTTGTGGATAATATGCGGTGGAAAAATGTTGGGTGATATTCTACTTGGCATAGAGTGCTTTAACATCTTTGTTTTTAAATGATCCTCTATTTTCAGATATAATGTCAGAAGGGATACCATAGTAGTAAATGAGATGGTTGAAGATGAATTTAGAAATTTATTTTTCAGTCACATAAGTGAGGGAGGGGTATAGCTTCAACCTACTTAGTGAAATACTTGGTGGTGGTGAGGATGTGTTTATGGCCATCAGATGAGGTAGGGTTAATCTTCCAAATAAGATTGAGTCCCCACATCGAAAATGACCATGGTGTAAGTATTAGTTTAAGTTTTATAGCTGGAGCATGAATCAAATTGACATGCCTTTGACATTTATCACACTTTTTTACATAAGCAATTGCATTTACTTCCATGGTTGGCCAATAGTAAAAGCTACATAGGATATTTTTGGGAAGGACGACCCCACTGGTGTGGCCTCCACATACTCTTTCATGAACTTCCCTCAATGCTAATGTGGCTTCTATCAAATTTAAACAATAAAGCAAAGTTCTGTCAAAGCTTCTGTGATAAAGGGTTGGGCCAAGTAGGGTTTATCAGGAGGCTTGGTGTGTAAAGGATTTTTTTGTTTACATGATAGGTCTTGTGGAAGGACATGGTTGTGAAGGTAGTTATATATGTATGAGTAGCAAATGGAATTGGGACCAATAATATCATAGATCATTGCAATGGTTTATGGTTCATGAGTAGGTTCTAAAATATGTTTAACAAAGAAATGATAGTCTTTTGTCTTGTCTGTGTTGTAGATCAAAGAAAAAATGGTATCCATGACATCTATTGTCCTGTTATTGGCATGAGATATGTGTTAAAAATATATGTGGGAAATCTATTATTTGAGAATGTCCACCATGTCCTTGTATGGTACCAACTTACCATCTTTGGTCTAAAAGTGGTTTGTAACCTGATTGATGATTAACTGAGAATCACCATAAACCATGAGATGTTGAATGTTCCATTATACTAGAGGAAAATTTGTAATGAGTGCTTCTTATTCAACCATGTTATTATTATAAGAAACTTTGATACGCAATGATTTAGGAATGAGATCCCCCTATAGTGTAACAAATAATAATCTGGCCCCTAATCCATGAGATGTAAATGACGCATCAAAATATAACTTCTAGTGCTACTCCTTAGGAGGTGTTTCTATGATGGTCATGATGGACTCATCTAGGAATGAAAAAGTGAGTATTTTAGTATTTGAAAGGAGAGATTCAACAAGCTGATCTAAAAGTACTTATCCCTTTATGGCCTTCTGATTGACATACTCAATCTCAAACTCATTCAATATCATGATCCATTTAGCCATGTGGCCCTATAAAACTATCTTTGATAGTAGACACTTGAGCATATCTACTTTAGCAATGACTATGGTATTTTTGTTAACCATGAAATGATGCAACTTTTGGGCTATAAATACCATAGATAAACAATTATTTTTTATTGATGTATAGTTATGTTCATACACAACTAGTGTATGGATTAGATAGTACATGGCATGTTCTTTTCAATTTTTATCATGCTGAGCTAAAAGTGCCCCCAGGGCTTTACCAGTGACAGATAGGTATATTAGAAATGGTCTCCTTGGCATTGTTGGTAATAAAATAGGTGGATTAGCTAGATATTCCTTCAAGCATTCAAAGGCTTTTTGACATTATTCATCCCAAAGAAATGTAACACCTTTTTTAAACGAGTGAAGGGGTGGAATTTATCAACCAATTATGAAATGAAGCATTTGATAGATTAGATTTTGCCCTGTAAACTATAGAGCCGCTTCAAAGTGGAAGGTGGCAACATCTTAAAAATGGCTTGTAATTTTGTAGGATCAAATTTAATACCTCGATGAGAGACAATAAAGCCTAAATATTTACCTAAAGTGACATTGAAGACACATGTATTGGGATTGATTGAAACCTTGTACTCATAAAGCCTTCAAATATCCATCATAGCACAACTTGATGATTTGCATGGGTCTTAGATTTACCCAATATGTCATCAACATAGTCTTTGACAATATCATGAATCATGTCATGAAATATAATGGTCATAACTCTCTGATATGTGGCCCCATCATTATTGAGGCAAAATGTCATAACATGATAGGAAAACATTCCCCACAAAGTGGTGAACATTATCTTGTGTTGGTCATCTAGCACGATCATGATCTGGTTATACCCTGAAAATCAATCCATGAGGGAAATAATTTCATACCGGACTATGGAGTTAACTATCATGTAAATATTCAATAGAGGAAAGTCATCCTTGGGCTAGGCCTTGTTGATGTCTCTAAAATGAGTGCAGATTTTGATCTCTTCTGACTTTTATTGATAGGCACAATGTTTGATATCCACTCTAAATAGTTGATCAGTCAGATGCTTCTCACTTCTAATATTTTTTCCAACTCTTTTTTAACTAACACAAAAATATGAGGATGCATATTACATAGTTTTTTATTTATAAGTTTGGAATCATGATGTACAACAAGGTGGTGTACAACCAAGATGAGGTCCAAATTTGGCATGTCTGAATAGGCCCATGCAAATATGTCAACAACTTCCCTGAAAAGGGCTATCAAAACTTCATGTTTCTCCTCAGTGAGGGACACACCTAATTGGATCCACTTAGAGTTATTTAGAGTCCCAATGTTGTCTTTCTTAGTATCTTATACTAAGAGATCTTCCAAAATAGTTAGCAAGGATGTGAATTGGCTTGTAATTGCCAAGTACTCTAGTCTCACTAGTTCTTGAACCTCTCCCAAGCAGGATGAATCTAAATCCCCTAATGGTAGTAATGGCCATGTTACAAATGTTGCATTACATTCTTGGATAATCTGATCAAAGTCATGTTGTTCCTTTGTATTAAACTTAGACCCAAAAGTGAGTTCATCATTGGTGGTTCGTGAGCTTCATTCAGGAAAAGGTAAACACCCTCATCTAGTGGTGCATGAAACATGCTTTTACCAAAATACTGGTCTCTCTCTTTAATTTTTCCCTAGTCCAAAAGTGCCTCAAATAAGTTTTCACTTTGGGACCTCAATGTTTTATTCTTTTATTTTTGGCTAAGGGTGTTCACCGCTCTCCAAAATAGGCTGCAAGATCTAGTTTGATAGAGAACCCTTAGTTGTGGTCTCTCAATGGAACATTGTCTCTTAGGCCTAGAAAATCACAAAAGGCTTCATCATTCTCAAAGTTGTCTAAAGGTACTATGGATTCTTTCTAGTCCCAATCTATAAGTTGAGGATGTTAAGGGGAAGCATGGAATATCAGATTACTAGTCTGATGGTATAAATGGTAAATGGGTCAAATAAATTGGAACTTGTAAGGTCTTCATATATGCTATGATCAGACTCTACTTCATCGTTGGTATCATCATCACTAGTTGTTGGCATTAGAACATAAATAATATATGTTGGGTCACCCTCAGGCAGTTTAAATCTGAGACCATAATCTCCTTTGTGTCTAGTCATAGAAATGGGATCAAGAGTACCATGCTAATTTACCTTGATGCCTCCACCTTCATACCGTTGGTTATTCATGGTCTTGTTAGAGATGGGATGCTTTGTACTAAAACAACAATCAACCAATTTGTCATTGTATAACTAGGAATCATCATTGGCAAGTGGGTCCTTTTCTTGGTTAGTGGTTGGTGTGAAAATAACAAGCATTGGGCTATAAAGCTTGCCTTTTCCCTTTTGTTAACATTCCATGTAGGCTAGCTTAGCTTTAGGTAATCTATAGATCTTATGATTCTATGGAAGCTTGGAAATATGGAATGTATCATGGGTAAAATAATCTCATGGACCATTGTCCAAAATGGTAAAATGATTAGACTTTTTAATAGGAGGCATATGTGAAGATGAGGCAAGGCTATTAGGGTCTATACAATTAGCCTATGATAATGCAACAAGTATCTCTTTGTCTTTATCCTTTTTGGGTACTGGGTCTAGGTTAAAATGGTAATTATAACTTTAATATTCAACCTCAAAATGTTTGCAGTGTTTATAGCACTGTTAATCTCCATGGATCGTTACCTCCATCCCTGAGTGAGGAAACATGATACATTAGTGTAATGTTGAAGGGATTGCATTTATGGTCTACCCAAAGGAAAATTGTATGATAGGTCTAGGTCTATCACATGGAAAAGTGTATCATGGGTCAAAGGCCCAATGATCACTGGAAAAATTATGCTTTCTTATGATTCTCGCTCTTCATTGTCATAGGCCTTGATAGTAATAGTCTTTGGCTAAAGGTCAACTATTATATATCCCAGATGCTTGATTAGCTTCAAAGACACAATATTCAGGCCTGCTCCATTGTCTATAAGGACATGCTTAAATTTGTGTCATGTGATGACAACTTCAATGTATAATAGGTTATTATGTAAAGGGCCAAGGGATGACATATCACTTTTGTTAAAGGTTAATTGTTGGCCTGGGGCTAGGTGTCCAACTAAATCTTGAAATTTGTCAGGGTTATGTCATTTGGAACTTGGGATTGGCCTAAGAGATTTGTTAGGATATTCTTGTGGATGGTAGATGTACAAAACAAATCCAAAATGGATATTTATGTCAGTGTCTTTTAGAGTTGTTCCATAATGTCATACATGTTTTATTTAATATTGGTAATTAACTTGTTCTTAGCTAGCATAGTTGGTTGGATCAGTTCATTGGTAAGAGGTTGTGGGCCTAGGATGGTAATATTAGACCATCAAGTTATGATTGTGTAATTTGGATTGGATACATGACCATCGTAACTAGAAAATGATGGAGATGGGCTAGGGAGGATAATTCTCAATTGTTGGTGTACTTGGTTATGGTCATGGGTCAATGAAGAGTTATCGGTATAAGGTCCTGAAATGGTAATCTTTGGTTGTTATTGCACTTGGCTGCAGTCATATAATAAGTATTATTGGTATAGGTATGTTGATTGGCATTGTTAGGCAATGATCCTAGTTTATTGGCATTTAGCCTAGGATTGATGGTAATGGTAGAAACATACCTACCTAAAATATGACTTAAAACTTTATTGTAGTGATGTGCAACTTCATGGTAAGTCTATTGATTGTTGGGGTCATTTTGGCCTTGGTTCCTTCCATTCAGTTGAGCTACTATTTTAAAGGTTGTGGTCTTCATTATTGTTGATGTTAATTGGCATTGTTATGTTGTGAGATTTTTTTCTGATAGATACCCAAGTTTTGATTATAAGTAGACGCTTTATTATCCAACTAGATTTCCCCATTTTCCAACATATTTTCAATAAGGTGATTCAACTACACACAATGGTGTATATAATGTCCATGAACATGATGGTATTCATAGAACTCATGCTCTTTGTACCATTCTAGATATAATATACCCTTAGGATAGTGTTTTCGAATCGACCAACTAATCATATTAGTTGTGGCTAGTTTGTGAAACACTGCTTCAATGGGCTCACCAAGGTCACTGAAGGCTCTAGGAGTGGGTCTTATTTTTGGAGGAGGGGTTAATAAAGGTAGTGGCTATGGAATTTAAGGAGTTGGTCTAAGTTGTGGTGTAGGTTATACTTATTGGATAGATTATTGATGCAGAATAAGTTGTATTTATGGCATAGATTGAGTAGACACTATTTACACTATTTGGACATGACATAAATCAGTTAATCCATTGCTAAAAAAATTCTTGTTATGATTGTATGGTTTTATTTTTTCATTATTTTTGGAATGAGCTAGTGTAGATGTTTGTACTTGGACTGGGCTAGGGTTTTGACTTGGGCCTGCATTTTAGTTTTAGTTCTGATTCTAGTTTGAGGGGGTCAACTTGATAATCCCTTTGTTGATAAGGGCCTTTTCAATCTATAAGCCTTTGTCAATAATCTCCTTGAATGTGTGTGCACACTAAAGCTCCAAGTGATAAGATATTTTGTTGTGCAAATTTTTGGTAAACATATCTGCCAATTATTTATCTGGTAAGTTATGGGTGAAGTGACTAGAAAGCACTCTCTATATCTATAAGCAACTTACAAATATCTCACCAAATTTATGCTTATCTTAATTCAAATATAATATTGAAATATCATGCTTGCGATTATAGGAGAAATGTCACACAAATTTATCCGAGAGATCATCAAAGTTAGATATTGAATTTTTTGGTAACTTGAGAAACCACTCCGAATCTTGTTAGCTAAAATTCAAGGAAATAAAATGAGTAGGTAGATATCACTATAGGCCACTAGTTGTAAAGTGACAAAGAACTCTATTAGATGCACCTTAGGGTCTTTTTTACCCTTGTACTTGTCAAATTTTGGTGGCTCATAACTTGGAGGAAATGGAATTTGAAGATACTCAATGTTAAATGGGTTTGAACACATGATATCCAATTTGAATTTCTTGGTCTGATTTCCTGTCTAAATGGTAGAAATCACATCCTTCATTTATTACATTTCTTGAGCCAAAAAACTTGATGACACATTTGGTTGTGGTTGTGGATGGGCAGTTAAATGAGGATTACCTTGACTAGGGTATAATGGAGGTATGGAGTGCTATGGAATGTTGGTTTGATGGGTGAATCGACCAAGAATGTGCATCCAAAAATTAAGATGCGACTGCTAATACTACATGTGTTGCTGATAAATATTTTAGTTCAAATTCAAAATATGGCCTTGAGTTTGAGGGAATTGTGGTTGTGATGGAAGGATATGTAGTTATGGAATATATTGTGCTTGTTAAGGTTGAGTAGGGACTTATTGTCGACTAGTCAAACCTGGCTAAATAAAGGGGACTTGATATTGACCAAGGCCTTGTCTTTAGATCTATGGCACTTGTTGAATAAGAGGCAATGGTTGCCTAATATGTATTGGTTGGACATTGGTACCTATTTATTGCACAAACACGTGTTGTGAACTAGATAATTATTAGGTGTTTGGTATTTATCTTTGACCAATAAAAACATGTTTCTAATTAGACAACATTTTCAATTATAGAGGTACATTGGTCTGTGACTATTGATGTACATTTGTCCCTACTTATTGAGGTGGAACATTTTTTCCCCCAGTTGAGGTGGCATAGTGTTCTAACTCTGTTGCAATGGTAAATTGGATTGTGTCTGTTGTCATGGAATATTAGTCATCATTTGTTGAGTGGGATAACATTCATCACTTTTCAAGGAAAAACATTGGTTGGTACTTGATTACCTATCCCATGTCATTACGTGTTTGAAGAAGTAGCTGGTTGAGGAGTGGAAGTAACCTATTGTGGTTAGGAAGTAGGCATTCCATCCCCATACTATTGTGAACCACTCATGGTATTTTTAAGAAGCACTTGTTGTTGTAGATTATTTTTTGGTGCATTTAACTCACCTTGGCCTAGATTAGAAGACACTTGCATGTTATCCATTATATTTGGCACATTATCTTGAGTAAAGGCCATAGTCACCTTCTTGATGAATGGGACATTGAACATGTCCCCTACCAAAGTACTTTGGGAAAATGGGTCTACACCTAGATTAACTTGACCTATCAAATCAACCGGTACTCCTATTGAAGGAGTTAGTTCTATAAGTGGAGCATTTGATATGGCCATGGCATTGAAATTTCATGCTAGGTTAAGGTAGGTTTGATATGCTTGTTGCATCTATGTGAATTAATCTTCTATGGGACCTTTTCCTCTTGTAAGCATATTTGGATCTTGGTTGGTCATTGGTATGAGCACTTGAAGGTAACTAGTAGAGGCATGTTTGATAGTTTGGGTGTAAGGTACATTTCTTGGCACTCTGACTAGAATAGGTAGGTTTTTATGGGGGAAGTCTTCCTAAAACTTAACCCCTACCTCCATAGATCTGACTAAAACATCATCCTTATTTTCAATAAAGTGATGATTGAATAATTATGGGTCATAATTTGATGGCATGGTAACGTAGTATGGTTATTATTGAACTTGTCTGATAGTAGATGGCATGTTAGCAAGGTATTTTGATGTTTGTTCCTACTCTTAACCTAGATAAGGAGGTGCATTAACTAGGTAGTGTGTTGATGGATCTTGGTTTTGTTACACATATTGAGTAGTGTAAGGAGGATAGGGATCTGTCTCACAAACTACATCATCACCATATGGGTCTTGATCAAAGTTATCATTCATGACCACATTATTGTAATCTGGATTGTATATGGTCCCACTATGAGTATAGCAAGGTATAGTCAAATCCATGACTAATGTATCATGGATAAAAGTTATAGAGTTATCAAAACTTTTAAAATGTGGTCTAAATATCAAATGGTCTAAACTTGGTATGTTTAATCACTTAGTCTAAAAGGCAAACTTGGTTTAAACTTAGCCTAGGAATAGAATTGCCCTCCAAAATCAGAAATGATAAGCTTGGTCTCAAATGTCATCAAGGTCTAATATCTAATGTCTCACACAAATGGTCAATTGAAAGGTAAGTTTAATCCTAATTTTTAGCAAAGTGTTTCAAACAACTCCAATCTAGGTCTAAAAATAGAAAATGTTGCTAGGTATTTGGGAACAAAGCACAAAGCTAGGCTCAAAAGGGCATGAAAGAAATCTAAAAACTAAGGAAAATGCTATGTATTTGGAAACAAGGCAAAAATTTAGACCTAAAAATAACTAGGTATAAAAATGAAAGGCAAATGCTAGGTATTTGGAAATAAGGCACAAAACTAGACTTGAAAACAAACTTGGTTGAGGTAAAAATGGTAAGGCAATTAATCTAATAATTTGAAACAATTAGACTCAAACTAGGCACGTGGATTCAAACACAAACTTGACCATTGGTAAAAGACATTTGACCTTAAGTATATACCTAAAACGAATTAGGAACATCAATCTCAAGTAAGCAAAAATAAGAACGATGAGTAAAGCATTCAAGTCTAAGTGATAAGCAAGACTTAAATGTAAACTAATTGCAATTAAGGTTGTACTTGAAAAGAGATTTTTCAACCTTAGTTCTAAGCAAAAAAAGGACTCGAAGCACATGAAAAAGAGACCACTTCCTAAATCTAGACAAAAATATCTTCAAAACAAGCAAGGAATTGGTCCAAGTTGTACAATTCAAAAGTAAGAGGTAAACACCTAAGCCAAAATTAAGTGAGACATAGGCATAAACCACTCAACGTTTGAATATGAACTTCACAAGATAAATTTTAAACTTCTTTTAAAAGACTTGAATTCTCAAATAGACAACATTCTAGACCCAAATGGATAACATAATGATACCAACTATAGACCAAAGGCATACATGGTTTCAAACTCAGTTTGACACAAGACAAAGGTTTTAAAACAATACAAGAAACATAATTATGCTATCTCATTCAAAAGGTATGATAATGGTTTTTGTTTCAAAACTCTAAGGCAAAAACTTAGGATGAAATAGGTAGTGTAACAATGCCCCTTTCAAACAAGTGACACACACACACACACAAATGTTTTGAAAAAAGTCTAAAGTCAAAGTGTGGTATCAAATGGGCAGAATAATACCTCTTTAGGATAAAAGTGGTGTAAAAACATGTCATTGGTTCATGACTTATTTTGATGCACTTTTGACAAACAAAAAATTTTTAGACTCAAAATAATGCAAGTAAAAAAATAGACATAAAAACACCTATGTGTTCATTCTATCCTTAAAAAATTGACAAGGTTAATTTGTATTATCAAATAATTTGTTAATCTAATAAATTTAGATGCACATAAAAAGTAAGGTATTTATGCCCCCTCTTATCTCAATAATTTGTACAGTGACATGAAACTTGGGGCTACTCGCCTTGCATTGAAAATATTACCACAAAAAGTGAGGTTTGTCTAAAAACTATAAGTTTTGCACATTCTAGATGGCCCCTATTTATTATTTTTGGGAAACTAGTGTTTAGTTCTTAAATAATAACAGGTCTAGAGTGAGGGAGAAATCTAGTTTAATAAGGTAAAATATAGATTTTTATCAAATAAATTACATGAGGAGAAGAAATAAACTTATCTGAAAATAAGCTGAAATGGGTGATTCAAGGGATAAAAATTAAGATGTAGGACTGGGATACTATGTAGAATCTGGATTTGGACTTCATTTTCTGATTGGATAGGAGTGGCACCGGTACTATTGTCCACCTCTATTGCTATTGTCTTGAGGATCTAAGCTTTTTGGGTCCTTGGGTAAGTATGAGCCTGTGTAACAAATTTTGAAGGCTGAAAGTCAACAGAGGTCACCATAGGTCCATTTCAATATCCAAACCCTATATTTATGTACACACAAGGAAACACCAAATTTATCAAAAATAAAAGGGGGAAAAATTGGGTTAGGATAAGAATGATTGCACGATCTAGAACCCTTGCTATCTTGATCACTGCCTAGATTAACCCTCAATCTAGGGTCTCAAATCCAATGTAGTTCTGAATGTGTATAATCAATGCGCATGATAGATGCAAGAATGAATTTCACCTAGGCCCTTTCTTGATCAAGCATGCAGGTCTATGTATGATGCAGAATGCCAAGCTATACTATTGACTAATTTTTATTATGTCTAATGTGCCAAAGTAGTAAGTGCTAGATATAAAATGCCTTGTATAGTCCTTTATATAGGAGACTCTTTATTTTGAATTTGGGAGCTTTATTTGCATTTGGATGACATTGGAAAACCTAAGGATGAAGCTAAGAAAGGGGTTAGGACCTATTGAGCAAATTAAACTGATATTTGGAGGTGAAAATGGCTTTGGATGAGAGCACTAAAAATGGACACTAGTGGCATCGACATTCTTGTCCAACCCCGACACTCTTATCCTATAATCTTGGGACCTAGGGGATAGAAAGAGGATAGAAAACCTAACCTAGCTGAGGTGGAATGACTATTTGAAAGGATTTGGATGACTGTGAATAGGCAAAAATGTGTCTAGAGCATGTAACAAGACTGAGATGACTAAAACAAAAGACATGGCTAAATGTGAACAAAGCTCATATTCTCTAGTTGGAGTCTCCTGTGAAAGGATTGTGAAAAGACATGATGTGTGGTTGCTTGACCAATTTAGGGTGTATATATATTCTCCCCTTTTAATCTAGTGATGTAATGAAATTAATTACTAGAGTAAAATAAAGGAAAAAAATGCATACTTGAACCTACTTGCATGGAGATAAGTGTGCTAAAAAAGGAGCCCACCTCACTTACTAGCCAGGGAAGTGGATGGAGAGCTGAATAGTACCTAGATAAAGTAAGAATCCTTGAAATGGATGCCCTATATACTAAATCTGGAAGTGGAATCTATAAAACATGGAGGAGGACAATGCTTTCCCCCTGTGCTGAATCTGACTGGAATGAGAAATGTTAGGAGGTCCAAAACCAATGTCTACCCTCTGTCCCACATAAACTCATGTAATCTATTATGTTTGTGTAGAATATTATTACTATGAAGATAAAAATCTATCATGTCCCCACTCTAAATATCTAGACTAGAACTGAGAAATACTCAGAGGCCTAAAACCAATGTTTGTCCTCTATCTTGCACAAACTCATGTAGTCTAGGTCTAGGTAATGTTATGGACCAACCACTGTAGACGATCATACAGTCCAACCTAGTGACATCTTGGGTACAGATGGGTGTAATTTTAAACTCTAGTAAATGTGTAATAAGATAATGGTATGTCTTTGGCAATCTGATCTGTATAATCCTAGATGATAAAAAACACAAACATCTATGCCATGCCCCCAAATATGGTATGTGAGTGATGCATATGTATAATCTAGTAATTTGTATAACCACATGTGATATGACCTATTGTGATATGCCCCATGTGCAAAATTAGAGATCAAAACACTGTGCTCTGCACTATGCCTATAATATGTTATCTGGTCCTATAACTGTGTCATGTTGTATGAAGTTATATGTGTGAGCCGTGTAGTAATGTACATGCCCCCAAATCTGGTATCTGAGTCTGAATTTGTATCAAAGTCATTATGAATTTATATAATCTAAACCACTATATCTGACTGATCTATCTATCTATAGACTGAGGGTATTCCCTCTGAATGTCCTGAGTAATGCTAAATGACCCATGTAATCTGAATCACTATATATTTCAACCAATTTGAGTTGAATTTGATAATCTGAATATTGGAGGTGTAAAAACCATGCTAGGTGACCCATGTAATCTAAATTACTTTATATTTTGACCGATTTGAGTTGAATCTGAATCTGATTGCTAGAGGTGTAAGAACCATGGTGTATCTATTTATGAGACTGGAAAGGCATGTTGGATAAGTGTAGGATTAGGAATAGTAGGAATGATGCCCCCCTTTTAAGGAGAGGGACAAGATCTATGATAGAGGAGGTTGAGCCAAAAGTTATGACTAATGGCGTAATGATAGAAATGAGGTTGGTATAGTTTGAATTGAATGAGAAGTTGCTTGATTGATTAGACTGAGTTGTTTTGAAAGTTAAATGAGCTATTGATTAGTTAGGCTGAGTTGTTTTGAAATTTGAATGAGTCTTTGATTGGTTAGGACCAAATTTTATGTTTGGGTAAAAAATTGGTATAGATATTGTGTGTGCCACAGTAGATAGATGATGTAGTAAGAGAGTGAGGCTCATGTGATATCTAAGGTATCATTGTTATGATTATGTGAAACAAAATGGTTTGTAAAACAAAGCTATATGGATGAAGTTATAGGAAAAATGGTATTTTGATTTGAATGAGAAAGTTGTTTGATATAGGAGAATTAGATTGATTCTCGATTCATTTTTGCATTGACTAGGTTGAGATTTTGGAGCTTTGGAGTAGGAGTTATGTCGAGGAGACAAACACCTACCATGATGTGATTTGAGTAGTTGGCAGACTAGATTGAGGCTGGTGGGAAGATTACCCTGGTAAGTAGCTAAAACATGTGATTTTTGCCTGTTTGGAAGCCTATTTTTGATATTTTTGAATTATTTTGAAGTGTTTTAAGAATTTTCCACTGGTTCCACTTCTTCAATAATAAAACACTAGTTGAAGTGTTTTAGGAACTAAACACTAGTTTCCCAAAAATAATAAAATAGTCCCAAGTGTGGTTAAAACTAGATATGCAATCACATCATTTGGATCCAAACTAACCAACTTATTGTAAAAAAGGTTATCCTTTTTAAAATGACTATATCCCTTAGATTTCTTAGTGTAGTGCGATGTCTAGATTAGACCATTGTTCTGAGGTAGATATCGCTAATAGAGTTAGTTTAACCACTCAAATTAATGTCCCAGTGAGTCACCTGTAATTCATATACCCCACCATGGAGTGGGGTTGAAAAAATGTCGAGAGATGAAATCCCAGGTGAATGCTTCCCTAAAGAACTTATGGGGAGGTGATGAAATCTTGCCCACAAGCCAAGTGCATAAAAGAAATAAATAAAACTAGGACTTTAAGGGTTATTTTTTGGATCGCTCAAGTTATTTAAATTTATGGAGAACATAGAAGACATTCCTTCTAGGCTTTAGACTTAGTGACGAGGCAATGAATGAATCTCTTTTGGTCACCTGAGTTCCCTAAAGGGGATGGGGCATATGCGTAAAGTCTGATTTATAAGAAAATAAAATAAATAACAAATAATTAAAACAACAAAAGATCTTAAGAGCACTTAATCTAGGATTTATGTTTGTTTTAAAACACTAAGTGAAGTGTGAATTGAAATTTAGCCACTTGGATTTGGTTACACTTGTAAACTTTGAAAAATAAAAACAAAGCTATTAGATGATTTTTAATCACCAGATGTAAGTGTGAATGAAATTTTAAATTGTTAAAAATCTCTTTTCTTGGCCTTAGGTCCTACAAAAATTGTTAGGGCATTTTCTTGTTTCTTGGAAAAAGAGATAATCATCAAACAAACTTGTATTTTGAGCTCTCAGATTTTATTTATTTTTATATAGTGTAATACCACCAATTACAGTGTAATACTGCCTACCTACAAAACCATATGTCTTAGTGCAAAATTGCATTTTTGTAGTACAAAACTACAAATTCCTTACAAAATTGCATTTATAAGAGCAATATTGACTATAACATGAAAATTTGACTTTTGTGAGTAGGTGCAATACAACACTTATGAATGTAATACAGACTATTGTGAAGAAAATACAACATTTACCAGGTAAAAGAGACTTTAACAATGCAAAATTACACTTTTCAATGCAAAACTGACTATTGGAAATGCAATACTGACTCTAACTAATGCAATACCACATTTACCAAGGAAAATAAAATCTAAAACATAAAACTACACTTTCATACTGCAAAACCACATTTCTCAGTGCAATATCACACTTTCAATATCATACTTCTACAGTGCAATATCACATCTCATAGGTGGCAAACTGCATGTTCCTATGTCTCAGTCGAGAGCTTCACTTCTTCACTTTTTTGGCCGTGAAATCAAAAAATTAACATGAAAAATGTTATCAAAAGGTTCTAAAAGATCATATGAAGATATTTATGGGGTGCAAGTCCCACCAAGAGTGGATATTAGTATTGTGTTAGTATGAAAAAAATCAAACAAAACACACTAATAGAGACTTATACCTCTAGCATAGACACTCAAATAGCTAGTGAATTATACAAGTAACTAACAAATGAAAGCAAAACAAAAACTTTTACCTTCTATGAGATTAAGTGTTTTATGCTAGCATTGAATTGATGTGCTCGGTTGTGTGATCAAGAAATCTTTAGCAATGGAGCTCCTTACACCACCTCTCTTTGTCACCTTGGTAATATTGAGTTTGGCTTTGGTGTGGCTTGGCTTAGCAAATGAGCATGATAACACTATAATAATGGAAGATTTGCATATATTTTTGCATGATAACTTTACACCAAGAGAGCCTATTTATCAATGGGTGAGGCCTTGTATTTATAGCCTCTCAAACTAACTCTAACTCAAGTGTAGTTAGGTTAAAGTTAACTATGGTTGAGTTCAAACTAATCCCAGTTGAGTTAAGGAGGGGACATGTAATTAATATTTGGGATAGAGATCCCATTTATTAAGCATAGCTCTTCATTTTTGAATTTATGGCTTCATAGAAAATATTTTTAATTCCTTGATTCTGATGATGATGACATCATCATGACCTCATTTTTATTGAATTTAAAAAAAAAAAATCAATTTAACTAATTGTATATGGAAAATTTAATTAAAAATTTAATTTGATTTGCGTTGTTAATTCATTATGCCTAACATTTTAGCACCTTATGAATTGTTCAAGTGCCCTGTTTAATGGGTCTAAAGGCCAAACTGTCACATTGCTAGGTCAAAAATTGATTGGAGATGAATCCATAAGAGGTCACTATTATGTACAAGATAATACCCCAAATAAGGATGCCTCAACATGATTCTGAGCACTAATGTTTGATGTACAGACAAAATTGAGATATTCAGTGTGTCTTAGGCTTAATTTGCATTGTTTGATATAAATCAATCTAAAGTCCAGTTAGAAGCCAATTGTGGCCAAAATAGGGTGTCTACAAAAGGGAATGTTAGAAAGATAAGTGAGTTAGTACTCACATGGGTGTGTTTTATTTTTAGTTAGTTAGGATTTTAGTCCCACATTTGCATTATGTGTTGTAGTAAGGCTTATCAAAGCCTATTTATGTAATCTTTAAATTTAGTTAATATATGTTATTGAGATTAACCAATTTTATGCTCTACTTTCTTGAGCCTTCAACTCCTCCACGCATTATGGATTGAATCTTATCAGTGGTATCATGATAGGTTTTTCTACCTATACTTTTCATTCATTGTTGCTTGCATCCAAACAATGTATTGAGTAATGTTGTAGTGAAGACCACGTGCAATAGAGCTTCTCATTATTGACCATCATGCTTGCATTCTGTTAATAGGTTTTCATGAAGACCATGTGAAATATTTTGGCACTCACCATCATCCTCTCTCTTGTCTACCTATTTTCATAGTTTTTTGCACTCATTTTGTTCACTACATAGCAATTTTTTTTTGCAAATTTTTGGGTGATTTACAATGGGTAGTGTTGACCAAATTTGACCCTACAAGTCAAATTGATACCCCTATAAGTAAAAACTTTATATTTAGATGTTTAGGAGTCTAATATTTTATCATAGGGTATTTTATAGTCTATTTGATGTAATTTAATGCCTTGTTAGCCTTAGTCATGGTCTGATTAGTTTATATGTCATGTTGAGTCACTTAGTAGGATTTTAGGGATCATAAATGTAAGTGGCATAGTTTTCAAGGTGTAAAAGTGTCATAATTTCCTTTTAAACATCCAAGAAGTCAGATTCCCTATCAAAAATGTTAGTCCCATATGAATCTTGTAGGTTATCTAACTAAAAATAAAAAAACTAACTGAAAAAGGAGTTTGGCACTTGTACGACCCATAAGGAGTGTGCCACATAGGATAAGCTTGTGAGATGAATATTAAAATTATTTAGAATTATTTCCATGCTTGATATAATCTATAAGTTCTAAATTTGATCTAAAATCAATCTGCTCATTCATCTCCTTTCTAGACATGCAAAACCAGTTAGTAGGTTTATGCTTAGTATGACTAGTTGAATAAGTTTCAGACCAAACACCTTTGGCAGGTGATATTAAACTTAGATATATCCATTTCCATAATAATATTTCAAGTATTTTTCAACCATACTTTATGAATCATCTCTAACAAGTTGAATGTGTTTTTATGCTCATTGTTTCCTATACCCTATAGGTTTTGCTCTTGTTTGAACAAGTCTATACAATCCAATTGGTGATGTTGATTTTAGATTATGTTTCATCTCTCTTCAAGTTATCTCCATTATTTATTTCATGTTTCATGGTGTTTTGACAAGCAAGTCATCTCATGTTGTAGGAAAGTGTTACCATGTGAGGTCTTAGTCAAAATTTTCCTTATTTATAGAATGTTTGGTTCTCTACAGAGGTCTCATGTTAATGGAATATGATGCTTCCCATGTCTCAATGCCATAATTATTTCCACCTTCCATGTTTGGTTTCATCACATCAGGATTTAATTGAACTTGTAGTTTTGTCATGTTCACAATCAGCTCTTTACCCAATTTCAATGGTAGTCACGTGTGTGAAGCTTGCCTATATTATTCATGAATTTTTAATGAAGATATATAAAATTTTTCAAGTCATAAGTAGCTAAAAGGAGTCCATTTTAATGTTTGAATAAGATTCAATATTGGTAACAAGTTCATGTACTACACAAAGCAATCACTAGCCACCACTGATTGCTCTATAATAGGTGCTTGAAAGAGGACATCACATTGAAATAGAGGTTTTGAGACTGGTCTCAATATCCCCATAGGGAAAAACATACATTTTAGGAATTGGTAATGATCTTAATTATGTTCATGAGACCATTCATCTATACACATTGCTCTAATTCTATTCATTGCCTACATATAACTCAAATGCACCTACATGAGTCTCTCCTTGATGACATCATGATGAGATGGGAGATTTGATAGGTGTTTCAATATTTTAGAGTTATAAGAGTGCATTTGAACACTTTTTTAGGGAATTTAATTGATCATAAACATATATATCTTACATACTTCCCAAATTTGTTGACTGCATGTATACATGCAAATGCCCACCTACAAGTGGTACCACATAAAGCTAAAGAGTCATTTAAAGCATTGAAACAAGTGATGTAACCTTCCTTGGAATCTTATTATGTGTTTTTTTATCATTATATACCTACTTGAAGTGTAAAATTGACAAATGGAAGTGTAGGTCACCTTCAAAGATCGGATGACTGAGTTCAAGGACATTTTCCCTAAAAAGTGAAAATAGAGGTCTGGGCCATTTTGTGGATATCTTATAACAAGGATATCAAGATATTTGAAGAATATAAATGTGTATGACTTATATCCTCTATTAAAGAGAATACCTATGCAAAATATGGAGTCAACAGGATTAGTGGAGGGTGGTTGTTGGAAAGCTCAAAGTTGCCCATTTAAGCACTGAGTTTATTCATTATCATCTATAAGTTTTGAATTCAAAGTGACCTTGATATCCTAAAATGAAAAAAATGCATATTCCCATGTTTGGAAGACCATATTAGGTGAATGGAATACCCATGGTCATAAATACCATTAATAAGAGTTAATTGGTGGTGTTTTAAGGTCTAATCTACACCTACAGGTGTCCCATCATGCAAGAATACTCACCTACAACTGACTGTAGGAGCACATAGTCTATGATAGAAGCTTGAACATGGAATTATCAAGTTTGGCTTATGGGAGATGATAAAAAATGGCTCATGAGATCCAAGGGTGATTTGTATCCTATTCCAAGAGGAATCTTCCCCTATAGGATGTCACTCTTTCCAACACAATTGATTATGTTTAACCATGATAGACAATGATCAAGTTTGAAGTTGTGAGTGTGGGTATAGCATAAAGATGATTATAAATGGGACCAAACAAGTATATAATTATCTTAATGGAATATATGGTGATTTTTAGACATTTTATCAAGCTTAAAACATGCAAATCAATCTACAAGTACTCCTCCAAAGCAAGTTTGCAGTCAAGAAGTGCATACAGTCTTGTGAATTCAAGGTATAGGTGAGAGGTATGTAGTAGGTTATAGTAATGAAAAAGCTTATAACATATCCACCATGATTTTTATTCCCCAAAATTATCTCACCAATAGAAATCATGTATAAAAGAGACTCTATGGTACAACATACAACTCACATGTGTTAACCTTGCATACATGTTGCCCTTCCACAATCTATTTTGTAACTTGGGAGAGTTGGAAGGTCAAATAAGATGATAAAAGGATAAATTTTTGTGTATAATGTCCTAACCACTTGTAAAATCTTCTCCATCATTTGATTTGTCTAGGAAAATAGGGGAATTTCCCTCTATTTTGTCTCAGATAGAGGGCACTCCTTTTGTGAATAAAACCTACATTTTTGGAGAAGGAAGGTGAAAAGGGTGGACCAAAAGCTAAATAAATATTATGATAATGTGTGTAGAGATGAATCACACCTAATAAAACATGAAAAACCAAGCATATAAGGGACAAGCCTAAGAAGGAGGTCTAAATCATCAAGGTTGTAGTCAGGACTGTTAGGCAGGGTTTAAGCCTAATATCCAAATGGGGGGTCAATGTAATTTCTAGCCTTAGATCATAATTTTAACCTATGGATAATGTTTTTGGGGTAACTAAATATGTTATAAATATTGTGAAATGCAAATAAGTCACAAGGGAGGCCATTTTTGGCTCAAAGGCAACATTAGGCCTGTGTAAATGAAAGGAAAAGCTTGAGTAAGTAACTTGAGATGCTCACATCTCCTTTGGAAATTTGCATGGAGATAAATTTTTGAGGGGTTAACATGGGTATTGAACATCACCCTTGTAAATTTTTTTGGTAAATCTAATGTCATATCTTTATGAACAAATCTTAAGAGCCTAAAAGACCTAAAACCCTTGGAAACCCTTGGATAAGGATCCGACTGAGAAAATGAAGAGGGAGAGATATCTAGATGGGATGGAATGACCATAAAAGTGGTTGGAGGTTTTATAAGAATCTTAAAATATCCTCCTCATCAAATTTTTTGCTACCCTACCTATACGGACATGGTACAAAATGACTTTTTTTGACTATTTTATGTATTATGCAGGTTATATGGACTTTCAAGAGGAAAAATCAACTTTGGGAGTGAGTTTAGGACTTAAGATAAATCCTCATGTCAATTTCATGATTAAAAACAAATCCTAAGTTTCCCTACAAGTAGCTTCATTCAACCAATCAAAGCTGGCAAAGTGAGCAAGGTGGTGACAAGTGTGGAAACTTCAAGTGGATGGATTTTTAAGGTATATCTGAATAATCTAAGGCCATGGAGGGTATTTAAAAGTGTCATCCACTCTCTTATATGAATTTTCATGAGAAATTGAATCTATTTTGGAAGCTAAATGTGCTAGGTGTGTGAAAAAAGAGTTATTGTGATTGCATATGGTGATAACTCTTTTTTGGAGGAATCTTAGTGATTAGGAATGCAACAAATGCATGGATTTGAGTTTATGAAACCCTTCCCTCTTAGTAAAATCATTAGGCCTATCCCTAGTCAATTTTGAGATGTTTCGAAAGAGGGGAATGATGAAGGCAGTTTCCTGGACCAATAAAAGGAATTTCATGCCACTTTTCAAGAATTTCATACCTTGGATTTCCACTTGTTTCTTTTGAATTTGAACGATAAATTTCACATTATCTTCTCATGCACATTTAAATCCTTCTCTCAACTTAACACTTGTTCTTATGACCTTTAGAATTCTTTCTTCTCTTCTCTCTCTCAAGTTCTATAAGAACTAGCCATTTTGGCTATTGTAAGGATGCTCCACCTGAGTATGGTGAATCCCTGCTCATTTGCATACCATGGATCAATAAAGACTATTGATTTGACCTCTTTTATGACTATTCATAGTGTGTTCACTTGAATGATTGATATTGATTAGTGATGACTATTATTTCCTTAGCATTGTTGTCTCATTCTCTCACCTATTTACAACTTAAAAGCTTCTTTTTACAGGTCATGTGAAGTGTTCTATGAAGTGTCAAGGTTGAGTGATTTAGAATATTCAATAGTGCAATTCTAGAACTCTTGTCTAGTCCTCTTAGTCTAAACATTCATCACAGCCTTAAAATGAAATACTATTGTGAGAAGATTCAGATTAGAGAAGTGTATGCCTAGTTAGTCTCTTGGTCTCATGTGTGACATGCAACTAGTTGGTAGTTATCAATTAATTAGGTGTGTCACCTATTTTAGAATAGTTTACTTTTAGTTTTCTCTCCCTTTTCCTTGCAAACATAGGTGTAGCAGTGATCTAAAAGTGATACATCAAGGGAGATATCCCTATCTAGAGATTCACCTCATTCCTAAGCTACCCATAACCTAGAGGTATTTAAATTGTGCCACTTGGATGAGGAGAGATGAGACATCTCCTCAAAAGGTGAAAATCTAAGTGACAACATTTTTTGGTATGCCTAGTGGGACTCATTGTCCAATAAGTTGAAAGATTTTTGGTGTTGTTTTTTAACACATCAGAGTTTGGAGGCATCCATCCAGGCATCAATAGAAACTCTGAAGTTACAACATCTGGTCAAAAAACCCAAGTTTTCCTTTTGAATATTGTTGGTAATTTTTCTTTGTGTTCTTTCTTCCCAATGAAGTTCCATGACTAGTTGTGGTGTTGAGTATTGTTTTACACAAGTTGATGAGATATCTCAATCTTATGGCATTCCCTATCAACCTTTGTATGATTATTATCAACCTTTTCATGATCCTTACTAGATCCAATATAACCATTATCAACCTTGTCATGATTTGTATCAGTCTTATAACCATCCTTTTTAATATCTTGCTCCTCTTAGTCAACTTAATCACTTCTTAAATCAGTCCATTTCAACTTTCAAACAAACTCTCTTGGGTTATGAGAGGTACATGATAGAGCTTGACACACAAAGGGGAAATGGTCAATATATTCCTAGTAATATCATTCATAATGTGAGAAATGCATTATATCTAGTTAAAAAAGAGTGGGTACTTATTGAGAGAGCAAATTGGCAAAGGCTTACAAGTGAGATGCTAGATGTGAGTGGCCTGGTTTCATCCTTAGAAGATAAGCTAAGAATTCATGAGGAACAACCTCAACAAATCTATTAGCCCTCATATCTACCTCCCAAAGATTGCTATCAGTTCTAATTGACCCCTACTCATGAACCCAATCAAGCTTATCTGAGGTCATCTTTTTCCAAATCAATTGGAAGAGAGAGTTGGAAAGACAAACTTTTTTTTTAAAGCAAACCTTGATAGGCATATTGAGTTATCCAATATGTATATGAATCATTCCATCTTATCAGCAAATGAAGTGGTATCTAATCCCTCATTTCCCTCTCCCATTACATCCCCACCTCAAGAAGAGACTTCTAGATATGAAATCCTAAGTTGGAGACAAGTTGGAGAATCCAAGCCTAAGGAGATCCCAAGTTTCTTGAACACTTCATCCACTCCTTAAATGACATTAATACCTCAAGAAGAGACTCCTAATCCTAACATCCTAAGGTGGAATAAGGTAGTGGAATCATGGGAAAATAAAGGGGATAAAAGCCTAGATAAAGAGTGTGAAGTTGAGAAAGAGATTGATCCTATGCAAATCCCTCCCACCCTTCCTCAAGAGACCTCTTGTTTTCCATACCAACCCTCTTGTACTCTTTATCCTCATGAATACTCCTATAAACTTCAAGTGAGACTTCTCCAAGAGAACCTAGCCAAGAAAATGAAAGAGTTAAAGTTGAGAATGAAATTGTTGAGTCAAGGTGTGATGGAAGGTTTAGATCCAAAAAAAGATCCTATGCCTAAACACACCCCATCTAACCTTCCTCAAGAGAGTGATCAAGATGAATCACATTTCAATGAATTTATTGTCAAATGGAAAGAATAAAACCAAGCTATTTTAGCCTAAGGTTTTCCTCCTCTTTCTCAAGAACTCCCAAAAGGATCCCCTATGATTCATTCTCAATCTGATGTTGAGTTCTATGTTTCACCTCCAACAACTAGTTCATCTTGTCCTCACCCTATCACCCTTTGCCTTAATGGACCTATGGTGTGGGAACATAAATAAGAGAATTTTGTTGATAATAACTTAGAACTTTTGGTTGAAGAAAACATAACTCCTTGGTAGCCTCATTGGGCTGGGTCACCTGATTACAAGATGCCTAGCATTGGCATCACCAAGAAGGAGAAAGAAATTGAGGATCTTGAAATATTTGAGGATTAAATTCAGGTTATAATAGTTGAGATACAACTTGAGATCCCTCAATATGTTTTAAATTCTAAAGAAGAGGTGATTTCTTGTGTTGAATCTTCTATTGTGTTGATATTGAAGAATGTTTTCCTTGTGTCAAAGAAGTGGAAATCATCATTGGTTCTTCCATAACTATCCAAGATATCATAGATGGGTAAGAACACGTCTATAATCAACCTTGAGATGACTCTTTTACAATCATTGGATCAAGTTATACTCCTCTTCAAGGAGGCTATGATCTAGTAAAAAATAGAGAAGACAACCTTGACACTCAAGTGGGTATGCAAAGAAGAAGCAACTTTTAAAATTTATCCTTTCAAGAGGAATATACATCCCATGATGATATGTTTAAAATCATCAAAATGGGTTATCATTCTCTCAACTAGTTGGGACACATCAGCTTTTGAAAGATAGAAAAAGCTTCTATTGGCCTCAATATTTCAAGGAACAAGAAATGACTCCTCTTGAAGACATGCCTACCAAGAAGATACAAGTTGATCATGAGTTGAAGAGTGGACAACAGTATGAGGTACGTGTAAAAATTCAAGAGAAATACATTTACATTGGAGACCTATTTAAGGATGATCTACTTGAGAGTAGATCAAGTGAAGTGTCAAGGATTAGATCTGATCTACCAAGCATCCAATCCAAGGAGCAAAATGCTTGGATCCTGAAAAAGATTCAAGGAACTTTCCTTTTAATCCTAAAAAAGAAGTATGTTTAATTGATAGAAGTGCATAGTGATAGGATTGTGTTTGCTTTGCTTTGTGTGTATCCTTTATTTTGTGTGGTTGAGGTAATTAATTGTCTTGTCTTAGTCAAAGCCTTGCTATCAAACATCACATCTTCTTTTTTGGTTTTAGACTTTAGATGACTCCCTAAGCCCATGGATATGATAAGGATACTGATATTTAGTATAGCATGCATAATACCCCTATGAGTCATCATTTTGTTGACTAAATTTGACCCTATAGGTCAAATTGGGACCCCTATAAGTAAAAACTTGATCTTTAGATGTTTTAGGGGTCTAATATTTTATCATAGGGTATTTTATAGTCTATTTGATGTAGTTTAATGCTTTATTAGCCTTAGTCATGGTGTGATTATTTTATGTCATTTTGAGTCACTGTTTTAGGGGTCATAAATGCAATTAGCATGGTTATAAGGGTGTCCAAGTGTCCTAATTTAATTTCAAACATATAATAAGTTAAATTCTCTATCAAGAATGTCAATCCCATCTGAATCTTGTAAGTTATCTAACTAAAAAACAAGAAACCAACTAAAAAAGGAGTTTGGCACTTGTACGACTCATAAGGGAGTGTGACATGTGGGATGAGGTTTTGAGATGACTCTTCAGCTTATTTAGACTTAGTTCCATGCTTTACATACTCTGAAAGTGCCAAATTTGAGCTAAAAGCATGCTGCTCCTTCATTTCCTTTCTAGACATGCACAACTAGTCAACATGTTTGTGCTTTGTATGACCAATTGAAGAAGTTTTAGACCAAACACCTTTGAGGGTGATATTACACTTAGAGATATCTATTTACATAAAAATAGTTCAAGGATTGGTCAAACATTCTTTATGAATCATCTCTAACAAGTTGACTGTGTTTTTATGCTCACTACTTTCCATACCCTATAGGTTTAGCTCTTGTTTGGACAAGTCCATATAATATAGCTGGTCATATTGATTCCAGATGATGTTGGTTATTTCCTCAAATTATCTGCATGCTTGGTTTCATGTTTCATGGTGTTTTGATATGCAATTCATCTCATGTTATAGGAAGGTGTCACCATGTGAGGTCTCAATCAAAGTTTTCCTTGTTTGTAAAATGTTTGGTTCTCTACAGGGGTCTCATGTGAATGGAATATGATGTTTCCCATGTATAAATTCCATAATGTTTCCAATTTTCATGTTTGGTTTCATCACATTAGGCTTTAATCAAACTTGTAGTTTTGTCATGCTCACAGTCAACTTTTTATCCAATTTCAATGGTAATCACATGTGGGAAGCTTGCCTAGCTTGTTCATGAAGTTGTAATGAAGATATATCAATTTTTTCAAGTCATCAGTGGGTAAAGGGAGTATATTTTAATTTTTAAAGAAGATGCAATATTGCTTACAAGTTCATGTAATACATAAACCAGTCACTAGCCACCACTACTTGCTCTGTAACAAGTGCTTGAAAGAGGGCATCATGTTGAAATAGAGGTTTTGAGACTAGTCTCAATATTCACATAGGGAAAAAAATAAATTTAAGGAATTGGTAATGAGCTTAAGTATATTCATGAGACCATTCATCTATACACATTGCTCCAATTCTGTTCACTGCCTACATACAACTCAAATGCACCTACATGAGTCTCTCTTTGATGACATCATGATGAGATGGGAGATTCGATAGGTGTTTAAATATTTTAGAGTCATAATAGTGAATTTTAAAACTTTTTGAGGTCATATAATTGATCATAAACATATATATTTTACATACTTCCCAAATTTGCTTACTGCCTATATACATGCAAATGCCCACCTACAAGGGGTACCACAGAAAGCTAAAGAGTCATTTAAAGCATTGAAAGAAGTGATGTAACCTTCCTTGGAATATTAGTATGTGTTTTGGATAAGTATAGACCTACTTGAAGTGTAAAATTGAAAAATGGAAGTGTAGGTCACCTTCAAAGATCAGATGATTGAGTTCAGGGATATTTTCCCTAAAAATTGAAAACAGAGGTCTAGGCTATTTTGTGGATATCTTATAACAAGGATATCAAGAGATTTTAAGCATATAAATGTGTATTCATTATATACTCTATGAAATAAAATACCTATAAAAAATATGGAGTCAACAGGATTAGTGGAGGGTGGTTGTTGGAAGGCTCAAAGTTGCCCATTTGAGCACTAAGTTTCTCCATTATCATCTACAGGGTTTGAATTCAAAGTGACCTTGATATCCTAAAGTGAAAACAAGGCATATACCCATGTTTGGAAGACCTTATTGGGTGAAGGTAATACCAATGGGAATAGAGACCATAAATAAGAGTTAATTGGTGGTGTTTCAAGGTCTAATCTACACCTATAGGTGTCCCATCATGGAAGAATACTCACCTATAGCTGATTGTAGGAGCACATAGTCCATGATAGAAGCTTGAACATGGAGTTATAAAGGTTTTATAATTGGAGATGATAAAAAATAGCTCATGAGACCTAAGGGTGATGTGTATCCTATTCAAAGAGGAATTGTCACCTACAAGATTTCACTCTTTCCAACATAGTCGATTGTGTTTAACCATGACAGATAGTGAGTAAGTTTAAAGATGTGAGTGTGGGTATAGAATAAATATTATTCCAAATGGGCCCAAAAAAGTATATAATGATCCTAAGGGAATAAAAGGTTATTTTTAGACATTTTTTCAAGATTAAAATAGGCAAATCAACCTATAGGTACTCCTCCAAAGCAAGGTTATAGTCAAGAAGTGCATACAGTCTTGTGAGTTCAAGGTATAGGTGAGAGGTATGTAGTAGGTTAAAGTAATGAAAAATATTATAACATATCCAACATGATGTTTATTCCCAAAAATTCTCTCACTAATATAAAATATGTAGAAAATAGACTCTATGGTACAACATACAACTCACATGTGTTAACCTTGCATACAGGGTACCCTTCCACAGTCTGTTTTGGAACTTGGGAGAGTTGGAAGGTAAAATGAGATGATAAAGGGATAAATTTTTGTGTAGAATTTCCTAACCACTTTGGAAAGCTCCTCCATCATTTTTTTTGTCTGGTAAAATAGGGGAAGTGCCCTATATTTTGTGTCAGATAGAGGACACTCCCTTTGTGAACAAAACCTACATTTTTAGAGAAGAAAGGTGAAAAGGGTGGACCAAAAGTCAAATAAACCTTATGAAAAGGTGTGGAAATATGAATCACACCTAATAAAACAATTGAAACCAAGCACATAAGGGATAATCCTAACAAGGAAGCCTAAATCCTCAAGGATACAGTCAGGACTATTAGGCAGGGTTTAAGCCTAATATCCAAATGGGGGGTCAATGTAATTTATAGCCTTAGGTGGGAATTATAAACTATTGGAACATGTTTTTGGGGTCACTATATATGTGATAAATCTTATGGAATTTAGAGAAGTCACAAGGGAGGCCATTTTTGGCTCAAAGGCAACATTAGGCCTGTGTAAATGAAAGGAAAAGCTCAAGTAAGCAACTTGAGATGCTCACATCTCCTTTGGAACTTTGAATGGTCATATAGGAAGTTTGGAGGGGTTAAAATGGGTATTTAACATCACACTTGTGAAATTTTTTGGTAGTGTTAATTTCATAGCTTTATGATCAAAGCTTAAGAGCCTAAAAGACCTAAAATCCTTACAAACCCTTAGATAAGGACTCGACTGAGAAAATGAAGAGGGAGAACTATCTAGATGGGATGGAATGATCATGAAAGTGGTTGGAGGTTGTACGAGACTTTTAAAATGTCCTCCTCATCAACTTTTATGCTACCCTACTTGTATGGACATGGTACAAAATGGCTTTCTTTGACTATTTTATGCATTGTGCAGGTTCCAGGGACTTTCAAGAGGAAAAATAAACTTTGGGAGTGATTTTAAGACTTAATATAAACCCCCATGTCAATTTAATGCTTCATAATAACTCTTAAGTTTCACTAAAATTATCTTCATCTCAACTAGTCAAAGCTGACAAAGTGAGCAAAGTGGTGAGAAGTGTGGAAACTTCAAGTGGATGGATTTTTAAGGTACACCTAAAGAATACAAGGCCATGGAGGGTCTTTAAAAGTGTCATACACTCCTTTTTACATATTTTCATGAGAAAATGAATCCATTTTTGAATCCAAGTGTGCAAGGTGTGTGAAAAAAGAGTTATTATGACTGCAGATGGTGATAACCCATTTTGGGAGGAATCTTGGTGTTTAGAAATGTAGTTAATGCATGGAGAAACATGTCTACAACCCTCAATTATCAATACAATCATTAGACATATCCCTAGTTAGTTTTGGGATGTTCCAAAATAGGGGAATGATGAAGGCAGTTTCCTGGACCAACAGAAGGAATTTCATGCCACTTTTCAAGAGTTTCATACCTTGGATTGCCACTTATCTCTTCTAACTCTACATGATTAGTTTCACATTCTCTTCTCATGCACAAGTAACATATTTTCTCATATTGACACTTGTCCTTGTGACCTTTGGAATTCTTTCTTCTCTTCTCTCTCTCAAGTTCTATAAGAACTAGCCATTTTGGATATTGTAAGGATGTTCCACCTGAGTATGGTGAAGCCTAGATCATTTGCATACCATGGATCATAAATAATAATGATTTATCTCTTATATGACTATTCATAGTGTGTTTAATTGATTGATTTATCTTGCTTAGTGATGTCTTTTATTTCCTTAGCATTATTGTCTCATTCTCTCACCTATTTGTAGCTTGAAAGCTTCTTCTTACAAGTCATGTGAAGTGTTCTATGAAGTGTCAAGTTGATTGAGTTAGTCTATTCAATAGTGCCATTATAGGCCTATTGTCTAGTCCTCCTAGCCTAAACATTCATGAAAACCTCATAATAAAATACTGATGTAAGAAGATTCTGATTAGAGAAGTGTATGCTTAGTTAGTCTTTTGGTCTCATGTGTGACATGCAGCTAGTTGGTAGTTATCAATTAATTTGGTGTATCACCACCTTTAAGATAGTTTAATTTCAGTTTTATCTCCCTTTTCCTTGCAATCATAGGTTTAGTAGTGATCTAAAAGTGGTACATCAAGGGAGCTATCCCTATCTAGAGATTCACTTCATTCCTAAGCTATCCACAGCTTATAAGTGTTTCAATTATGCCACTCGGATGAGGAGAGCTGAGACATCTCCTCAAAGGGTGCAAATCCAAGTGATAATAGGTAGCAGTATGGACTACGTGCAGTCCTATAGTGAATTATCTCTTTATGTTTTATTTTTTGGTCAAAATCTTAGCACTCGACTAGTGTTGGTTTATTCTTCCACTCCCATTGGCTTCGATCTATCTCACAGTGGCCAGAAATCTCTGATCATTATTTAGAGCTCTACCCACTGAAATATAAACCACTATGGCTTCAAAACAGTTACCCTACTCCATCCTTAATCTGGCTCAGGCTCCCACTCCATTGCTTCTATCCCAACTCAGTGATTTTCCATCTTCTCACCTCGGCCCACTATGGCATCAGATCTAGCAACTATTCTAGAACATCTCTAGTCATGCATCAACATCTTCTCTACCTCCATGATGACCTTGGTGTGCTTGTCCTCCATTACCATCATCTTAGCACTCCCACCTCAGATCCCTTGTGCGTAGATCTACTCAACACACTCCATGGTGTTCATGCCTCTTTCGGCTTTGGATCCACAACTCCATCCATCCCCACCATCACTGAACTCCATTGTTGTCACCTATAAATACAAGAAAAGAAAAAAAACAATGATAAGGTTTAGATATTTGTTTTAGGTATTCACTTTTAATTTTGTTTATTTTCTTTATTTTAGGAATTACATTTTTTTTAGAATTTAGTTTTATATTAAGTTTGTTTTATTATTATTTATTAAGTTTTTAAGAAATGTGTTTTGTATAAGTTTAATTTTATAAGTCGGTTGTGGATTTTTTGTTTATTTATTTATTCAATCATTTCTTTTAGGTTTCTTTATGTCATGTTTTTTTTTTAAATTTAGATTTATGTGGGTTAAATAGTATTGGTTTTTTTATATTTAATTTTAAGTCTTGTATTTTAGTTTTAGTTTATATTTTTTAAATATAGGGTCATCTTTTATTTTTGTGTCATTTTATATTTCTTGATAAGTTTTTTATTTGGGTCTATTTAATGTGTGTCATAAGGATCGAGTTTAGTCTTTAATTTTTTAGTTATTTACATTTTTATGTGTAGTCTAAGTTTTATGCATTAATTTTTATGTTTATAGTCCTTTGTCATATATGTTTTGTATTGTCTATTATCATTTTGCATCTTTGTGTGTCTTTAAGTCACAAGTTTCAAAATAAGTGAATAAAGGCAAACCTCAATAAAGCATGTATGTTCCTCTATAATGTAATAATCTCCTATTCAATGTAATGGATACATTTTCGGGTGAACCCAACATCCACAAGATAAAATTAAGGGGGGGGAAATATTGTCATATGCATTCTCTCCCCATGTGACCACTAAGGGGAGGAATGTAAGAAAGATAAATGAGTTAGCACTCACATGGGTGTAGTTTATTTTTAGTTAGTTAGGCTTTTAGTCCCATATTTGCATTATGTGTTGTAGTAAAGTTTCTCAAAACCTATTTATTTAATCTTTAAAGTTAGTTAATATATGTTATTGAGATAAACCACTTTTGTGCTCTGCACTCTTGAGCTTTTGGCTCCTCCACACATTATGGATTGAATTCTATCAGGGACTACACATATTTAATGGATCCAAGGACGTCCAATAAGCAAATTGTAAGGCAATTCAATGCCAATGACATGGAAGAGGGTATCATGGGTGATAGATCTGACACCAACTGGTAAGTAAATAGTTCCATGTGAGTCTCTCTCTGCATTATCATACGCCTTGATATTCATGGTATTTTACTGAAAATCTACTAAAGTATATCCTAAATGTTTATCAAATTCAATAAGGCTATATTTTGGATCAGACCATTGTCAATGAAACCCTATTTAATATTTTGGTGGGAAATGATGCCTTAAATGTGAAGGGGGTTTTATGGAGGGGACAAAGGGACAAAGGGACCAAGTGAAGACATGTCACTTTGGTCAAATACAAGCTATTGACCTAGGGATAAATTACCCATAATTTATTGGAATGTGGCAGGCTCAATGTCATTTAGAACCTTGGACTAGTGCAAAAGGTCATATAATATCTCTTTATGGAATTCAAATGTATGTGAAATATCTATAATAAAATCTATGCTAATGTTTTATTTAATTATTCCACAAGATTATATGGCTTTTCAGTTGAGGAAGAAGATTTGGCATTTGAAAAAAAGGAGTTTAGAATGGAATTATTGATGGAAGGAGGTAAAGGACCTTGAAATGTAACCTTCAAATGTCTAGTTGTGACAACACATTTTCAAGATGGTAAAGGATTACTATAATTAAAATAAGCTGGTGTAGGACATAGAATAGTGACTTATGGCACATAGGCACAACAATGTTATTGTGTGTCAAAAAAGATCCACTAAGGTATGAAGGAGGAGGTCCTAAAATAGAAGTGGTAACACTTTGAGGTGTGTTGGAAGGTTGAAATGCATTGATTTTGATGGTAGTTACATGATTATTAGTAATGCAACCTACAACATTATTGTAGTTATACAAGACATCGTGGTAGATAATCTGATTGGCTTGGGAATCTTGCCCTTGATTACAATTTCCCTTATTTTATTTTTTATTATTAGAATTATGTTTTGGAAAGGGGTCTTTTTAGATACCCATATCATGATTGGATATGGAAGCACCCTTATCTACCTTAATTTCTACATTTTCATGAAAATCCTAGATGAAGTGATTGAGTTGCACACATCTATAAATTGTATGGCCTTTGACACAATGGTAATCATAATACTCATTGTCCTTATACCATGTGGGCTTTGGTTGGTATTTTATAAATGTTTGTTGGTTTGGCTAGATGATCATGTTAGCTATAACAAGTTTTTAGAACATTGCCTTGATAGGTTCACCAAGGTCACTGAAAACTATGTTTTGATATTGACCCCTTCATGTGGGTGATATTTGCAATGCAAGTGTCTAAGTAGGTGGAGTGTCTTGGGAAGGTAGTGGTTATACCATATTCATGTTTTAGGATTTCATTACTCCATTTCCTATGGCATTATTATTTTTTGTTAAAATATTTTGGTTACTTAGATGTACTTGCTAGTTCTTGTGGTGGAGCTTGAGCTTGCACTTGATTCTATGAATATATTTTGACCAAGCCTTGGATAATAAGATTCTTTTTGATCTATACCCCTTTGGATATGATTTCTTCAAATGTATTGTCACAATGAAGTCTTAGGTTATAAGCTACTTCAACATTGAGATTCTAAGCAAAAATATTGGCTAGTTGTTTGTCTAGAATATTGTGTGGAAACCTACTGGCTAAGGCTCTCCACTGTTACAAACATGCAAAATATATTTCTCCACCTTGTTTCTTGGAATTATAAAAATTAGCCATTGTTAATTCATGTTCCATGTTGTATGGGAAATTTTTAACAAAATTCTTAGACAAGTCATCAAAAGTGGTGACAAAACCCTTTGGTAGATGAAGGAACCACTCCAAAGCTTGTCCACCTAGGTTACATGGAAATAGTCAAAGTAAATAAATGTTGTTATAAAATACCTCTTGGCATGCTACAAAGAATTCATTTAAATGATATCAAGGATCACCTTTCCCTTTATATTTATAAAATTTAGGTGCCTCAAAATGAGATAGAAAAGACACTTAGAGGAAGCTTACATCAAATGAGTAAGGGCATATCTTGTCAAACTTGAATTTTCTACTTGGTTACCTACTTGAAGGCCTAAAGAATCTTGTTTTATCTCATTCCATTCTTGGAGATTAGGAGTGCCTTGAGATTAAAAAATTGCATTTTGATGAATGTTCAAGGGTTGAATGGCTTGGTTGGGATTAAAATATACAGGGATGGATTCCCTTTGTGTGGATCTATTAGAGTTATATACCCTATAACCTAGGTTATATTATTGATAAGGGTTTTGTTTTTGGTTTATGTTGGGAAGTGGACTAGCAAGATGCTATTGGTTTGGTGGAAGTTATTTCCAATATGGAGTAAGTTATTGCTAAGCAAAAGGGACTTATTATGAATAAATGGGGACTTGTTGTGAGTTCAAAGTCAATTAATATCGTGAATTGAAAGGAATTTGTTATTGGCTCAAAATAACATATTAATGTGAATTAGAAGGAATTTATTGGTGAGAATTGGGTAATGATTTTTGTTGATTGCTCACAATCTATGGTGAGGGGTCATTTGCAACGTATTGTTGTAGATTAGTAGAAAATTGATAGTGATTAAAGAAGGTATGTTATATTTTCTTAGAATTAGCCAATGGATATTTATTAGAGGTATGATTGACTAAAGGATATGTGTTAGATGTAGGGTTGGATAATGGATCTTGTGGTTTGGTATATTTTGATCCACATTTAATGAATTATTAGATGAAGTAGCAACTAAAGAATTAGTTAAATCAATACGAATCCAATCAATGAAAAGTTTGTTGGCTTGATAGAATTTTGAAGCAATAACTTGGCTAATGTAGATATAGTAGGATGAGTCTACAAGTTTCTCTTTTCCTTTGCTAGATGATGCAAGAGCTTGATTAGAGTTCTATAGAAAAACCTGACTTTGGCTAGAATTTGGTTCAAGATGTATTTGGCTAGAAAAACCTGTCTACAAAAATGTTAGGTGAGAGTTTGGCTCCATATTCTAACAACCTTAGAATGGATTCACCTTTGTTCTCAAAAAGTTGGTTCTCATATTGGTTTTGACTATACCCTGCTCTAAGTGGCACATCCTTGAATATAGTTGGGTGTCTCTCCATGTCATCACTAGTTTCAATATTTTAAAGATACCCAAGTGGATTGTAAAAGTGTTCCTCATCGAAATAAGGACTATAATAAGCCCCACTATGAGTGTATTTTGACATGTTTGAATTAATGGTTTTTAATTTAGACTCAATATAATATTTTTGAATTGATGTGATATGAATGCATGTAAAAACTTTACTAATCAATTCAAAACTAATTTTTGGATTTGAAAAGTGTTTGACCTAAATTATTTAGCTTAAGTTGACTTATTTTGAAATTGGATTTTGTTTAAGTTTTGGATTTGGAATTGAAATGAAATTGGAATTGATTTATATATTAATTAAAATTGTTTGAAACTAGAATTGATTTAGATTTGAATTAAAATGGGTAGCATAACACTTTAGAATGAGAGAAAGATGACTCAAAATATGGGAAACATAACACCTTATTATGTAATGGAATGACAAAAATTTTATACTTAGGGTAGCATTTGAATTTTTTGAAGTGTAAAGTACATGACATGTAACACATGGGTATGGTAACAAATAATCAATAATAGATATAAAATACAAGCCCTATTTTTAAAGCTAAGATGAATGTGCAACATGATCATAGTCCACATAACTACTGTTATAATAAAATATTGCACCCTAGAAGAGGATGTTAAAGCCTCTTCCAAATTTGGGAAACATGGGAACACTTCCAAGTATGTGTGTGTACATATAGTGGAAGTGAGCCTTTATATTTAAGAGCTAGCTCCCTAAATGTATCTTGAAATGCTCACACCTTCTTAACTAGTTGATTATGGGGAAAAGAGTTATAAGTTGTATGAAATGAACCTAATCTAAGGGGGTGATATACCAAGATGTTTTCCATATGACCATCATACTTTATTGCACTAAGAAACAAGGCATACAAACTAACTTCTAAGTCCTATGGACTCTAACATGAGTATTTCAATACGAAGGTGAGATGTATGAAAGATATCCAAGGTAATTGAACCATAGGATAGTTGTAGACACTAAAGATCATTGTACACTTAAAATATAGGCTCATACACTTGAAAACACTTCATATGACCTATTAGAACATGAAATCTTGCATAAATATGAAAGGATAAGGGATGAAAGGATAGAGAATTATCAATTTGCATCACCATACGTCACTTGAAAACTTAGAAAATTGTTTAATAAATCAAAACTAGATTTGTATTAATGTTAAAAGGAAAAATATGACATCATTATATCATGGATTTGCCATACATGGAGTGAAATTCTATTACAAAGGCCAAAATGGCAGCTACTTATAAAACTTGAGAGAGAAGTGGGAAAAGAGAAGTCTAAAGGTCACTAGAACACTTGTCATGCTAAGAGGAGTTACATATGTGGGATAATGTAGTGGGAGACATACCATGCAAGGTTTGATAGGAAAAATAGCCCTCCAAGTCATGAGACTCATGAAACGTGGCATAGGAGTTCTCATTTTGCACAAGAAAACTGCCTTCACCATTCATCTCTATTTGAACCTCCCAAAACTGACTAGGGATAGATATAATTATTAAAATAAGAGGGATGGGTTGTAGACATGCTCATCCATGAATTATATGCATTCCTAATCATCTAAATTCTTCTGAAAGTGAGCCATCACTACCTACAGTCAAAGAAACTCTTGTTTCACTCACTCCTCACACTTGGCCTCAAAATTGGCTTTAGTTTCCCATGAAAATATTTACAAATGAGTGAATGCAAATTATAAATAAACTCTATGGAATTATATTACTCAGTTACACCTTAAATAGGCTCCCACTTGAAGTTTTCACACTTATCACTATCTTTCTCACTTTGCCAGTTTTGATTGGCTGAGATGATGCTATTGGTAGGAACAATTGGGATATTGTCTATTGTAAGAAATGTACATGAGGGGTTAGCCTAAGTCCTAATACATATCCTAAAGTTAGTTGCATCTATTGAAACCTCCTAGATCTTGAAAAACATTAAAAAAAGTTAAATAAAGCCAATTTTCCTCTTGTTTGTACAAATAGGTCAGCACAAAAGTTGATGGGAAGGAGACCTAAAGAGTCTTGTGCAAACTCCATCCACTTTTATGGTCATTACATCCCATTTGGATAGCTCTCCATCTTTATTTTCCCAGTCAGTCCTTATCAAGGGTTTAGTAGGGTTTTAGGTCCTTTTTATTCTTAAGCTTTGTTCATAGAGATGGGATGTTAGAATTGAAAATAAATTCCAAAAGAGAAATGTTTAGGACCCCTATCAAATTCCCCATACTCCTTAGATCTCCATGCACAACCTCAGAGAAGATGTGAGCATCTCAATCTAGACTATCGAGCTTGGTTCCTTATTCTGCATAGGCCTAATGCGACTTTAAGCTAAAAAATGGATTCCTTGTTTTTTCTGTACAAGATATAAACTTATATACATTTGAAATATCCCCATAAGCATATTCCATCTCATTTGAGTGATCACCTAAGGTTAGAAATGAAGTTGACCCCCATGCTAACCACACATTATTTGATGGACCCCACTTGATCACTCATGTGATAAGGATATGTCAATCACCATAGGACACTCTTTTACTCTCTCATGAATGTGCCCAAGCTTTAGCATAGTTCATTTAGGTGACTATGTATGAAAGTCATGAAGCAATTAACTTTATAGTACTTATGACTGTAACCTCATGGAATAGTGCTTTGGAGAATGAGATTTAAAGATTATGGGGCCAAGAGGACATTGGAAACATGAGAATGAACCTATCTTCACATTTTTAAACAACTACTGAAGCATGAATGTTTCTAAAAATGGTTGAAACCTATCTACAACATAGAATGTTACCTTCTCTTGTAACCTGAGATACTTGGCCTATCAAAATAGTTTGAAACATGAAACCAAGCATGAGGAATATGAGGTGAATATTTCCATGTCCTTTGGAGTCAATTCCAGTAGATGGATCGTACAAAATCATCCAAACAAGAGCAAAACCTATAGGGTATGGGAAATAGTGAGCAGAAAAACATAGTCAACTTGTAATAGATGATTCATAAAGCATAGTTCACCAATCCTTGAAATATTGTTATGAAAATTAATCTCTCTGAGTTTACTATCTCCCCTCAAAGGCATTTTGTCTAAAACTTTTCCAACTGGACATACCAAGCATAAACCTACCAACCAGTTCTATGTGCATGATGAAGCGATATGAGATTAGAATGGTTTTAGATCAAATATGGAACTTCCAAAGCATGTCAAGTGTGGAAATATGTCTAAGGAAACTTAAGGGTCATCTCAAAACCTTCTCCCATGTGTCACACTCTCCTATAAACTATACAAGTACCACACTCCTTTTTCAGTTGATTTATTAATTTTTAGTTAGAGAACCTACAAATTTCAAATTTAACTAACATTATTGACATGGAATTTTACCTCTTGGACTTTGGGAATAAAATTAGGACACTTATACACCTTGAAAATCATGCCACTTTCATATATGACCCCAAAATGACTCAAGTTAGCATAAGACTTAATTAAAATATGACCAAGGCTAAAAACATAAGATATAACATTAAATACATCCTATAACATCACATTATAACCATATATAAGTTTTGACTATAGGGGGTTGACCTATTTTGACTGTGGTCAAAATGGTCAACATTCATGGTGATTTTCCAAAGATAGTATGCTTGTTATGCTAAGACCCGTTTCCTAATCCTATCCATTAGGTTATGGAGTCACATATACATAGGTTTGACACACAAATTTACTTTGACAAAATACAACAATAAACAATGACAACACACAAGACAAGAAAATACATGTGCTTTATGAGCACTTATGGAACACATAAACAAAACAACCAATCTAACTAACTCAAACACTAACTAACCTGAGATGAAAACTTCCTCCTAGATCAAAGGGGAAGTTTGAAACCTCTCTTGCTTCATGACATAGAGGAATTAATGAGTCATGTATACTTGTGATCCTTGATATTGATGCCTCCATCTTCTTCATGATGTTTGCCAACTTCATTGGCACGGTGTTCAATGAGAACCAAGCAGCTCTAAATAGGATAGCTATGGAATTGAACTCTTCTTACATACAAATAGCCTCAACTTTCTCATATGGCTCCTCAAATATGACCTACAATGTTGGTTCAACAAGACATACCTTCTTGATCTCCATGGTGCTCTCAATAAGATTAGGTTTCTCTTCAGCTACAAGTTCTTCAAGCTCATTAAGGATCTTTGAATATTGTACCCAATCTTGGTCATTGTCCTCCATGGAAGACTTTTTCTCAACCTTGTCATGTACTTGTCCCTAAACTTGACAAATATCTTCAATCTCTTGAAAAAATTCCATTTGCAACTACCACTCATCTTTACTCTTTGTCATTTAGAACCACTACCTCTTCAATATTCTCCTCTTGATGTATGAGGTCATCAAGCTAGTGTTATTCATGATCTAATGCATCTGAGGGTGATTCAAAATCAGATAGAGGTATTGATTCATCTCCAAGAACTATGTCTTCTACCTTGATCTCATGAGACTCTTTTAGGACTGCAACTTCTTGAAGAGTGACTTGAATTTTATCCTTTATAGTACACTCCTATTCATGCTTGAGATGGTCATCCATAACTTCATGATAAGGCATGGAGTCTTATTCAAATACCTCTTTCTTCAAGTCTTGTCATGGACAATTACAGAAGAGTATTAAATATGTTTCTATTCATTCAAGAAGGTAGGATTTCCCTTTTTTTCACCAAGGGGAGTCCCTATGGTAATTTATTCCTCATAGTCACTCATGACATATTCTTGGTCAGCCATGGCTTCGATTTTCTACTCTTCACTTGCTTCTCACAAGATGGGCTCTTCTTCAATAAAGGGTGAGGTGGAAGGTTAATGGATAGGCTCATGTTAAGGAGATGGAATATGAGGTGTAGTGGAAGGTTTAGGAATTGGAGATGGAGTGTGAGGGGTAGGAGAGGGGTTGTGAGTGGATTTAGGAAAGATAAATGTACTAGTAAGCTCATATGGAAGTGATTTCTTGGGCTGATTAGAAGAGAAACACCTACATCAAAAGGAACCTCACCTTGCAAATAGCTTTCTTGAAATTCTTCAATAACAACATGTTCATTTTTTATCTCTTTATCCTCCCACATACTAGAGTATCTATTGAGCATTGAAGGCACTTATTTTACAAGTTCATTTGTTCTTTGGTCTCTCATTTAATTTCATATTCAACGACCTCCCATGCACTCATCCATCTTTGGACAAAACTTATCAACCATTCCACGAGATGATTAGGAAGCACATCAAACTCATCATCCCATGTTTCCATATTGTCTTCATTATCTATCAACTCTGGTATGGATGCCAAAAATGATTGGACATGAGGTGGATCTGATGGAGGAGGAGGCTAATAATAATGCGGATCAAGAGCAACCTTAGCTTGTTGTATTCTAGCCTGAAATAATCCATATCTTGCCTTGTAATATCTTTGTGTACAATCCATAGAGACATATTCTTGGAGTTGATAGGCATCATGACATGAATGATAGGGCTTACATTGGGACTGATAGGTAGGAATTTATTGATAGGTTTCTTGGTATCCTTACTCATAAGGTTTTCCAATAACATGATATCTATCTGGGGGAGAAAATGGAGGAATATAGGGCTTCCATGGCTCATAGGATTGATAGCCATTTTGATAGGACAATTGAGGAATACAATGTGGTTTATGGCACGACTGATAGAGAGGTTCATGATAGGGGTATTCATCATAGTTGTTCATATCAACCTCATATGTCAAATGAGATATAAAAACTATTCAAAATCTTCAATGAGATATACCTGGGCTGTTTACAACCAGAAGTCATCATTCAGAGTCGTCATTGGTGCTCTCTTGCTTACTTCTAAAAGTTGATTAGAGGAAAGACACACAAACAATCTTTCCACTCTCATAGACCTTGTTCCCATTGGGCATGCCAAAACTGTTGTCACCAAATCTTTCACCCTTGAAGAGGATGTTCAAGCCTCTTCCATATTTTGGCAACATGGGAACACTTCTAGGTATACGGGTTTACCTATAGTGGAAGTGAGCCTCTAGATTTAAGGACTAGCTCCATAAATATATCTTGAAATGCTCACACCTAATTAACTAGTTGCTTATAGGGAAAATATTAAAATTTGCATGAAATGAACCTAATCTAAGGGGATGATACACCAAGATGTTTTCCATATGACCATCATACTTTCTTTCACTAGGAAATAATGCATACAAACTAACTTCCAAGTCCTATGAATTCTAACATGAGTATTTCAATATGAAGGTGAGATGCATGAAAGTTATCTAAGGCAAGTGAACCATAGGATAATTGTAGACACTAAGGCTCATTTTACACTTAAAATATAGGCTCATGCACTTGACAACACTTCATATGACCTATTAGAATAGGAACTCTTGCACAAACATGAAAGGATAAGGGAATAAAAGATAGAGAATTATCACTTTGCATCACCATATGTCACTTGTACACTTAGAAAATTGTTGAAAAACTAAAAACCAAATTTGCATTAATGTTCAAAGGCAAAATATGACATCATTTTAGTAGGGATTTTCCATACATGGAGTGAAATTCTATTACAAAGGCCAAATTGGCAACTACTTATAGAACTTGAGAGATAAGTGGGAAAAGAGAAGTCCAAAGGTCACTAGAACACTTGTCATACTGAGAGGAGGAGTTACATATGCAGGAGAATGTAGTAGGAGATAGACCATGTAAGGTATGATAGGACAAATGGCCCTTCAAGTCATGAGACTTATGAAATGTGGCATAGGAGTTCTCATTTTGCACAAGAAAATTTCCTTCATCATTCAGCTTTATTAGAACATCCCACAAATGACTAGGGACAGATATCATGGTTAAAATGAGAGGGATGGGTTTTAGACATGCTCCTTCATGAATTCACTACATTCTTAATCATCTGGATTCCTTTGAAAGTGAGCCATCATTTCCTGTATTCAAATAAACTCCTCTTTCACTCACTCCTCACACTTAGCCTCAAAATTGGCTTCAATTTCCCATGAAAATATATATATGGGATTTAATGACACTTGGCTTCAATTTAATGTACTTATATTACTCAGGTATACCTTAAATAGGCTCCAACTTTAAGTTTTTACACTTCTCACTATCTTGCTCACTTTGCCAGTTTTGATTGGCTGAGATGAAGCTGCTAGTAAGAACACTTAGGAGATTTTATGTTGCAAGAAATAGACATGATGGGTTAGCTCGAGTCCCAATCCATATCCTAAAGTTAGTTGCTTCTCTTAAAACCTCCTAGAGCCTGAAAAACATAAAAAATAGTTAAATAAAGCCAATTTACCTCTTGTCTGTACAAATAAGTCAGCACAAAAGTTGATGGGAAGGAGCCTTGAAGAGTCCTCTGCAACCTCCATCCACTTTCATGGTCATTCCATCCCATTTGGATAGCTTTCCATCTTTGTTTTCCCAGTAATGTCCTTATCAAGAGTTTAGTAGGGTCTTAGGTCCTTTTTGCTCTTAAGCTGTGTTCATAGAGATGGAACATTAGAACTACAAAAAATTACAAAAGAGCAATGTTTAGGACCCCTATCAACCTCCATAAACTCCTTGGATTTCCATGCACAACCTCAGAGAAGATGTGAACATCTCAATCTAGCCTATCGAGCTTGGTTCCTCATTTTGTATGGGCCTAATGTGACTTTAAGCTCAAAAATGGATTCCTTGTGTTTTATCTACAAGATAGAAGCTTAGACACATCTAAAATATCCCCATAAACATGTTCCATCTCATTTGAGTGATCACCTAAGGTTAGAAATGAAGTTGACCCCCATGCTAACCACACATTATTTGATGGACCCCACTTAATCAATCATGTGATAAGGATATGTCCATCACCATAGTACTCTCTTTTACTCTCTAATGAATGTGCCCAAGATTTAACACAACCCATTTAGGTGACTATGTATGACAGTCATGAAGTAATTGACTGTATAGTACTTATGATTGCAACTTCATGGAATACTGCTTTGGAGAATGAGATTGCAAGGTGAGGGGTCCAAAAGGACATTGGAAGCATGGGAATGAACCTATCTTCACCTTTTTAAACCACTACCAAAGCATGAATATTCTGAAAATGGTGGAAACTTATCTGTAACATAGAATGTTACCTTCTCTTGTAACCTGAGATACTTGGCTTATCAAAATAGTTTGAAACATGAAACCAAGAATGGGGATCATGAAGTGAATATGTACATGTCCTTTGGAGTCAATTACATCAATTAGATTGTATTAAATCATCTAAATAAGAGAAAAACCTATAGGGTATGGGAAATAACGAGCAAAAAAACATAGTCAACTTGTTAGAGATGAATCATAAATCATAGTTGACCAATCCTTGAAATCTTGTTATAAAAATTAATCTCTTTGAGTATATTATCTCCACCTAAAGGCGTTTGGTCTGAAAATTCTCCAACTAGCTGTATTAAGCATAAAACTATTGACTGGTCCTATGTGCATGATGGAACGATAGAAGAGCAGAATGGTTTTAGCTCAAATTTGGCAATTACAAGAATGTCAAGCATGTAAATGGGTCTAAGGAAGCTTAAGGTTCGTCTCACAACCTTCTACCACATGTCACACTCTCATATAAGCTGTACAAGTGCCAAGCTCCTTTTTTCAATTTATTTCTTGATTTTTAGTTAGAAAACCTACATATTTTAGATGAAACTGACATTCCTGACATGGAATATGACCTCTTGGATGTTGAGAAGAAAACTAAGACACTTGGACATATTGAAAACCATGCCACTTTCATGTATGACCCAAAAATGATGCCTACGTGACTCAAGTTGGCATAAGACTTAATTAAACTATGACCAAGGCTAAAAAAATAATTTATAACATCAAATACACCATATAAAATCACATCAGACCCATTAATAAGTTTTTACTATAGGGGGTTGACCCATTTTGACTTGTGGTCAAAATAGTCAACTACCTTACTTGAAGTAGTGATTGATTGATTTCACTCAACCCTCACTTCAAGAGGTATGCCATGAAATCATGGGGGAAGTTGGTTTCTATTTCACTTTAAAATAATTTGTGGTTGATGGCCTTAAGCTAAAGTTTAACAGGGATATCTAGATGGTCCACAATATACCTTTCGGTATATGGGGCTCAAAATCCATCATAGGAGAAAGATCAATGGACAACATGGGAGAGTCTTGTCCATTCATGCTCACTTCATTCATAAAGATTTCAGTGTATTGTTACTAGAGAATCAAGCTTCGAGGGGTATGGTTGGAGATTTGTATTAGAGCATGAAATCCCCACTACTTCATGTATGCACTTAAAACACATAGTCGTTCAACCAATAATGACTGATTATAACCTCTATTTGTATACCTCATTGAATGTATGGGGTTGGTATGTACATTGGGGAGTGAAGTCCCAATCTCCATGTTGTATGAACTCATAATAAGGAGATAAAATCCACCCCATGTAGTCAAAAGCAAAGGAAAAAAATTTCATTTCTAATTTTTAAGACCCCACAAATGGGAAAGATAATAACATACTCCAACACTCTTACAAATAAAACAAGAAGTAATCAATGTGGTTTTTGGTCAGCTAGGCTCCCTAAAGGGGACAAGGGTAGATCATACGCATAAAAATATTACACAAACAAGAAATCAACAAAATAATTATGCAAAAGATGAGAAAGTAAGTGTTTTAAAAGCACTAAATTGAAATGTTGGTTATTTGATTAAGCATTAAATTGAAATATGATTTCAAAACATGATTCATTTTGGAAAAATACACTTATTTGGCTAGCATAACCTACGAAAAATAGTTAAGATTTTGGTTGTGGTCTTTAGCTAGCAAAAAGGTTGAAATTTCAAGTTTTTAGCTCCCTGAAATGAACTCACATTGACACAGTCATAAATTTGAAGTCAACAGCTATGAGTTTAAAAACCTACAGTAATGAATTTGAAAACTTTCACATAGTCAAAAAGAGAGCACAAAATTACACCAAGTTAGAATGAAGACATGGATGATAAAATGAAATCATGCTTCTGTAACCACGAGTTTACAAACCTATAGGAAAAATAGAGAAATGTGAAATCATGCTTAGAAAAGATAAATCCATGGATGAGAATACAAACTCATGGCACAAGATATGGTAGCTGATAACCTAAAAAACACAAGTTAGACAAAATTCAACATCATGGAAAAAGGCCCCAAACTCTTGGTTGAACATATGAAACAGGTCAATAGAGTGATATTATTAACTTGAAAAATAACATGAATAGCATACCCAAAATTCACTTACAATTTATAATGTTATGGATGCTAGAACAAACTCATGGTTATCCAAAAGTGATATCATAAACCTTTATAAAAATGTTAGACATAAAACAAAATCATGCTTATAGAGTGGCAGTTGCAGAAGGCAAACCTGTGATTCAAAAAATGCAATTTTGAAAAAGAAGGTTGAAGGGATAGATAATAGCTAACAATCAAGCCTAGCGATTAGAATGAATACATGAATACTAGTTGTGAATCCATGCTTCCATAGAATGAACTCATGATTGCACATATGAACTCGCACTAGATTTAGTCTTGGGGTTTAAATAGATTTTGGAGAAATTCAGAAGAGAGTTTGCTTGAAAAATGCTCAAAATTTGTTGATTTAAAGGTGTGATAAAATGTAGGTCAATATTATAAGAGAGGTTATTTAATTTTAATATGCCAAATCAAACATAGAATAAATTGACAAACATAAAATCTCAAGCATGGTCCCTCAGATTGGCCAAAACTAGAGGTAACAAGCTATCAATTAGAAAGCAAAACAAAGATAAATTTTCCTTTCATGTGGATATCACCTTCTAAATTGACATATATACATGTTTATGTCTGGATAGTAGAGCTAGGAGTCTTTATCAATGTCGCTTATTCATTTTGAGGCATCTCCCATTGTTTACAATGGGTTTGATCAATAAATATGAAGAATTGTTGAAGTTATTGCTAGATTTCTATATAATAAGTTTACACTCAAGACCTTATTGAAGGCATAAGGTGAGCCTTTTATTTATAGATTCTTCAAAATGATTTCAACCATCGAATCAAGATCAAGATGTGTGGCTAGAATCCAGTCTAATTTAGGTAATAAATGTCATTAATATTTGGGGTTTGAGTCTACATTTATTAGGCACGGGTTCCAAATTTTTATAGTTTCTTGAATTTATGCTAATGCTTGACAAATTTTTATGTGATGTCATGATGATATCACACAATCCACAATATTTGAATCTACTTTCCATGTGATTGGATGAACAATTAAATTAATGAATTAATAAAATAGGAAATTCTAAAAAGCTATGAAATTTTTCATTAGAGGAAGATTAGGTTAATTAAGATAATTTAATTAACTTAATGCAAAGTGATATGTCTTTTAGAAGTCAAAGAACCAATCGACCTAGTTAATCAAAAAACATCTCTTGCACAGTCATAATTTGACTCAGAATGAATTAAGTGAAGCTTAAAGTTGGTTATAGTGCATTTCCCCAACCATGGATGTCCCAATATGTTTCAAAATATACACGTCAAGTGTGTAGACAAATTTAGGTGTTTTAATATTTTTTAATTCGATTTACATGTTGTTTCAAAGAGTCATTATAATTAAAAATTTGACATGAAAGTGATGAGTGTCTACAATTTACAAAACAAATATTGTCTAACATTTTGCTTTTGATGTTGCTCACTATTTTTCTCAGTTTTGGATGACAAGGCCTTGTTGGAAGAAGAAGAAGACTTAGAAGAATTGCCCTTTTGATGAATATAACAATGTTTTTCTCATTGGCATCAATATTTATTCCAAAAGCCTTTTATCTTTAAACCATATTTTCAACTAATTGATCAAAGGTGAGAGTTTTTAATTGAATGATTGCTTACAAAGAATCCAAATAGGTTGAATATGTAGGAAGAAGAGATTTTATGAATGTAGTCATGCATATATAAATTTTTACATTAGTAACATCAACATCATGCTTGATAGCTCATATTTATGAGGCTAGACTTATCACATCACTATATTTCAACACAAGGTTGAACAATTTCAATTATAATTGTAGGAACTCCAATTCTGAATGAGAATTATATGATTCTTTCAACTTTTGCATTGCTTCCCATGGAGTATTTCACCATTGTATATGATGAGAAACTTCTCCATCAACTAAGGTCTATATCAAGGCCAATGCTTTTTAATTCTTGTGCTTCCAGGATTGTAATTCATTTGGTTCCTTTGGTTCAGTTAGTTATGCATCCCTGTCACAAATGCCAAAGCATAAATCTTTGAAGATGAGAGTGATCTCCACTTGTCTTGACCATTTTAACTAGATTTCTTTTCCAGTTAGTGTATTGTCAACAATTATTTTTAATGTATGTATTTTTGCTATGAAAGGAGATGGATTAGTTATTCATTTCTTGAAAAGGTTTTATTTTTTATATATGACCAAACTGATATACCAAACCTCTATATATGCTTGCCCTTCCTATATACTCAATGGTACATGGAATAAGTTTGTCTATTTTATATGTTTGATGGTACATTAAAAAGACATTGAAATACGTGATATCAAAATGATACATGGCACTTAAGTAGTATGTGCAAATGATTTGTTCTATCTATGACACTTATTTAGCGAGAAGTCCTTATTTATGAGCGTAATAACCCTATATACTCATAATTTTTTACTTTTAAGCTTTACATCTAGAAATATATATGAATAGGTAATGAAGGGAAAATGAATAAAATGAAATTCACCCTTATTTCTCCCTGTTGATTTATATTGATTATATCTCAAACATTGTTGGTGCAGGTATATTAGGTGATGAGAGTAGTAATTTGAATGTGATGACATCACTTGTAAATGCAAACCATAGACATCATTAATACTGAGTGTTACATTTGCATAATATGTTTTGATTTTATTTGCTTAGAAAAAAATCAAATTTGTTTGCTATGGAATTGAAATAGTTTGCACAATAATGACTTATTTGTTATTATAATAAGTCAATTTTTTTTTAAAAAACTTATTTTTAAAATCCTCCAAAAATAATATGATTTTTTTTTCAAATTTAAAGTATCAAATATTAAAAATTTCCAAAGTGAAATCAATGAAAGTTATCTTTGTTTACCCTGTAGTTAGAGGGATACATGGAAGAGAATGTTTGAGAGGAATTAAAGATTTTGAAGCCAAATCAAACTGCCAATGTCAAATTCAACAAGGAAATCTGAGAATTTTTGATGCCATGGATAGATTTAGAGTAGTTTGAATGCCATTTTTTGTGCATATAAAGTGCCAATCATAACTCCAATGTTTCTATAATGGCTTATTGATAGGTTCACAAAAGAGTGCACAATTATGACATGTTAAAAACATCACCAAGAAATCAAATGCAATGCAGGTTTGAATTAAATGTATCTCCGACAGGGCTAAAACAAAATTGGATGAAGTACAGGTTTGAGTTAAAGACAACAAATATTAAGTGTTGATTTTGAGGAACAGGTCATGGTAAGGAATATATGGAGGTCTAAAGTGCTTATTCCAAGCTAAAAAGCCTATGAGGTGATGAAATGCGAATGGGAGGGGTGAAAGTCTTCAGATCAAAATGCCATTGAAAATAAATAAATTACCAAATAACAAATAGAATGCCTTCTAGCTTGACCAAAATATTGAATGAGACAATCCTCTCATTGAATTTTTAATTGCAACAAATTTTGTGTAGGTCTTGTTGACCAAATTTCACCCTAGGTCAAATTAAGTCAACCCCCTGAATTTTTAGACTTTCATAAGGTCCTCTAGGTTTGAAAATGGTCACCATGGTCCTAATGAAGTCAAGTCAACTTTGAGGGTCATACAAAATGTTTTAACCTTTTTCACATTTGTCCATTTTTTAATGTCATTTTATGACACCTTTTGGTCATTTTAATGAATTATAGGTGAATCTCATAAAAATGAAAAATGTCAAAGAGTGGGATAACATAAAATATGTTAGGTAATGTCAGAAGAAGGTTTTGAAACTAAAACATTGCAGGCTCAATGTAAAAATAAGATCATCTAAAAAAAGGTTAGTTTTACATAGTTGTACAGACTGAAGTGACTCATCTATAGGTGTGAAATCTTCAAGAAGGTGTATTGAGATCCACATAGGTCTTTTATAAGCTTATGTGGCTTTAACAGATCCAAAATTATAAAAAACTAGTTTCTTTCTCCTATCACTTCCTTGGATAGGTAAAAAAGGGTCAACGATTTTTATTTGGTAAAAAAAAAGAAGAAGAGTTGAAGTGAGTTCATTTTTTGGATGTTACTAGTCCTTATGAACTTCTATTTCATGGCCATGGTTTGAAGATGAGTGGTATGTGATGTATGAACAATCATTAATATTTTTAGTACCTTCAAATTGCCTATACAACCCCAACATCTCAGTTTTTCTCATTTGGTTGCATTTTGGAAATTAGTCTATGTAACCAAGTGATTTTTATAGACTTGCAGAACATATAAATTCATGTCATGTTGAATTCAATATGGTTTGGCACATGTGGTCATGAAAGGATAGGCATAATCACTCTCTTGTGCTAGGAGTGAACAGCAATGAAATCTGAGAACAATGTTTTGGTAGTTACAGGGTTCATTCTCCTATGAGTAGTTTTAGATCAAAGGTAATACACTTGTTTTCAACCTCTTAGAGCATGGTGATGGTCTAAGAAGAATTCAATGGACCAATGGGAATGAAATCTTAAAACATTTGAAATCAAGTGAATTTGAAGATTGAGCTGACATGTCTAGTGGATAACCACCTACAACTTGTTGAAAAGTGTGATTTGACAATGATGTTCCCAAAGAGTAGGGGGTTTCAAGGTTTTGAGAAGATTTTCAAGATTATAACAATAGGACTGAGCCACTGAAAAGATTGAAGATTGGTTGTGAGATTCAATGAAACACCTAGTCATTAAAGTTGAAGAAAAGTTTCAAAATGGGTGTTTACCTTAACTTCTTTGAAAAGAGATTTTGCTCCACACAATGTTATGTATTGGTGAAAATTTGTGAGGTCTAGGTAAACCTAATGGCTTCATTCTTGAAGTCTAGACATAGAGGTAACATATTAACACAAGAAGAGAGGATTAGGTCAAGAGAGAATAATGGTAAGATGGGTTTTAACTCATTAAAAATCTTGATTGAAACACTTAGTGAACTACAACACTATTAGGCCAAAATGAACCTGGAACACTATAACATGTAAGTAAGACCTAGTACATTGACGACAAAAGGATAAGAGCATGGTTTCTAAGAATAAATGAATCTATCCAAGTGTGAGATATCCCCAGTGACCTCAGAGGAAATGAAAAGTGTAAAATACAATGCTCAAACTTATATCACCACCTACATGAATATTTTGACTTCCCTAATAAGCACCTACAGTTTGACTCAAGAGATAAACTAACCTAAGCTAATGAAGAATCTAGGTTTGGTTGATAGACATAGGTGCAAGACGGAGGTGACCATGTAGAAATAACTCTCATAGTGATAATATCACAATTATATATGATCCTCAAAATAAAAGATGAACAAAGACAATCATAGCTAAAGATTATTAAGCCCTATCAAAACCCTACATACAGTCACAAGCCTAGAAGCTAGTTTTGAGAATTTGAAGGTTTAAGGGATATAGAATCATGGTTAGGGATTGAAAGTTGGTATAGAATGTAATTATGACTTAAAATAGGCTTACATGGTCTCCTTTAGGTTAGAATAAAAATTATAGTGCTCATTTTTTTGTCTTAGACATGAGGCACTCCACAAGCAAGACAATTTGCAGACCTAGTACATGGATGGTGAAGGGATGAATGGAAGAACCTTGAATAACTATATAATGGTGTCTAAGGTTGAATTGGAGATTAATAAATTGTTTGAGTCTTGTCAATTATGTCTCCAAGGTGACCAAGGATGTTGATGAGGTGTCATGTGTGCTAGAATGATAATGATAGAGTATGCCTTAATGTGCTTCAGTGTTCTTGCATGGTTCTTTAGTGGTTGACTTAGTGAGGAAATTGATGGATGATATTGATGGTATGGAAATATTTTAGAGACTCTATGGGGTGTTATGAATTATTGGGCACTTATGAAAGTGAAAATAATTCATCAGAGCAGTCATATGAGTTTGTCATATGAGTGTCTATGTTCAAGCAATCATCTTGACATATAAGGCTAAGTGAGCAAATTGATGACATCATATTTCAAACATGTGAAGGTTTCAAGAAAATTTTGATACATGGATGGATTTCCCTATGAAATTTGATCATGTGGTTAAAATTTTAGTTCTATACATTGAGCATAGCAAAAGTTATAATAGTGCAAAGTTGACCTCTCAAACAGAGTTCACTAAGTTTCTATACTTAGACAAATTTATCATATTGAATATCTACAGTGAGCATTAAATAATATCAAGGATTTAATGGTGAGAAAATAATATAAACAAATAAGAATCCAACAATTTGGTTCAAAGTAAAATAGTCAAGATTGCATACACTAGTGACATGTGTCATATTCACAGAGTTTGAGCAACAAATCTAATGGTGAGCATGAAACCTGTTAGATAGAGATCAATGATGAGCACATGATCATGTAGATTATGATCTAATAGATCATAGAGGGCATGCAGAGCTGCCAAGTAGCTTGATCATGGAAGCACAGATCTAAGATCAACGACGAGATTTACATGTTAAAGTCAAGAGACTTATAAAGAGATCAATAGAGCATATTTTTTCAAGTTGTGTGAGGGCACGATATAAAGACACGTTTTTGAAATATTTTCATTACACAGTGACCATTGGTATTTGAATTAACAAAGGAACAACCAATATGTAGTATTTAAGCTATATCTTTTGTTCTAGGATGAATTTCATGGTGATTTAAAAATAAAAGTTGTAGAGGAATTCAATGCACATCCATAGACGTTAGTTAGAAGGTTTGAATATATATATATATATATATATATATATATATATATATATATATATATATATATATATATATAGTCAAAAATATTAATCTCCAAAGTTGATTGTGTGTTTGACCATGTTCTATAAGTGACCTGAGAAGGATATTTGAGTTTTTATTGATAATTTTTTGATGTTTTAAGATGAACTATCTATTTAAGAGTTGTTTATTTAATGAGAACCATCTGTATGGATTTTAGATGTTTAACCAATCCATTTTCAGTGTGAATAATTGCTTATAAGTTGACTATGTTTATTGAATGCACTAGCAGATTGAGTGACCATGTTAAGCATAATTAAAGAATAAAATGACTATCGAGATGTTATATAAGTATCCAAGAATTATGATAAGGAATTGGTTGTCATAGTTTTCCATTTATTAGATATGAAGAGTCAAAATAGCATAACTATATTTTTATTGTGTGTGACTAGTCTAAGTGGTTATTTTGAGAGAGTTGAATTGAGTTCTTAGAGCCTATGTTGAAGTGTCTAAATCACATGGAGGTATAGCAGATATCCTAAAGGGATCACCCATGTGATCTAATCATATGTCTATGTGAAATATTTGAGTTATTTCTTCAAAATTTTGAGACTATGTTTTCTATGTTTCAAGGCCTAAAGAGCAAGTAGACCTAATTGTTAGGTTCAAGTGTTGAGTTGGTATTCCAGGTGGCATGGACCCATATGAGAGTACACAAGGAGATATTGGAAACAAATTTTATGTGTTCAAATCATTGGTGAAGGATGAAGGTGGTCCAAGTAGTCTCACATGTAACGTGTGATTATGAAGGCCTAATTGTTTTAGGTCTCACCAAGACCTAATGGTGGTTTGGGATAATGAGGTAATGACCAACCTAATGAGTATGTGGTTCTTACATGTAACATGTATGAGGACCTATGTCAAAGGTAGAATAAATATGTAAACCATTTTGGCCAACCAAGATGGGTTAAAGGAAGAGAGTGGTATAAGTACAAGGTCTAATTGGACTAATTATGTTAATTGTGTGTGTGTGTGGATTCAAGTGAAGAAGAGAACATTTGAAAGAGAAGGTATAGGTTAGTTAGAACCATTATGTTATTAAATAGGATTATTCATGCTTATCTAATCAATTTGATGTAAGAGAACACATAGGTTAATGGACCTAATGATCCTAGAGAGGCAGTTTGAGCAAGTTAGCCCTAGAGACAGCTTGAGAGAGATTAGAGGTGAATAGTGCAGACAAAGGTGATAATAAGCAATTGAAGAGGAGAAACAAGTGTTCAAGGTGATTTTTTTAGGTATCTGAATAGGTGCTTGGTTTCTTAGGGTGTTGGTTCCTCCTTGCAAGGTAAATCTTGCTAAAAGGTCTAGTTGTTGTGGGTGCTTAGCTAGACAGGGGCAATAGCTCCTTATGGGATTGGTGTCTCACTAAACTAAGGGATGGTGTTACTTGATTAATTGATGCTAGTATAAATGTTGGATCTTATTTGATAGGACTATAGTTAAGTGGGTTTATCCTCCAAGAGGGTTTCCCACATATATGATGTGTTCATGTGATGTATGCTCTTTTATATGCTTTGGATGTATGTGATTTCATGTTTATGTTTCTTGATCAAGTTTATGTATGATGAATGTTTAAGATTTGAAAATTGAATTATATTATCTTGAATAACTAATTCACCCCCTCTCTCAGTGATTTTACCTCTAACAATTGGTATCATAATAAGACATTTGTTGCAAGTTTAACCAGTTGAAGGTGATCTAAGGTACAATATAGGTGAAAAGATTATCATGTTTGATGAATAAGTTTGCTATGATAGTGAGGAAGAATAAGTTGATCTATAATCTGATCTCATGAGTGCCCTTGGTGAACTAAAGGAGAAAAAGAAGAGGAATCATAAAATAAAGAATATGATCAAAGATCTTGAAGCACAAGTCAGATCTCTTGAGGGAAGTCTGTCAGGCAACTCTGTAAGAGAGGAAAAGGAGAATCAAGAACTAATCAAGTCTATGGAAGAGAAATCATGTAGATTGAAAGATGACATGGCCAAAAGGGCTAAGGAGGATAAGGAGACCATCAAAGATCTCAGAATTCAATTAAAAGTTGCAAGTTCAAGCATGAGGGCTAAAGAAGATGAATGTGTTCAATTGAAGACTAATCTTGTTTCCCTAAAGGATGAGCATGAAAAGGTCATAATCAATATATAAAAGATTGAATAAGAACAAAAGAGATTAGAACATGGCAAAGAGGATGGTAACATGAAAGACAACACATCAAATTAGGTTAATGATAAAATGAAGAAGCCAATCAGACAATCAAATGATTCAAGGTATAATAAATATTTTATGGTCCATTATTTTGTTTGACATCTTGTTGGTCATAGGGAAAATGACTATGTAAGAAGAAGAAACTAGTAAAAGGGAGATCACTTCCATATTCAAACAATAGGTATGAATTATTTTGTTTGTTTTAGATGTCATAAAGTTGGTCACATTGCTAGATATTGCAAGAACAGGTTGAATGAGTTATCAAAGCAAAACAAGGTGTATGGAGATCCTAGTGTGCAAGGAAGAGGTCAAACATGGATTTGAAACCTAAGTATGTTAGGAGATATCAGACTAAGATCAAAGATGGTTTATTTTCCATAATAGATATGAAGTGAAGTCAGGAGTTTTTGTTGTTTGTATTTGTTGACAAGTCTGAAGTAAAGAATGAAGTCAAGGATCTATGGAAGGACTGAAATTCAAATGAGAGTATGGAGATATGGGAGTTTCCTGAGTTTTGGGACTTTAAGTCTCACTATGTCAAAGGGGTATGTCTCTTTAGGATTTAAGGAGACAATTGTCAACAAGAGGAAGCATAATAGATGCTAGTTGAATTTTGGTTGATATTTTAGGACACGAAAGGTCATGATAAGATATGATTGGTTAAGGGGGAGAAATGGATTTTATGTAACTACTCCAAAGTGTTGGGATGGAATGATTTAGAAGATATATTTAGGGATAGTGATCCTAAAGTTAAAGTTTTGGTCAATCTTTGATGGATGGTCTAGTTGGTCAATATGGTGAAGAATGAGGTTGTATATGCAAGGTTTACAAGTAGGGAATGGAAGTTTCCAGGTGTCTGATCAAGGATGAGTTGTCAAGATATTATATTTCATATAAAGGTATGTTGATCATATTCTATTGTGCTAAAGGTGTGTTCAGGGTTTTGGTCTTGAAGATAAGTACTTATCAATTTTTGTTGCTTAAATTGATTAATCAAATATTGAAAGACTAAAGACAAGGTTGATATGGAGGATGAGGAGAATGTGTTGTCATATATTTGATATCATAAATAAGCTCTCTAAGTTTTGTAGATGATAAGTTGTGTATGTCATGGAGTTAAGAAGGAGCTTTACAAATGGTCAGGTCCTAGGATCAGAGGACTATATAGTAGAATCTAATTGAGAAGGTATGAAGGTAATTATGTTGATTCATCATTGTTGGAAATGGTCTGAAGATGTTCAAAAGGGTGATTAATCTTAGGTGACTTAGTGGGAGTCCCTCTTATTATTTTTAAGGTAAGTTCATGTAGTTTATGATGTTCATGTATATTTTGTCTTCATAAAAGCTATGTATGATCAAAGAATATTGTAGTCATGGAGCATGTTTGATAAGATCAAGGTAAGATGTATGCAAAATGTTAGGGGGAGTATGTATCATCTCTCAGAGGTGGTCCTTCCTATGATTGGTCCTTGAAGTCTTTTCTGGTCCCTAGGATTAGGTGTTGAGCCCACTTTGCCATTGTGTCAAAGGGGGAGAAAGTGATTGAAATGAGAGACATAGTCTGGGCATAAGATTTGCATTTGTGTTTGACATTAATGACAAAGGGTGAGGATGTTGGAGGTTTTTCAATAATGTCTCCAATGTGACCAAGGATGTTGATGAGGTGTCATGTGTGCTAGAATGATAATGACAAAGTATGTTTCAATGTGCTTCAATGTTCTTGCATGGTTCTTCAGTGATTGACTTAGTGAGGAAATTAATATATGATATTGATGGCATGGATATGTTTTATAGACCCTATAAGGTGTTATGAATTCTTGGGCACTTATGGAAGTGAAATTAATTCATCCAAGTAGTCATATGAGTGTCTATGTTCAAGTAGTCATCTTGATAGATAATATTGAGTGAGCAGATTGATGACATAATATTTCACATGTGTGAAGGTTTCAAGATAAATTTGATATATGTATGGATTAACCTATGAAATTTAATCATGTGATTCAAATTTCAAGTCTAGATATTGAGTGTAAGCAAAATTTATAACAATGCAAAGTTGGTTTCTCAGACAGAGTTCACTAAGTTTCTACACTTAGCCAAATTTGTGATATCAAAGATATACGATTAGTGTTCAATAAGAACAAGAATATAATGGAAATAAATTAATCTAATCAAATAATGATCCAATGGCATGGTTCAAAGTCAAATAATTAAGATTGCACATGTTAGTGACATGTGTCGCAATCACATAGTTGGAGTAGCAGATCTAATAGTGAGCGTGAAACCTGTTAGATAGAGATCAATGATGAGTGCATGATCATGAAGATTATGATCCAAAAAATCATATTGATTCAATAAGTCAATATAGTCCTCAAAATGCATGCGGGGCTACTAAGAGGCAGAAGTTCATTGGAAGATTGACTGCAGGGTACATAGAGGGCACACAAGGTTGCCAAATGGCTTGATCATGGAAGCACAGATCTAAGGTCAATGGTGAGCATTGTAGGTTAACATTAAGATAATTATAAGGATATAAAAAAAGTTTATTTGTTCAAAATATGTGAGGGCATGAGATGAATACACGTGTCTGCAATATTTACATTAAACAGTGACCATTGGTATTTGAATTAACAAAGAAATAACTAGTCTATAGTATTTAAACTATATATTTTGTTCTAGGACTAATTTCATGGTGATGTAAAAATAAAATTTGCATAATACTTCAATATTATTATACATAAGTTAGTTATAATGTATTAATGTTTGTATAGTCAAAGATATTAAGCTCCAAAGTTGATTGTGTGTTTGACCATGTTCTACAAGTGACCCAAGAAGGATATTTGAGTTGTTCTTGATAGTATTTTGATGTTTTAAGATAAAATATCTATTGGAGAGTGTTTTAGACTCCATTATGACCATTTTTGTAGATTTTGGATGTTTTAACAATCCATCTTTAGTGTGAACAATTTATTAGAAGTTGACTATGTTTGTTAAATGCACTAGCATATTGAGTGATCATGTTGCAAGAGTAAGTTGAAGGTGTTCTAAGCAGAATTAAGGAAGAAAATGAGTATAGATATGTTATATAAATTTATAAAGATTATGAGAAGGAATTGGTTTTTATATTTTTCCCTTGATCAGATATGGAGAGTCAAAATAACATAACTATATTTTTATTATGTGTGACTAGTCTGAGTGGTCATTTTGAGAGAGTTGAATTGAGTGCATAGACTGTGTAGAGCCTGTGTTGAAGTTTATAAATCATATGGAGGTATAGAATAGGTCCTAAAGGGTTCACTCAAGTGATATAATCATATGTCTATGTAAAATATTTTATTTTTTGCTTTAGAATTTTAAGACTGTGTTTTCTGTGTTTGAAGGCCTAAAGAGCAAGGAGACCTAATTGGTAAGTTTAAGCATTGAGTTGGTGTTCCAGGTGGAATGGACCCATATGAGAGTGAAAAAAGGGATATTGGAAACATATTTTATGTGTTTTAATCATTGGTAAATGATTAAGGTGGTCCAAGTAGTCTCACATGTAATGTGTGAGTATGAAAGCCTAATTGTTTTAGGTCTCACCAAGACCTAATGGTGGTTTGGGGATAATGAGGTAATGGCCGACCTATGGAGTTTGTGTTTCTTAAATTTAATGTTTATGAGGACTTATTTCAAATTTAGAACACATATTTAAATCATATTGGCTGACCAAGATGGGTTAAAGGAAGAGAGTGGTATAAGTACAAAGTCTAATTGGACTAATTGTGCTAATTGTGTGTGTGGATTCAATTGAAGAAAATAACTTTTGAAAGAGAAGGTATAGGTTATTTAGGACCATAAAAGTGTGAAAGAGGATCATTAATGATTGTTTGATCAAGTTGATGTAGGAGGACACACATGTCATTGGACCTAATGAGCCTAGAAGAGGCAGTTTGAGCAAGTTATCCCTAGAGGCAACTTGAGATAAATTGGAGGTGAAGAGTGTAGACAAAGGTGATCATCATCATTTGAAGAGTATAAAAAAGTGTTCAAGGTGATATATTTAGGTATTTTATTAGGTGATTGGTTGCCTATGGGTTTTGCTCCTCCTTGTAAGGTAAATCTTTCTAAAAGGTCTAGTTGTTGTGGGTGCTCAACTAGACAGAGGCAACAGCTCCTTTTGGGATTGGTGTCTCACTAATCTAAGGGATGAGTGTTCCTTAATCAGTTAGTTCTAGTCTAGATGTTAGATCTTATTTTATAGGATTGTATTCCATATTTTAGGGTTTAGTGGGTTTTATCTCCCAAGAGGGTTTCCCATATATATGATGTGTTCATGTGATGTATGCTCTTATGTATGCTTTAGATGTATGTGTTTTCATGTTTATGTTGCTTGATCAAGTTGATGTATGTTGAATGTTTAAGAGTTTGGAATTGAATTGGATTATATTGAATCATTGATTCACCCCCCCCCTACTTCTTAGTGATTTTACCTCTAACATAAAGTGTTGAGAATCTCCTACAGTCACTGTGACTACTCATAAGTGACCACATGCTCAGAAAACCAGTCTATGCCCACTAGACCTAAGAACTGGACATGAACATCAAGCTTCTAACTAAACTCATATTATCATGTGATCTTCCAAAATAATTTAATAGTCTTCATGGGAGAGTGAGGGTTGATGAAACTTAGTGGTTTGTAGAGAATAACCTAGATTAGCCATTTTTGCCTCAATTTGTCTTAGGGGTGTCCATAATGCATAGTAAGAACTCGAGAGACAACTTATTTTAATCCCATATGTATGAAAAATATGCATGGGGTCTCAAACAATTAGGGATAGTTGAATGGGGTCCTATAATTGGACTCAGTCGCATTGGTTTAAGGGTTAATGGCTTAACATTTAAGAATCATTGTTAAGAACCTATACAACCTAAAAACCTCATAAGAGCTCGATGAGAAATTTATGAAGATAAATTCATATAGAAGGGGTTAATTTACTTTAAAAATTATTTGGACATATTTGGCACTCTCTCAGGCTCCTTGCCACTCAATTGTTCCATACCATCACTTATATGTATGAGCCAAATTTTGTGTTTTATGCAAGATTTGAGGTAATTTGAAGGTGTAAAAAGGGATAGACGAGTGAAAGTCATGGTGGAATGTGTGTAGATATGTATTATGACTCTACATGCCTCATTATCACCTTAATCATGTATAGAAACCCCTCTGCTAGGTTTTTTGTTACAGGCAGTCTTGGATAGAATAGTGAGAAACAAGGTGACTCTTAAGTTGATTGTGAGAAGTGTGATCTTGAGTTTTCATTGAAGTATATATGATAGACTAGATGAAAAAAAAGTATTTATGAGGTGTCTCACATATCTAAAATGAATCTCCTTGAGTGTGTGCAAGTCACCACAGTGATAAGTGTGAGAAGGCTAATGAGTGATTGCAAGGAAGTAACAACAAGTGTCAAGGGGAAGATAATCAATTAAAGAAGTATATAATTCCCTACACCAATAATTTTTCCACATTCTCAAATCAGGTCACATGTGTCAATGACTTCTAAGATAGTTCTGGACAGATAGTGAACTCTTCATCAAGACGGTAGTTTCAAGAAGGACAATGAAGTGTCCCTACGACAACTTGAAGGAGATGTCATGTTTTAGATAAACACTTGTCCAAGAGGATATCATGATATATTTTATAAATCCTTCTCTTGCATTTTAACTAGTCTTAAATACTTGACACTTGGCATTATGATTCTCCAATGCCACTCTTTATCTCTCCTTTCCTGTGCTCTATATATTGAAGCCATTTTGGCATTGTAATCTATCCACAATTGGTATGGCAAAGCCCTATTGGTTTGAAATATATTTTTGCCTTTGAATAAAGTTATATTAAGATTTTTTAGTCTTTAAAATTCTTGCCTAAGTATGTCAAGTAGTCTATTTGGATGACAAGTGATGATTGTTTTTCCTTGCTTCCATTCTGCTTTTGTATGCATTATGTGAGTAATACTTCTTCTAATAGGTCTCATGAAGTGTAACTATTTGTTATATATTTTTGAAGTGTGAAGAGAGATTAGTAGTGTCTGATATTAGACCTCCCATTCACCCACATCTAGAAATGCATAGCAATTTGCCTCCATGTAGAAACACTTATGCTAGAAGAATCTTGAGTTGAGATCAGTTTTAGCAATCTGCCTTCATATTGCAAGTTTCAAGTATGTTTGTGGAGATATTCTTGGTGTATCACCTCCATTAGTGTAGGTTAATTTTATGTTTCCTTCTTCCCTTTTCACTCACAATAAGTTATTAGTCTAGTGTAGCTAAGAGCCTAAACAGTGAGATCATAAGAGCTAGCCCATAATCTAGAGATCTATCTCTTGTAGCAATTTGCATATACTTAGAGATAGTTCCATGTTATCCCAAATTTAAGAAGGTCTGATTGACTTATCTATGGTGAAAATTTAGGATATAACACTTATGGCATGCCTGGTGGGACATAAAGTCCAAGATGGTTGTTCAAAGTGGATGTTGGTCTTGAAAACAAGAGGCTATAATAGTCTACTACTTGTAGTATCTGATGACTCCAATAATTGACTCTTAGTGGTAGACTAGTGCATTATTTTATGCCTAAGGTAAGCACAAGATCTCATAACAAATGCATTCCTTTTTATTTCAAAGAGTTTCCTCTTTATTCAATCAAACCATATAAATTTTCTAACACCCATCCTTACCCAAGGATATCATACCTTGCTCATGAACCTATAAGAAAGTTTATGATTAGCCCATTCTTTCAAATTCCTAAAGCTACCATGATAAGTAACCTAACTTTTGTTGTTTTCAATGGCTATAGTCCTTTACGACTTGACCATCATGATGATATCCCCATATCTACCCTCAAAAGTGTTACTTCATACACTAGTGAGATTGCCATTACCCCTATCGAGCACATTAAAAACATTGCTAAGTTATGCAATATACATCACATCATTGAGGAAAAAATATAAATTAAGTTGTTGGTTGTCTTTTTCAAAGAGAAATCTCTTGATTGGTATTGCACTTTGGCCCCTGGATATATCACCACATGGGATGAGTTAGGAGATGCATTAAGGAGAAGGTTTGAGGACAAGAGTGACAACTTGTCATTGATTGAGAAGCTGACCAACATAAGGAGAGCACCTAAAAAAACTATTTAAGATTTCAACACAAGGTTTTATAATACATGGGATAGGGTCCCAATCTTGGTAAGACCTACTACACATCATGCTTTCCTTATTATTTTAAGGCTTTTGATAGTGATATTTCTATGATGGTACAATCTATGGGAGGGAACACATTGCCTAATTTATATGAAATGGCCATTAGGGATAAGAAGTGTTTTTTTTAGGCTAGAAAGATTGCCCCAAAACCCCCTATGCCTCTATTCCCTAATTTACAAACCCCTACACCTATTATTGTTCCCATCCCTACACAAAAACATAAACTAACTACCCCTAATCAATCAAGTAAATCTAATGAGGAATAAAGAATGAGGGCTCTTGAGAATGATATTTTAGGTCTCAAGAGGATCATACAACAGTAAGAAGTGAGGCCCTTCCAAAGCCACTATCAACATAATCAGGCCTACCCTAACTATCAAGGAAATAGACCACCCTTTCAAGGTCATATTTAAGGTAAAGGACAACGAGTTCAAGCAAAGTCATGTAATGGTTATAATCCCAATGCTCTTTCTACCTCAAAATCATTAATGCCTACTCAAAATAACCTTGTTCAAGAGCATGATGGTCGACCTCCATGGGATCAAACTCATGATACATTTGCCTATGCCAATGAGTCTTTTAATCAAGATTTCATGGCAAATTTGGGTACAATGCCAACCATGACTCAAGATGAGGTACCTAATGGAGGAGAGAACAATGGACATAGTGTTCAATATGTATCTAATTTAGTAAATTGGCATCAAGATGACTCATGTGTTGTGAATTATCGAGGGAAATCAAGCAAATATTCAAGTCCTATAACTACAAACACAAGGGCAAAGAGAAAGGTAATTGAAGAGGTTTAATGGGTTGGTAATGGTTCATCAATGAGTGTTCAAATATACCAAAGGGTAGGTATGTCTAATGCTACCCCAAATACACAGTTGATCGAAGAATTTAGAATTCTAAGAACTCTTTCACACCTCAAAATTGTCAAGGTATAGGCAACACTATTATTATTAGTGGACAAACTAAGGTTAGTGGATCTTTCACTAACATTTTAGATCAGATGAAGAAGGCTCATGTGAATGTATCAATGTGGGATACACTTGAAATACCTGTAAAAGTATACTTGCTCCAAGAAGAGTTATCCCAACTCAGTTTGGCAACCAAACAACCTAGTGGGAAAGAGGCATCCTTGACAAACACTTTGAATCCTAGTGAGGGACAGCCAAATAAAATTGAGAAAGTTGATAAAAATCCTCCATTCTATCTCTTTATCATCATTGGGTATACTTTGGTTCACAATTGTTTGATTGATAGTGGAGAAAGTACTTGTATCATGTCCAAACAAGTAGCTAATAAGTTGAACTTGAAGTATGAGCCTCATTCTAAGGGAGTGATACAAATGGATGGGTTAGCTGCCAAGACAATTGACATTATCAAAGGTTTGAAACTTGTTCTTCATGCTTGTCCTAATTTCACTATTCCTCAAGATGTTGTGGTTGTGGATGTGCGAACTCATTTTCCCCTTTATTTGTTAAGAGAGTTTACTGCTAAGATTGGAGGATACTTTGTTGGAACACAACTATCTATTGAGGGGGGTGAATCAATTAAAACCAGTGCTTTAATACTTTTAAAGCAAATTAAAAAGCATATGAAAATTAAAAGATAAATGTGGAGATCACATACACACATAAATACATGTGACACCATATTTATACATGGAAAATCGAAAGGGAAAAATTACGATGAGAATAGCTGCTAGAATCTACTATTCTAATCTAGCCTCACAATTCAAGCCTCACTGGCAAACCTCACTGGTTACACATTTAAGGGCACCAAACCTAAGGAGACACCAATCCCCTAGTTTAAGAGCACTAACTCTAAGGAAACACTAAATACATAACTAAGCACCAACTCAACTTAACCTCACTGGTTACAATGCTTAAGGGTACCAACCCTAAGGAGACACTAATCCTCTAACTGAGCACCAAATTAGCTTGTCTGATGGCACAAACCAATCAAATCTATAGAGCTACAAATAATCTAGTTTATAAAATAAATTCATAAATGAATCCAATTTTTTTCTTTCTATTACAAGTCTAATATGTAACATGCTCATACTATGCACATTCTCTTTATGCCTTCTTCCTCTTTGCCCCTTTCTCTCTGTGTCTGGATATATCTTTATTCAACACAATTCACTACCTTCACCAACCACTCTGCTCTGCTCTGCCTCCTCTGATTCTATGTCTTTACGATTTTCTCTTTGGCACACTTCATTGGCTTATGATCTCTACCTCTATTTGTATTTGACTTGACTTAATAGAAAAAACAATAGTTCTAATAGCTCATCCTCTCTGCACTTCTACCTCTGTGTCTATATATTTTTGTTTGACAATTCCAAAAGATCCAACTACTTTTCCTTTATCCTAGATATCATATATATAAATAAATGATATAGGGTTCCATATCTTCTATGTGTTCACACTCGAACTACAAACACATCATGCCAATTATGGACCTTAGTTCATTATCACTTGAACTATAAGTTTCTTACATCTTGATTCCATGCATCTTATCGTAATTACAGGTCTCTTTACTATCTATAGAATTTTTTAGACTCAAGTTTTGATGCGCAGGCTCTTTAATATAGGATTTATCGATTGGATTGATCAATCTCATTATCTATGTCGAGATATAGAGCGTATACTTAAGTTTTACATGTTTCTCCACTTGATCATTTATATTTAAACACTTTAAATACTGGCCTTTGATCTCTTTCTTCATTCCATCTCCAAGCTCTCTCACTCCATTGGATATTTGTACACTGCAAAAATTTAATGTTCCACTCTTTAAAATGCATCTGTTGATCTCCAAATCCTAGATCTTGCATGCCATTCAATCTCTGAAGATGCATGACCTTTACCTTGACTTGGTCATTAAACTTCAACACTTTGACCTCATCTCGTTGCTTCTTATATATTTGGATCACTTTCGCTCCATCGATCTTATCGCACCTACTCAGTCTTTAAATTTTTATTGTGTCGATAAACATTGATCACTTTGTTCCATCTGAGTCCACTCATTCTGTTGGATCTACTCATCCAAGCTTCTGCATGCCATTGGATATTCAAAGATGCATGATCTTTACTTCTATCTAGTTGTTAAATGTCAATATTTTATATCATTTGAGTCCATTTGCTCTGTTGGATCTCCTTTGTATGATAACCCATGCACTGTCATATATTCTAACAATCTCGTTCTTTACCTTGTGAAAATTTGGCCAAGTATGGGGACCATCTCAATTATGCCTAGAAGGCTAACTTTGCACCTTCATATCTTTTGCTTCGCTCAACTGCTTGGTCTAAAATTTGGACCATATAAACTAGGCATGAAAATGAACAAACCCATATGCTCAATTATTTCTCAATCCTTTGCACATGCAAGATATAATACCATTAATATACTTACTCAAATTATTCTATCATAGAGCTAGCTATGCCTAGAACTTGCCTGGAAGGCCAACTTTGTTCTTGGATAACTCATTTTGCACTTAGTCACATGACCTACAAATTAGCGCATATGATCCTATTACATAGGGTATTCCATCCATATATCCATTTTCTCCTAAAGCCTTCATACGTGCAAGATATGACATCATAAAAATGCATTCTCAGCTTTTTCTTGTAACCTATAAATTTGACTATGTTGGAAAACGCTATCAAAATGCCATAGATCCCTACTTTGCTCAAGCATATCTTTTGTTGTTCTATGTTGTGTGACTTGATATTTAATGCATGTAAATTAGGCACAAAAATGAACATACCCATGTGATCATTTTATCCTAACACCTCCATGTGTGTAAAAGTTGATGCCATCAATATGCTTACTTGGCTTTGTTTAGCCCTTTTTGTAAATTTGGCTAAGTATAGAAACTTACTGGATTTTGTCTTAGTATCCAACTTTGCACCCCCATAACTTTAGCTACACTTAATCTCATGGATTTAAATCTGGTGCACAACAACTAGGGACTAATATGATCACAACCATGTGACCAGCTCCCCCATACTCATCCACATGTGGTAATGGTGACATCATCAAAATGCCTTCTCATCTTTTCTGTCATAGACCCAAAATGTCTAAATGAGCAATATGAATAACCAGTTGAGTTTTAATCATGCACATAATCACTCCAATCATCCTTGACCTTTGATAGGATGCCTTGCACATCCTCAAATCACCATACTCAGCCTTGAGCATCAATGACATCCATAATCTCCCTTTTGACATCAATGTCATGCTCATAATGTTCCTTTTGACATCAATGACAATCAAATTGCCAACAATCTCCCCCTTTGCAATTGATGACAAACTAAATGCTATGATCTTCTAATACTTTGCTCTTTCTCTGGCATTGCTTGCATTGGCTTCTGATGAGTATGAACTGAAGCTATTCATACCATACTTTCTCCCCCTTAAGTAATGACACATTTGCCTAAACTCATCTTGGACACCTTCTCTTCTTCTACTTTGACATTTAAAACCTTTTTCTCTAAACTTTTTTAGAGAGCATTTTGCTCTTCTTATCCCACATAGAGCATTTTCACTTTTTGTCCCCCTTTGACATCAATGGCAAAGGGATTCTTTCTTACTATTTGTCCAAATGGTCTCCCCCTTTATCATATAAAGGAGTTTTTCCAAGAATTTTCAACCATCAACTCATTAGAAATTTGCATAATATACATACCTGAGTTACCTTTTCTCTTCTTCTAGGGATCAACAAGGATTTTGTGATCCTTCCTCTAGACTTATGCTCCATCACTAGTATCTAGTGATGTGATGTAGGAGTTATCACTCCAAAATTTTATCTCATTACATCACTTGAGCATCTTCAAGTCTCCATACATAGTCCTCTGATCCTAGGCCCTGATCAATTACAAAGCTCCCACTTTATTTATGCATGAGGATTCAATACATTGTCTAAGTACCTAACTTTGTTTGTTCAAGTCATCATCTCAAACTTCTTGAGTTAACATCTGTAGTAGACAACAACTTATTTTTCAATCATGATTGAAGCATCTCACATATGCTTATTTTCACATCATGCATATCTCCTCAAGCCATTCAAGCTATCCAAATTACTCCACTGTATATACAACTTGTCATATTTAGAACTTAGAGACCTTATGCATGATTTTATTTGTTATGCAACATAGACAAGTCTCAACCAACATCACCTGAGCATTTTCAAATCTGCCACCACATAACATACAACAAGCTCCTCTATTATGATCCTTCTTAATACTGATAGACTAAACAATCTAGCTGCCCCTTGCTTCATGATCCATCTTTGCATCAAGGGACTACCTATAGCACACCATAACTTCAACTAGGAGAACTCATTTTTTGCCTTCAGAATCTTTTGAAGAACACCACTTGCTTCTTTACTGAAAGGGGTCTCTTAAGAAGCATAGATAGAGACACCTTAATTCACAATGTCCTAGAACAATGTGAAACTAGGAGTTACCCACAACTCCTCATATTCCTTCTCCTCCTTGGTCATCTTGTTCTTTAGGTTCTTATTCTTCTTTTTCTTCTTATGTTTTAGAGAAGTAACATGCTCATCTACTACAATGTTCTCCTTTTCTTCTATGATTGGATTGGCAATACATGGAGACAATATATGGTACGCCTTTTCATCTAATGAATCTTCCTTACAGCTCAAAATCTCATCACTAGGCATAGAATACTGATGTTCTATGATTGATACTTGTTGTATAGCAGCAGGATGTTCACTTGAATCTGTACATACCTCAGAAATATCCTCAGCTAGCACCTTGGACTTCTCCTTGAGATTTGTCTTCTCATTCTTAACGTGTGTAGACATTGAGAGCTCTTGACATTTTCCAACCTCTGTAGCATTCTTCATCATGGTTTGATCTTTCACTTTCCACACATGCTTAGGTTGCTTATATGTCTTGTTGGTCTTACTTTGCTCTTTTTCAGAGACTTGTGAACCTTTTTCACACTAGGAGGCATGTTTTTCTTCATACTCTGTATTGTTTGTCCTTCAAAGCTTATTCTACATTGTTTAGCTATGTGACCAAAATTATTAAAATTATAGCACATTACAATTGTATCTACCAAGGGTGCAAATTATTTTTTTCTTATAAATTTGGTTCTCCTTATAGGTACAACTCTACAATTACTAGCCTTATGACCAAAATGATTACATCTATAAAAATAACCATAGAAAGATGAGGAATACTTGGTCATAGCTTTTCTTTGTGTACAATGGGGAGTTCTTCTCGACTCTTGATTCTTCAATTTGCTTAACCTTGTGTAACCATCTGCATCAACTACCTTTATCTTTGCATCTTCCTTGAGTTTGCAGAGATGGACTCATTATTATTTTTCCTTTCTTCAGGCTTCTTTCTAGCTTTAGCCCTCTTCACATCAACATTGCTTGTATTTTTCTTTGTATCCTTGCATACTTTATCTTTCTTTATTCTTGATCCTTCTGCTTTGAAATTATCATATAATTTAGTAGATGTACCAGTTATGGGACTTTTCCCCTTTTCATAACCAAGACCAAATTTCCCTTTTGATGGCTTTTGAGATCTGGTCAATTCATCAAGATTATCTGATCCTCCTTTTAGATTCAGACCTTTGTCTATTTGTTCTTTAGCCTTTTCAAGCTCTTTTCTCAAAACCACTATCTCTGATTCTAGCCTCATACATTCAATAGACTTAAGTTTTAGTTCAATTTTGACTACATGTTCTATTCTTCTAACCTCTTCAACTTGAGTCTTTAGACTCACCCCCATCTGACCATATGTTTCAAGACTTTTGGATAGTTTTTCAATTTCCTTTTGTCCAAGCTTCTTTTGTCTTGAGTTCTCTTTTCTCAACATGTCAATCTCATCTAGAACACATATGAGTTCACATTCTAGATCCACTTTTCCTTCTTCTTCTTCATCTGAGTCTTCAACTTCATCTTGATCTTGATTTATAGAATTTGATCCTAATGCCATGAATAGGGAATCATTTCCCTTAGCCACAAAGGCACAATCATGGTCATCATCTGAGCTATCACTATCATCTAATGGATCACTATCTTCTCTTATATACAAGCTTTTCTTGTTTTTAAAGAAGTTCCTCCTTTTGGAATAGTGGGAATTCATTCTTTTGTCAATCTCTTCTTGATTAGAGTTATCCTTTTTCTCATAAGGTCATTTAGCAACAAAATATCATACTTTACCATAATTAAAACATTTAAAGGGTAACTTACCTTTATAATTTACAGATCCTTTTTTCAATGTTCTAACAAATTTGGATTCTTCATCATCAGTCTCCTTAGATCTATATGTAGATGTTTCTACTTTTGCATGCTTAGATACTTTGAATGTAGCTTCTCTCTTGGAAGTATCTGCTTCTCCCATTCTCATCTCATAAGTAGTGAAGGTTCCATGCAACTCATCTACAATGAGCTTATCTAGAGCTATTGCTTCCTCTATAGCATTTAAAATCATACCTTGATGGCAAAGATCTTAGGACCTTTTTGACAATGATTAATTCTTTAATTTCTTCTTGAAGGCCTCAGATTACATTGACTATTTCACTAAGGAGGTAGTTTACAATCTTCTCCTCTTCATCCATTTTGAGACTTTCAAACTAGCCTCTATATGTTTGTATCTTGGCCTGCTTTACCTTGTCATCACCTTCATAGATGCTCTTCAACTTGTTCTAGATCTCTTGTGCATTTTGACAATGCATCACTTTGACAAACTCTGATTTGGACAATCCACAAAGAATATCATTTTTTACCTTGGCATTGGTCTCATATGCCTTCTTTAAAGCTTGATTATTGGGAATTGTAGCAAGGGTTGTATATCCATTTACCACAAACATCCATACATCAAACCCTAATGAGGATAAGTATGTTTCCATTCTTATGCTCCATAATGCATAGTTAGATCCATCAAAGAGAGGTGCTTTATTTGATGAAGATCCTGCTTGACTAGCCATTGTGTTCATTATTCCAATATCTACCTGAGTTGATTAAGCTTCTTTCAAGGAACCCTAGGCTTTGATACCAATTATTGAAACCCAACTATCTACTGAGGGGGGGTAAATCAGTAGATTAACTAAGACCAGTCCTTTGATCCTTTTAAAGCAAATTCAAAAGCATATACAAATTAAAAGATAAATGTAGAGATCACATACATAGACAAATACAAATGACACTAGATTTATATGTGGAAAACTCTAAGGGAAAAACCACAGTGAAAATAGCTACTAGAATCTATTGTTCTAATCCAACCTCATAGTTCAAAGCCTCAATGGTAAACCTCACTAGTTACACATTTAAGGGCACCGACACTAAAGAAACACCAATCCCATAGTTTGAGAGCACCAAATCCATAACTAAGCACAAACTCAATTTAAATTCATTGGATACAATGTTTAAGGGCACCAACCCTAAGGGGACACCATCCCCTAATTGAGCACCAACTCAACTTGTTTGATGACACCAACCAATCAGATCTATGGAGGTACAACTCTAGTGTATAAAATAGATTCATAAATGAATCTAACTCTATTCTCTCTATTACAAGTCTAATCTATAACATGCTCATACTATGCACATTCTCTTTGTATCTTCTTCCTCTCTACCCCTTTCTCTATGTGTCTGGATATATCTTTATTTGACACACTCCATTGCCTTCACCAACCAATTTGTTCTGCTCTGACCCCTTTGGTTCTATTTCTTTATGATTTTATATTTGACACACTTTATTAGATTTTTTTGTCTATCTCTATCTATATTTTACTTGGCTTAATAGCAAAAGTAATGGTTCCAATAGAGCATTTTCTCTACACTTCTACCTCTATGTCTATATATTTTTGTTTGACACAATTCCAACAGCTCCAGATACTTTTCCTTTATCCTAGATATCATATATATAAACAAATGATTTAGGGTTCCATATCTTCTATGTGTTCACACTCAGACTACAAACATATCATGCCAATTCTAGACTTTAGTTCATTATGACTTGAACTGTAAGTTTTCCACGTCTCAATTCCATGCATCGCACTGTAATTGTAGGTCTCTTTACCATCTATAACATCTTTTAGACTCACATTTTGATTCATAGGCTCTTTAATGTAGATTTGATCAGTTGGATCGATCAATCTCATTGTCTATGTTGAGATATAGAGCTTATACATAAGTTCTTACATGTTTCTCCACTTGACCACTTGTATTTAAACATTTTCAATACTGGGCTTTGATCTCTTTCTTTGTGCAATTTCCAAGCTCTCTCACTCCGTCAAATCTCTATATGTTGTAGAAATTTAATGTTCCACTCTTTAAAATGTGTCCATCAATCTTTAGATCCTATCTCCCACACATAGTTTGATCTCTGAAGATGCATGACCTTTACCTTGACTTGGTCATTAAACTTTGACACTTTGACCTCATCTCCTTGCTTCCTATATCTTTAGATTGCTTTCACTCCATTGATCGTCTCAAACCTTCTTGATCTTTAACTTTTCACTATGTCAATAAACATTGATCACTTTGTTTCATCTAAGTCCACTCAGCTCCATTAGATCTACTCATCTAAGCTTCTACGTGCCATTGAATCTTCAAAGATACATGATATTTACTTCTATCTAATTGTTAAATGTCAAGATTTTTATAACATTTGAGTCCATTCACTTCATTGTATTTCCTTTGCACAATCACCCATGCATTGTCAAATCTTCTAAAAAGCTCTTTCTTTACCTTGTGCAGATTTGGCTAAGTATGGGGACCATCTTAATTATGCCTAGAAGGCTAACTTTGCACCTTCATATCTTTTACTTCGCTCAGTCACTTAGTCTAATATTTGGACCATATAAACTAGGCATGAAATTGAATAAACCCATATGCTCAATTATTTTTGAATCCTTCATACATGTAAGATATAATGCCATTAATCTGCTTACTTAGATTATTCTATCACAGAGCTAGATATGCCTAGAACTTGTCTGGAAGGCCAACTTTGTTCTTGCATAACCCTTATCACACTTAGTCGCATGACCTTCAAATAAGCACATATGATCCTCTTACATAGGGTATTCTATTCATATATCCATTTGTTCCTGAAGCCTTCATACGTGAAATATATGTGTTGGAAAACATTGTCAAAATGCCTTGGAGCCCTACTTTGCTTAAGCATATCTTTTGTTGCGCTATGTTGCATGAATTGAGATTTAGCACATATAAAATAGGCACAAAAATGAATAGACCCATGTGATCATTTTGTCCTAAAAGATCCATGTGTGCAAATGTTGACCTCATCAATATGCTTACTTGGCTCTGTTTATCCCTTTTTGAAAATTTGGCTAAGTATAGAAACTTAGTGGAATTTGTTTAGTATCCAACTTTGCATCCCCATAACTTCCACTATGTTTCATCTCATGGCTTCAAATATATCACATAAAAACTAGGGACTAATGTGATCACAACCATATGAATAGCCCCCCATAATTGTTCACATGTGGTAATGGTGACGTCAACAAAATGCCTTCTTATCTTTTCTGTCATAGACCCAAAATGTCTAGATGAACAATATGAGGAATCAGATGAATTCCAATCATGGACATAATCACTCTAATCATCTTTGACCTTTGATAGAATGCCTTTCACATCCTCAAATCACCATACTCAACCCTAAACATCACTGACATTCATAATCTCCATTTTGACATCAATGACATGCTCATAATGTTCCTTTTGACATCAACGACAATAAAATTTCCAACATACTTGACTTCATATTGGTATTATATGGTATTTAAGACTAGGTATGGTGCTAAAGTGTCAATCAATTCTGAACCTCTATCTAATTTTTATGTAGAGCCATATGTGTCTTATACATATAACATGAATTTCAATATCAGTGATGGATAAGATCATCTTAGTGATCAAAAACCTCTAAAAATTCTTGATGGCATATCTGACTTGTAACTTGATGAATGGGGAGTTGATAAGTATGGATTTGATCCATATGATCATGTTGAAGAAATAACTCTTGGTACATACATCCTCTATGAAGAATATGATGGGTCTCTTGAGGCAAATTCTGATGACACTCTAAAACAAGTTACATGGGCCAACTACTTTTTACACATGGATGATGATGTTCATATCCCAACTATGATAAAACATGATAGTCCTAATGACCATTTAGTTATATCTACCAAAGAGGATAATATTCATGAGCATGGACCTCAAGAAGAGGTAGATGATATGTGGCAACAATTCAATGCCATAGTACAAGAGTTTGAAGAGGTAAACAGGTCTATAACTCTTCAAAATGAATATAGACTTGATGATGAGATCAAACATGTATCTAATGAGCACAAGGAAGTGTGTGGGGTTACTACCAAGTAGGAAATAATTATAGTATACCATAAAGTGCTTGGTGAAAAAGAAGACAACATTAATGACTCCCAGTAGCAAGCATATCCTAATTCAAATGTATTTGAAGTTAGGAAGGGTTTTGTGACTCCCAATGATCAAATTAAGGAGTGTCAAGTGGACATGATAAAGGTCAAGCAAGCTATAAATTCAAACAAGCCTTTAAGAGAGCTATATGGAGTGTTCATGAGAGTTCCAAGTGACACATTTGAAGTTAGTAGAAGCTCCAACAATGGTAAGTCATTTGATTACCTCCATAATCAAGTTTTCATTGACAAACATTCATTCTATGATGGTTTGTTTCCATGGATTAGCAGTGATTCTAGAAGCATTGTCTTTGACCCTGGTTGAAGCAATGAAGAGTTATCTTTCACCTCAAGTGTTTTAAGGTCTTGTATATATTAGGATAGGTGTGTGTTTTCCTTTGAGTTGTTTGTGTGTTTTTCCTAAGTGTTTAGAGAGCACAAGTGTGTGTCTTGGTGTCTTGTTTTGTGTTTTGGTTTTTTGTTTTTTTTGGTGTGAGTTTGGTGTCTTTTCAAAGGCATATTAGTGTCAATTATAGTATATGAGTGACTCCATTTCCCAAGGACAGGATAAGGTAATTGGTCCTTAACATTGCATGCATGTTACCCCTTAGAAATCACCAAAATGTTGACCGAATTTTACCTTGGGTCAAAATTAAGTCAACCCCTTGCATTTTCAAACTTTCATATGGTCATCTAGGTTTGAAAATGGTCACTGTGGTCCTAAGTGAAGTCAAGTCACCTTTGAGGGTCATATAAAATGTTTTAACCTTTGTCACATTTGTCCATCTTCTTAATGTCATTTTATGCCATCTTTTGGTCATTTTAAGAATTATATGTGAATCTCATCAAAAGGACAAATGTCAAAGAGCAGGATAATGTACCACATGTTAGGGATTGTTAGAGGAAGGTTTTAAAACTAAAACATTGTAGGTTCAATGTAAAAAGAAGATCATCTGAAAAAAGGTTAGTTTCAGGTAATTGTACAGACTGAAGTGACTCATCTTTAGGTGTGGAAGATTCAGGAAGGTGTCTTGATATCCCCGTAGGTATTTTCTAGGCTCATGTGGCTTTAACAGATCCAAAATTGTCAAAAACCAATTTCTCTCTCCTATATCTCCCTTAGACAAGTAAAAAAGGGTCAATGATTTTCATTTGGTACGAACATGAGAAGAAGAGTTGGAGTGAGTGAACTTGGTGGATGTTAGTAGTCATTATGAGCTTCAATTTCATGGTCATGGTTTCAGGATTGGTGGTCTATGTTGTATTAACAATCATTAAGATTTTTAGTACCTTCATACTACTTATATAACCCCAACATCTCAATTTTTCTCATCTGGTTGCATTTTGGAAATTGGTCTATGTGAACCAAGTGATGTATGTAGACTTGCAGAGCATATACATTCATGTCATGTTGAATTCAATATGGTTTAGCACATGTGGTCATGAAAGGACAATCAAAATCACTCTCTTGTGCTAGGAGTGAACACCAGTGAAAGATGAGAATAATGTTTTGGTAGTTTCAAAGTTCATTCTCCTATGAGTAGCTTCGGATCAAAGGTGATACACTTGTTTTAAACCTCTTAGAGCATGGTGATGGTCTAATCAGAATTTAATGGACCAATGGGAATGAAATCTCAAAGCATTTGAAATCAAGTGAAGTTGAAGATTGAACTCACATGTCTAATAGACAACCACCTACAACTTCTTGTTGATAAGTGTGCTTTGATAGTGATGTTCCCAAAGAGTAGGGGGTTTCAAGGTTTTGAGAAGATTCTCAAGATGAAAACAATAGGACCGAGTCATTGAAAAGATTGGAGATTGGTTGTGAGAGTCAATGCAACACCTAGTCAGCCAAGTTGAAGAAAAGTTACAAAATGGGTGTTTACTTTAACTTCTCCGAAAAGATATTTTGCTCCACATAATGTCATCTATTAGTGAAAATATATGAGGTCTACGTAAGCCTAATGGCTTCATTCTTGCAGTTTAGACTTAGAGGTAACATCTTGATGTGAGAAGAGAGGATTAGGTCAAGAGATAATGATGGTAAAATGGGTTTTAACTCAGTCAAAATATTGATTGAAACACTCAATGAACTACAATGCCATTAGGCCAAAATGAAGCTAGAACAATGTAACTTGCAAGTAAGACCTAGTACATTGATGACAAAGGGATAAGAGCATGGTTTCCAAGCATAAATGAATCTATCCAGGTGTGAGATAGCCCTAATAACCTTAGAGGAAACCAAAAGTGTAAAATATAATGCTTAGACTTGTATCACCACCTACACGAATCTTTTGACTTCCCTAATAAGCGCATACAGTCTGAATCAAGAGACAAACTAACCTAAGGTAATGAAGATAACAAGTTTGGTTGATATATATAGGTACAATATGGAGGTGACCATGTATAAATCACTATCACAGTGATAATATCATAATTCCATGTGATCTTCAAAACCAAAGATGAACAGAGACAAGTATAGTTAAATATTCTTAAGCCCTATCAAAACCTTGCACACAGTCATGGGCCTAGAATCTAATTTTGAGAATTTGAAGGTTTGAGGGATCTATAAGCATGGGAATGGATTTAAACTTGGTATATAAGGTCATCATGACTTAAAATAGGTTTTCATGGTCTCCTTTAGGTCAAACTGACAGTGGGAGTACTCACTAATTTGTCTCAGACATGAGGCACTCCACAAACAAGATAATTTGAAAACCTAGTACATGGATGGTGAAAGGATAAATGGCAGAACCTTGAATGATTGTATAATGATGTATAGGGTTGAATTGGATATGAATAAATTGTTGATAATCTCCTTCAATCATTGTGATTACTCATAAGTGACCACATGCTCAAAAAACCAGTCTATGCCTATTAGGCCTAAGAACTGGAAATGACCATTAGGATTATAACTTCACTCATATGATCATGTGATATTACAAAACAATATAATATCCTTCATGGGAGAGTTTAGGGTTTATGAAACTCAGTGATTTGCAAAGAGCAACCCAGATTGGCCATTTTTGGCCTCAATTTGTCTCAAGGGTGTCCAGAATGCATTGTAAGAACTTGAGAGCCAACTTCTTTCACTCTCATGTGTATTGACAATATGCATGGGGTCTCAATAACTTAGTGATAGTTTAAGGGGGTCCTATACTTGAACTCAGTGGCATTTATTTGAGGGTTAAGGGCTTAACCTTTATGAATCATTGTTAAGAACCTAAACAACCTAAAACCCTCATAAGAGCCCAATGAGAAAGATATGAATAAAAATGCATCCAAAAGGTGTCAATTGACCTAAAAAATAATTTGGACATATTTTTCACTCTCTTAGGCCCCCTGCCACTCAATTTTTTTATACCATCTCTTGTATGGATGAGCCAAATTATGTATTTTGCACAAAATTTGAGGTAATTTGAAGGTGTAGAAAAGAATAGACAAGTGAAAGTCATGGTGGAAGGTGTGTATATATGTATTATGACTATCCATACCTCATTATCACCTCATTCATGCATAAAAACCCCTTTACTAAGTTGTTTATTTCAAGCAGTCTTAGACAAAACAATGAGAAATAAGGTGACTGTCAATTTGATAATGAGAAGTGTGATCTTGAGTTTTCATTAAAGTCTATATGATATACTAAAGGAAAACTAAGTCTTGATGAGGTGTCTTACATATCTACAATGAATCTCCTTGATTTTTTGCAATTCACGACAATGACAAGTGCGAAAATTAAGGCCTAGAAGGCTACTAAGTGATTTCAAGGAAGTATCAACAAGTGTCAAGGGGAAGATCATTAGTTGGAGAAGTATATAATGACCTAAACCACTCATGTTTCCACCTTCTCAAGTTAGGGCACATGTGTCAATGAATTCTAAGATAGTTCTGGATAGATAGTGAACTTTTCATCAAGAGAGTAGTTTCAAGAAGGGCAATGGAGTTTCCCTATGCTAACTTGAAGGAGATGTCATGTTTCAGATAAACACTTGTCCAAGAGTATCTCATGATCTATTTTCCAACTCCTTCTCTTGCATTTAAACTGGTCTTCAAGAATTGACACTTGGCATTATGATTATCCAACACCACTCTTTCTCTCTCCTCTCCTATGCTCTATATATTAAAGCCATTTTGGCATTGTAAACTATCCACAATTGGTATAGTGAAGCCTTACTAGTTTGACATCTTGTTTTGCCTTTAAACATATTTATCTCAAGTTGGTTTTGTTTCACAATTCTTGCCTAAGCATGTCAATTAATCTATTTGGATGGAAAGTGATGATTGTTTCTCTTTGCTTCCATTTTGCTCTTGTATGCATTGTGTGAGTAATACTTATTCTAATAGGTCTCATCAAGTGTAACCATTTGTTAGGTGTTTTTGATGTGTGAAGAGATATTAGTAGTGTTTGATATTAGACCTCCTATTCACCCGCCTCTGGAAATGTATAGCAATCTAACTTCATGTAGAAACACTTATGCTAGAAGAATCTTGAGTTGAGATCAGTTTTAGCAATATGCCTTCATAGTGCAAGTTTCAAGTATGTTTGTGGAGATATCCTTGGTATATCACCTCCACTATTTTAGGTTAATTTTATGTTTCTTTTTTCCCTTTTCACCCCCAATAAATGATTAGTCTAGTGTAGTTTAGAGCCTAAATAGTTAGATCAATGGAGCTAGCCCATAATCTAAAGATCTATCTCTTGTAGCAATCTGCATATACTTAGAGATAGTTCCATGTTATCCCAAATTTGAGAAGGTTTGATTGACTTCTCTAGGGTGTACAAATTTGGGATATAACAAGTCACACAACTATAAAATAGGAATGAGGATTAGAAAAGAATGAGAAATAAACCTATGCTTTGATATCAATGTTGCTAGGTAAGCAGACCATGAGAATTAAATGTTTGGTGCAAACCAAACTTGTATTTCATCAATTGAAACAAAAAAAATATTACAAAAATTAGGTAACAGAGTGACCGTTCACTTCATCTCCTATAGTGACTATTAGCCTTCAACTACAAGATAAAAGATCTTATATTCCTAGGATCAATTAGTATTATGTAAAATAATATTACACACTTAGACACTACTAAAAAATTACTTGCACATTTAAATATCTATTTATACATCCTTAAGACACTACCCTAAAATATCCAAATATAAAAAGCTTAAAAAAAAAAATTCTTAAGCCAAGTCTGAACATCTAAAATGAAGTTAAATTTGCATATTTTAAAGTGTTGAAAGTCAACATGTGACATTACATTTTAATATATCAATATTGAGTATACATCCAAATGGGGTTAAAAATTGTGTGTGTTTTGAGCCCTTCTTGGAGGATTAGAATGTAGGTAACACATAGTTACACAATAGGCTAGGAGAGAGATTGTCCAACCTATTTTCTCAAACTCATTTTTACAGGCCAACCAAGTGCCACAAGTGAACATAGGATTTTAAGATAAAGGGAGACAAAATCTAAATCTACATAGGTCCAAGCATGTGAAATTACACATGTATCATCTTGACAAGGTGGCGCAATGTTTTAAAGCAGAATAGATCGATAAAAACATAGAGGATATTTCTAGTAGATAGTGGATGAGACTAGTTATCGTAGGTGTTTGGATTTTATTGACAAAATCTTGGAAATTTTTGATACTCTATTTCTTGAGTTGAGCAACCATAGATCCATTTTAAAGCATATAAGATAATTGTAAACAAGCAAAGAGCAATGCAAAACAAACTTTCAGCTAAGTACCCTATCTTCTTGTCATTTTTATAAATAGTAAGTTCAATATCAATATGATTTTTACATTCATATTTGGATAATGTTGACAATAATAGATATAATTTTTATTTATTTCTAGGTGTATTTTATCTCATTAGATAGTTTTTATCTTATTCAATAAGCTGATTTCCATTCCCATAGGAATATGAAGTGTCACATTGGGAATGTTAAGTGAACAATTATTTTGGCTTTTATATTGTAATGTTTTCTCTCTTTCAACTATAATCATGAAATAGAATTTCATTTTCATTCTATAAATAATATTTCCAACTTGTAATTGGTATCAAATCCTAGAAATTTTAATTTTTTTCTTTTTCCTTATTCCTAATCGTATGACCATGCAATAAATTGATCTCTTTCAAAAATAGATTGGATAGATTATGCATTTATATCAAATCAACAATCTAAAAGAAGACATTTTGGTCTAAAGTGGTGTTGGCAACGTATCAATTCTTCCTCAGGTGTTTGAAGTCTTTTGTTGTTCTTGTCATTAAATTCCTCAAGATGTCTATCTTACACCTCCACTAAGGACAAACCTTCGTAGCAGATTCTGTATTAAAGACTAAATTTGGAGAAGCAATGACTAGATGTGTAGAGATTTATAGACATGTGTAGGTGATCTACATAAGGTGTTTTTGACAACATCCTTAGATATTGATTACATCCTCAAACTTTGAGCCACTTATTTTTAACTTGGCATAAGACATAGTTGGATGGTGATAAATTATTTGTATCCATTCTCTACACGGAGAGTGGAAACAAGATCAATCATGGCACTCTTTAAACTCCCGATGATTGGTGTTATAGTTTGGCATATATCTGCTAGCTCATGGCATTTCTATTCAAGTTTGTATGGCATAGGGGTGTGTAGCATCATACATTCGGTCAACAAAATACATGCAATTTTTTTATATATTTCCAATATTGGAATCAGATATATCACATAAGACAAATAAGGAGAAAGGTATAAAAATTTTAAATCTTTTTTAAAAAGAATAACATCATTTCATTTACATGTCATTTTTCAAAATTTGAAAACATCTCAATTTGAAAGCATTTAAATTTAGAGTAATTTTTTTCATTGAAATTTCCTTGAGCAAGCTACTCTAAGCAAATTTGGCAAACAAAAACCAAATTTTATAATTCAAGGAGAAATAAGGAGAGCTACTATTTTACCCATTTGTCACTATCGATAGGCACAAATTTGGAAATCAAGAAAAACCAAGTATATTAATGTATGATTTTTTCTTGTTATTTCAGTGTTAATGATAGGGAGAATCATTTTCACATGCCACCTAGGTACCATGTACCACTCTACTCTCACGTACTTTAGAACCTATTTCATGTACTACTGAGTATATAGAAAGGGCTCGCTTCTTCCACATACCAACAAGTATATAGGAAGGACGAGTATATAGAGAGGCTTAGTATATAGGTCTAGTGGTATATAGAAAAGGGAATGATTTTGGAGTGATAAGAAACCAATTGGGGTCAAAATCAAAACTCAAAACTCCAAACACAAACTAAAAAATTAAAACCATGCATTCAATCAAATCTATTATTGGTACAACATTGATCAACAAATAAATCTGGTTAGAATAGTCTCATCAAGTAGAGAATAACTCATTTTCAATTCTGTATAGTTTGATATTGGTGATAGGGAGAAAGAACTAGTTGAGCCAATAGGGAATGCAAAGGATATTCACACATGAAAGTAGAAAAACCATTAAGCATTGGGCTTAATGAGAGCCTTAGTCGATGGAGATGTGTTTCTTCATATTTAGGGGTGAAATACTTTATGGGAAGCATTTCACAAACTAAAATAGCTATATGATTCCCACTCATAGTTGAAACTCATTGAGTTGTAGTTGAAGTTGTTCAAATTTGAGTTGAAAGATGGTGATGTGATGAGATTGGAGTTAGAGATACGTGCATCAAGCATGATGTAAATAAATGGGTGCCAAAATTAACATCTATATGATCACATTCATAAAATCTCTTATTCCTAGCTATTCAACCTAATTCGAGTCTCTAAAAGCAAGCAATCAGTTGAAGACTCTCACATTTGATCAATTGATTGAAAAGATGGCAAAAAGAGAAAAGGTGTTTGGAAGAAAAATCGAGTTCACAATAGGTGAAAGTGTGTGCTATGTAAAATAAAATTCTTCTAAAACATCTAACAAGGACACGTCTTTTAAAAATGAAGGCAATAACAAGTAAAAAAATAAATACAATGGAAAATGTGAAAAAAATGAAAATCTTGGTGGTCAAAATAAAAAACAAGATGATAAACGAAATCTCTACTGAGAATGGTGTGACCAAAAAGGAAGCCATGAGACTCATGAATGTAGAACTCCATGGGATAAAATTGAAGTATACCATAAGAAAAAATATGTAAATTCAAAGAAACAATCAAAAGAGTCAAACTCAACTCAATTCACCAGTGAATGTGTGTTTTTTTAATATAGACGATGAAGCAAACAATGTCTATATTAGTTCTTCATGGTTTGATGTTTGGGTTCTTCATATTGGTGCCACTCAACATATGAATTTTTAAAAAGAATTCTTTGAGGAGTTTAGTGAAGAAATTTATAGCATCAAGTTTCCAATCACAAAGAAGAGTTATAATATGACTCATGCGTCAAGGGATTTTATATTTCAAACTCCAAAATGTGCTCTACCTTCCTCAATTGAAATTAAACTTATTATCCCTAGTGCTCATAATAAAATAAGGCCATTCCATTTCTTTGGATAATGTTGGTGTCACAATCAAGAGAAAAAATGACAATGTAGTCATCTTGATTGGATATGAGGAAGGGAAACTACTCAAAATCAGGGGCAAGCCATCAAATTCAAGGAATTATGCTCATCTCGTGGAAGATAGAATTCATCCAAACATGTTATGGCATGTTACATTTGGGCATACTCACTATAACAACATTCATGTGTTGCAAAATAATGGTGTTGTTGGAATGCCTACATTGCCCATAAAATCAGATGAAAAGTGTGAAGCTTGCATCTTGGCTAAACACACAACAAAACCATTCCCGAAGTCACAATGGAAAGATGACATAAAATTACAACTAGTCCACTCAGACTTGTGTTATCTTCCAATCTCCTTTGCTGGTGGTCATAAGTAATTCATGTTGTTCATTGATTACTATAGCAGGATGACTTAATATACTTTTTGAAGAAAAAATTAGAAGCCTTCAAGACTTTCCAAAAGTTTAGAAACATGATATAAAATGAAGCTTAAACCTACATTGAGACACTCATGATAGACAATGGTGGTGAATACACTTTAAATAAGTTTGATCCTATCTTGAGCAAAATGGGATCAAACACCATCTCATAGTTCTTCACACTCTAACAAAATAGATATGTGGAAAGGATGAATAAAACTATGATGAATATGGTTCATGCTATGTTGTACTTTAAAGGGGTAAATATACACTCATGAGTTGAAGCAGCTAAACCAACATTATACCTCTAAACAAATCACCATCAACAACTCTTGAATCTAAGACTCTATATTAGATGTGGTGTGGTCATCTTATTTTAGTGTGACATCTTCAAATTTTTGGATCCACTTGTTACACATTGATTCCAAAGGAGGAGAAATAAGTTAGACCACACGAATCAAAAATGCATCCACTTGGGATATTTTGAATACTCCAAGCCATACATGTTATATGATGAGAAAAAGAAGAATTTTATTGTTGTAAGAGACTTTAAGACTACAAAAGGACAAAGAACACATTTATCGACAACTAAGTCATCTTGAAAAGTATGCAAAGTTTTATGTCTATAGAGAGAGTGATTTGGATGTTCCAAATAATGAATGTGGGACACATAATTGGTAATCCATTGATTCTATATTGTCTCATATACATGAAAATGAAACTCCTCTTGAAGGAGAGAGTGAAACTTCATTAGACAATGAATATGGGCTACCAGAATAGAGGGAAAAAAGTGTTGGATCTTTAGAGGATGAACTTGAAGCACCTAAAACATATAAATAGATACATAAGTAGGCCACTCAAACATTGAAAGATGTGAAAATTGATGAAGTTGGGAAAATAGGCACTAGAAGTGCACATGTAGATGCATCACAATCAGACAAGTCCATTGAATAAATTCAAGATAAGATTGAAAATCTCACCTTGAATGATTCTATAGAATAATAACTCAATGTTGTGTTTGATTTAGAATTAAACAAGTTGAGAATCTTGAATCTTAGAGAAAAGTAGTGAAAGATGAGTACAATGCATTGGTAAAAAATGGGACATGGAAATTGGTTGATCCTCCATATAGTTGCAAACCAATTTGCTGCAAATGGGTCTACCACAACAAATATAAGGTTGATGTCTTACTTGAAAAACATAAATCAAGGTTTGTCTCAAAGGGATATGCTCAAAAATAAGGAATTGACTACAATGAAATATTTGTACCTACAATAAAATTGACTACCATTCAAACCATGTTGGCTCTAATAGCTCACAACAGATGGTAAGCTCACTAAATAGATGGCAAAACTGAATTCTGAATGTTGGCCTCAAAGAAAATGTGTACATGACACAACCTGAAGGTTTTGCAATAAACAAACAAGAGCACAAGGTGTGCAAACTAGAAAAAACGTTGTATGGTTTGAAACAATCCCATTGACCATGGTATGACAAACTAGTCGAACACCTCATGAACATAAACTTCAAATGTTTCAAGTTTGCATATGCAACTCTTTCATTAAAAACAATTGATAAAACATTTATATTTGTGGTGGTGTATGTTGATAATTTGTTCATCATAAGAAATAATCCATGATACACTGCAAAGTTCAAATCAGAGTTGATGAAAAGTTTTCAAATAACTAATTTGGGTTACCTTCATTACTACTTGGGTATTAAAGTAATTCAAAAATTAAAGTATTTCTTCATCACTCAACAGAAGTACATTGGTGACATTCTAAGCAAGTTCAGAATGGAAGATTGTAAGCCTCTCAGCATGTCCATGAAATAGAATCTTAAATTAACATCTGAAGATTCAACTGATTTGGTTGATGCCAATAAATATTGATAACTCATTGGAAGTCTAATTATGTGACCAAAATTAGACCATATATATCATTTGTTTTAGGTTTCCTCTCAAGATTCATGCAACAACCCAAGTTCAATCATTAGGTAGCAACAAAAAGGGTCCTCAAATATCTCAAAGAAACACATAATTTTGGACTCAAATACTCCAAGACAAGACACTTCAAACTGGTTGGATATTTAGATTCTAACTATGTTGGTGATCATGAAGATCAAAAGTTTGCTATAGGTTTTCTAATGAATTTGGGAACAATAGTTGACAGTCACAAATTTAAGAAGCAATTAGTTATGGTAATTTATTCAACATAAGCATAATATATGGTCATTTCAGAGGTAGATAGAGAGATCTTATGGCTCAGAAGGGTTCTTTTATATTTTTAAGAACAACATGTTTCGTCAACACCTCTCATGGTTGACAACGCTTCTATAATCTAGATGGAAAATAATCTAGTCTTTGACAACTGAACCAAGGATATCAATACCAAATTTAATTTGATTTGACACTATGTGAAAGATGATAGTATCAATTTACTATATTGTTCTACAATAGAGCAACTAACAAACATCTTGACAAAAACTCTTGGATAAGAAAATTTTGAAAAGTTTAGAGGAATGCTAGGTTTGGAAAAGACCCTTGTAAATTAAGGGGGGATGTAATAATAGTGGATATAATTATTATTTATTCCTAGGTGTCTTTATCTCATTAGGTAGCTTTTGTCTTATTCAATAAGTTGACTTCCATTCCTGTAAGAATAGGAAGTGTCACATTGAGAATGTGAAGTGAACAATCATTTTGGTTTTTATATTGTAATGTTTCCTCTCTTTCAACTAGAATCATTAAATATAATTTCATTGTCATTCTATAAATAATATTTCTGGCTTGTCAAATGTATGCCATATCTTATACTTCTGAATAGTGTTTAATTTTAGCTTGTTTAGATTACTAAATTTAATTAATTTAAAATATTATAGTGAACCTGACCTTTATTTCTAGCGTGATAAACCTCAGGGTTTCATATTTTATTCTCAAGATTTTAGATTTATGTATTAGGTTTTTAGATTTGATTTCTGACTTATCTTTAAAAGGCAATAATCTATCCATCTTAGCTCTAGACTTCTTATTGTTTTCACAGTCATATTCTATGTCATCTAAGAAGACTAGCTCTCTTGTCCCTTTAAGGCAAAGTGCTAGGTTAAGTGGTGTTGAAATTGAGCATAATCAGATCCCTTTGGTCCAACCTCATGTGTGTGTGAAATATAAAATAGCTAAAATAGATGAAATGCAAATTCCTCATCCTCCCATTGATGCAAATGTTAATAATGAACACATATAAGTAGAGGAACAAATTGTCAATGATAGTATGCCTAAACTTGAAACCACTTATGAGGATGATAATGAACATAATAATGAATACTATGATAGAATCCATCTGATGAACTTAATGTTGTTAATGTTACACAACACAACTTTCTAATATTTTAAAAATAATTCATATGCAACCTAATGATTTGGATAAGGTCTTGAATATAATCTTAAAGGCTAAGAGTGCAAAAAATGCCAAGGTCTCACATCTGAGAAACAACATGAACCCTCCAATGATATCAATTTACCTTTTAGAGGTGTTGACTCTCCAAAAAGTGTTCAAACCACTGCTCTTACAAATACTATAACCATGTTTATACCTATGGTTACAAATGTGATCCCCACTTAGCGCGGGCGGGGAGGAGGGGGAGGGATTGGGAGAGTGGGGGAGACAACACAAGCTATTCCTCATATCTATTTGGCTATCCCCACACAACACACTTTTGTACCTCATAAGACAAATACTCATGGGCATCATCCAATGCTGCACAATTTGTTATGCCTATTGGTCAATCCGTTATGAAAAATATCTTTGATCTTTATGCTGAAGTGTCTCAATTGGAATAGAATAAAGTTAGAATGGGCCATTTAACTGATTCTCAAGCATTAGTACATATCCCGTTGGCCCTTAAGATTTTAGATTTTCCCTTACCTACATGGTTTTTTACATCTAAGCTTATGTTATATGACTATTAAGGTGATATAGAGCAAAACCTCATAACATTTCATGTAGCATGTTTGGATTATGTATCCAATGATAATTTGTTGACCATGTTGATTCCAAGGAGGCTTAAAGACTATGCATTACGGTGGTTCTATGATCTCCCATTCCAATCCATTCATGCCTTCAATCCTTTGGCATATAAGTTCTTAGCACATTTTTATATCAATATTAGTGAAAAGTTATCTTATGCTCAAATTGTGAAACTTAAGCAAGGAACCAATGAACATATCAGTGATTGTGTATTATGTTATAGGACTATGCTTGATAAGATGACTAATCCAATAGTTGATAATGAGTTGTAAGACTTATTAAAACAAAGCCTACTTTCGTCACTACATGAGTCCATTATCTTCAAGAGTTTTCAATCTTTTGATGAATTTTACCACATGATCAAGGACCGTGAAGATAAATTCATTGCCATGAATAAGCTAAAATATGCATCCAATCCTCCACCATCTTCTATTACAAAGTTTCAAATTAAACTGAGTTTTAAATGCAAAGTAGAAGATAATAAGAATGAGGTAAAAGTAACAAATGATGTAGTATTACAACCTACTAATCGGTTTGTCATATTGGCTCCTCAATGAAAAAATTTTACATGATTTTTCAAACCTCCTCATAAGCAAAGAAAAAAGTTACTTAGGTGTGATATCATATCCCTCCCTTCACAAAATGAGGTTGATATGAATAGGGTGCCATCTAGGGGATTCAACATCAATCCATACTATGATTATCATAGATGCATGGGACACTCTATGAACATATTCTTTGGGTTAAGGCATAAGATACATGTTGACCCCAAAAATCGGCCAAGTACAACCAAACCTTAGAGCACACATGACTGGTGAAAGTAGAAAGCAGTGCATATAACCCAAGGAAGTGGCAAGAAATGCACAACAAACTACCAACTCCGTGAACATGCACACCCATCATGGACTTCTAACAAGGAAGGCACGAGCCAAAAAATAATCAAGTCCATGTGCACAAAATGATAAGACAACATGATTAAGATAAATGAAATTGCATGAATCCAGGAACCACAATAGAGATTAAGGTGATAAATGACAAGAGTTATGATTAACAATTGATCTTGACAAGTAGTTAAGAAGTGATGGCAAATGACAAGGTGGATGGCCTTGAGCAGACTAAAGAAATAACTACCAAGTGAATATTTAGTGCATTAACTACTAACTGGTAATAATTGAGTTACCAAGTGACACGTAGGACACTTGAAGGCCAGTAAAAGGTAGACATTTGAAAGAGAGAATGGTTGTTGTTAATCATAACTAGCTATTACAGTGTGGTTGATCCTCACATAAATGTTGTTGAAATACTCCTAGATAGTTAGTGAGTTAGAGTAATAACACTAGATGTAATTAGGACTGGTATTGATAATCTTTAGTATTGTAAATGCCTCGAGCACATTGTAATGTGGGACCCTATGTAATATCAATTTGTTAAGCAATAAAACTATGTCATTGAATGAATAACATTACTATCTTATTTTATTTCATGGGGTGTTGGACCCTTTATCTATATAACAAGGGCTCCTCATCACCCCTGAAGAGTTTTGGGCCCTACTGCCCTTACTCCACAAAGATTGGCTCTTAGTACTCAGTTCACTTTCTCCAATATTCTCAGATCCTTCTCTTAATGTTTGACTCGAAACCTTCTTACCCTCGGTCCTAACTCCAAAAATACCAACCCTTCATTCATAGAAACCTCCTTCAACATATATTTCTCTTGACAACCTTTGTTGTGGGATAAATACCACTATTTATAGTTTGTGAAGGTGGGTTATTGGTAGATCCGGTCTAATAATTGGTGGCTATCATTCCAATAGGTATATCACCCATTTCAAAAAAATTTGCTAGGGTAGCATAGCTAAATCATGCCTTGGGCCCTTAAATTCTGACAAGTGCCTTCATGAGTCATGCCTCGAGCCCTTCAATTCTGATGACAATCAATTTCATTGTCTTTGTCAACCTTTCTAGTTGTCAAATTTTCAATTGGTGATTTAGAGCCTCTACAAACTTGTGTTGAATTTTCCCCTTGCACACCTTACATTCTTATGTGACAATGTTAGATCTTTCCTCTAGGGTGTGTGGTCTTCATCTTGCAGCCTACTACTATTTTCACGCTTTCTTCATGTGACTAATGTTGGTGCACCCCACACTGTGGTGTTGGTCTTTTTATGGTGGGCCGGCAACCATCTAATCAAGGACAACTCCCTAGCTCCTTTGGATAGACATCTCCTCTTAGGACTTTATTTGATCATGAATTGGGTCTAGGCATACACTACTAATTATGGTAGTGTGTAAATCATCGGTATCCTCTCCTTGCCAGGCCATCTATTTTTCTCTTAAAATTTCACTAACCTTTGGGTGCACACTTCCACCATGGGTTCTATTTTTTTGTAGTCTCTAATCTTCTCCGGTGTAAAATTGTGTTTGTTATCCTTGATCTGCTTCCTCTTTCTCTTTAGATCTACAAACCTGCACCATAAGCAACTATTCATCTAAATTTACTTTGGAAAGCCTCTATGTTACGCATCTCCTTATGAGATGCTTTCCATTTTTATTGTGGCAAGTAAAACTTACACGCTCTTCTATAGCTTTCCTTTGGCTTGATGGGTCCACATATTACGCTTGCCTTTGTGTTGCATGTTCATCTTCATGTTGAAATTTATTTATGAATTACATGTCTCCACTTTGATTTTTTGTTGAGTCTCTCCCTGAGTCAAGCTGGTGATTCAAAAATGGGTCATCAATAGACACAAAGTGTCCTTGTTAATGGCCCTACCCACCATATCACCATAGGCCTATTATGCTATGAATTCCAATTTTCTTCTTGGGATGCATGTATTTCACCATATCATCGATAGGTCCTGGTTGCTCTCATGGAAACCTTCCTCTATGCATCTTTTGTTCTTCTCTTAGGCACCCTTATGTTGCCTTTGATCCTTTTCCCTTGACTGTGCACTAAAATCTACAAGATCCTCTACAACCTCATGTTGACTTTCCCTTTGCCACCTTACATTCTTGTGTGATGGGGTTAGATCTTTCCTCTGGGGTGCATGGACTTAACCCTGCAACCTATTGTTGCTTACACATTTTCTTCACACGACTCTTTCTAGTGAACCCTACACCTGTAGTATTGGTATTTTGTGGGATCCAACCATCTAATCAAGGACAAATCCCTAGCTCCTTTGGTTGGATGACTCCCTTAGGAATTCCTCTGACAATGAATTGGGTCTAGGCGTACACTACTAAGTATGGTAGTGCAAAAACCATCAGTATTTTCTCCTTGCCATGCCATTTATTTTTCTCTTTGAAGTCTTACCAACCTTTGGATGCACAAATCCACCACATTTTCTCTTTTTGTGTGGAGTCTCCAATATTCTCTGACATAAAACTATGCTCATCATCCTTGATTCACTTCCTCTTCCTCTCTAGATTTGTTTCTTGTGCTTCCCACCCTCTACCCATTTGCATTTGATGGAGGGCATTGAATCTCTATTGTGTCATCTCATGTCCAATAGTTTCATTAGAATTATGAATTCACTAGTTGGCACTCTTGGCAGCTCTACACCCCTCCCAAATTGCTGCTCACAGGCCAACTCTCAGAACCAAAATGTTTGTATCGTTAGTTCCTTTTAACCCAGTAAGTCTAGAAGAAATTCCATGATGCATTTAGATCTTCAGCTAGATAACAAGGGCTCCTGATCTCCCTTGAATAGTTATAGGCCCTACTTCCCTTACTCCACAAAACTCAACTCTTAGTCCTCGGTTCTCTTCTTTCAAGCCTCTTCGCTTCTTCTCTCATCAGTTTCCTCATATCCTTCTTACCCTTGGATCCAAATCTAATAAAATCAACCCTTCATTCACAACAACCTCCTTCAAAACATCTACTTTTTACAACCTTTGCCATGGTCTGAATGCCCCTATTTATAGTTTGTGAAGGTGGGTTACTAGATGATTCGATCTACTAGTTAGCAACTATCATTTGATTCGGTTTACTGACCATTTCAAACACATGCTAGGGTAGCATAACCGAGTCATGCCTTGGGACCTTAAATTGTGAAAGGTTCCTTCATGAGTCATGGTTTGAGCCCTTCAACTCTAACAACAGTTAATTTTGTTGTCTTTGTCAGCCTTACTAGTTGTCAACTTTCTAGCTATCAAGTTTGACCATTTTTCATGCTCTACCCTTAAGCTTTGTGTTTATCACTTCATGCCATACCTTTGGATTTTTCTACTTGTTTATCGTGCTCTACCCTTGAGCATTGTGCCTATCACTTCATGTCATACTTTTATATTTTTCTACATGCCAAATCCTCATGCGTGTTATACTTTTACATGTGTCCCTCTATTTTCCTCTTCTTGTGTGTGTCCTTTTGGATCCTTCTACACATCATCTCTTCTATGTCTTGTGTAAGACTTGTGCACACCATTGTTTAACTTATTTTGGGCACCATTACCCCCACTAAATCTTGTGTTTGTTCCTCTAGCATAGTAAACTCTCATCGTGAGTGTTTGGGGTCATACTTGCACTAGGATCGATATTTTTGCTTGGTACAAAGCACCTTTTAACCATTTTCAAGCACAAAAATCCTCACTAGAAAATTTAGATGTCTAGAATAAGGTTATCAAAAGAAAGTCATTATTCGACTCATTTGACTGGATTTATGAGGTGTGCACGTATTATTATAAATTGTGCTTAGCTACCAGCCTTAAAAACTAACATACTCTCAAAATCAAACATGCAAAAAATAAATTGTTGAAACCTTATTACATCGATGGTTGAAACCTTATTATACCCTAACTCAAGCATAATTTGGCCAAGGTTGAACTGAACTGATAATCCTTGAAATGCCCGTAAGGAATTTCATGTTTCATTATGCGCAACTTACACTCTTTGTCATGGGTGGGGGATACTTCTAATAAGACCTTGTCCCTAATATGGAAATTAGGCCACTCCTCTTGTTGGGTCTTCTTCCCAGTAATTCTCCCTTCTTCCTCTTACACCGTTCACCCTACTATGTGAGGTTAGTTAGTCAAGATTGAACTAGTTATAGCTTCTTGGGTCAGCCTATGTGCACATTGTGTAAGGGTGGGACCATGATTATTTTAGAAATAATGACCTTTATCCTAGTCACCTTGGTCACTTTAGATTTAGCTTGGGGAATCTATATTTACTTTCCATACATAGGGTGTTTGATGTTGACATGTGGGCCCTTTTGTGCACTTTAGGGTTGGAGTCTTGTTTGCACTATGCCATGTATTCATTGAGTAATAATGTATGAAGGTTTATCATTAACACATGTGGCCTTGCACACTCTTTAAACAACAAGTTTGAGTGTTTCACATTGCATATTCTTTGAGTGACCTCATATGAGTCATGCACCCATTGATCACTAATAATACTCATGGTGTCGGAGGTGGACTAGGCATCATCATAGCTCAAAGTGTCCTCCCCATTTGGCTCTAAGCTCGTTATGTTGCATGATGTGATGTTTCAGATGGTGTTTAGTTCGCCTACCAACTCAACACTTTTAACATAGGGATGGCCTTGCTCAGTTGTTAGTGGAATCACCACATGCTTTCTCCTATTCTCAAAGCTCATGTAGCATTTCCTAAAGCAACATAACACCAATGCCTCCTACGTAATGTTGGGTAATTTTTAGCCTCACTAAACTCAATTACCTCGAACTCTGCACAAAACTTGACATCCATTATCGTGATGTCAACATTATGTAGAATGTCCATGGGATGTGTTCTAGTCTTGTTGGCCATGAAAAAGACACAAGGTGAGAGTTGTAGTGTTTGGGATGAACCTTTTGTGTCATGCATCTCATGTGAGGATATTTACCTCAACGCCCATAGCCATTAGTATGTCCCATACCATGATGTTTGTGTCAACGATAAACTCCTAGTCATATCCTATGTTTTGTACCACTCTCTTCTCATGGCCTTGTGATATATCTAGTGCAGGTACATTGATTGGTTATTTCTCCTCATATTCATCTATAAGATCTTTCAGTGTGGTAATCATCCCCTTGTAGTGTAGGGGAGCTAACATGTTGGCAAGGTCAATAACCTACTCTTCATGCATTTGGAGCTCTTGTTGGGCCTTCTCCTCTAGATGTTGAGCAAGATGAAATTCTCCCTATAGGTTTTGAATGCCAACTATGGCTTCATGCAACACCTTCTCTTGGCATGAGTTGTCTAGGCAAAGTGTTGTCAAGGGTTCTAGGTGTGCTATTTTGGGTTTTAGCCTTCTAAGCTCATGTCCTTTTTTGAAATTTCCTTATAAATTATTATCGACTGTGTAGTCATGCCACTTCATGTCATGTATGTACTTTTGCTCCAAAATTCCTCTTATTCTTCGACACATTCTAGATCGAATGTTTTAGGCCGTGTGCATTTGGAGCTCTTGTTGGACCTTCTCCTCTAGATCTTGAGCAAGATGAAATTATCCCTATAGGTTTTGAATGCCAACTATGGCTTCATGCAACACCTTCTCTTGGCATGAGTTGTCTAGGCAAAGTGTTATCGAGGGTTCTAGGTGCACTATTTTGGGTTTTAGCCTTCTAAGCTCATGTCCTTTTTTGAAATTTCCTTATAAATTGTTATCGACTGCGTATTCATGCCACTTCATGTCATGTATGTACTTTTGATCCAAAAATCCTCTTATTCTTCTACATCTTCTAGATCTAATGGTTTAGGCCATGCGCACATATTATCATATTGGCATCATTCTCAGGTTTTCCCTTCTATGTGATCTTCACATAAAGGTCTGGGCATTCCTTGACCCTGTGAGCACTATGAAATACCCACAAGTAGGATATGTGGGGTAGTTATGTTGATAATGATTTGGTGACTTGCACTTATAACAAGTGTGTTATGGGAAAATTCCCCTTCTACATACTCCAGTGTGGCGTTTGTTCCCATGTTGTTACCCATTGTCACCATAAACTTGGTTAAGGGTCCCATCATAACCCTGATTCATTGGTCCATTATTATATGGTACTGAAGTAGCATGTCTTGCTCCATGCTCTTACACCTCATGGAGTGGGTGGAGGCATCGTAGATTTTATAGTATAGGGACACCTTGGTTTGGGTTGCATGTTGTAGGAGAGGGAAGTTATGCATTTTATGTCCCTTGCAAAAAATTCCACATGAGGTCAAAAAGGCACACATATTATGCCTTGGGAAATAGTTCTTGTTAGGCCCCTCCACATCATAGTCAATGCACCATAATCCAATCCATGTGTCATGTGCATTGTTGGTTGTTAGCTTATGTAATAATGACATCATTTATGCAATTTGCACCTCCATGGCTGGACTAACTCTCATTTTGTGCTTCTAATAGCCTCAGCTCTTAGTGTTGCCTCTAGTGCTTCTCTTGGTTCAACAAATGTCCTCATATAGAGGGCACACTAGAACAACATAAGTGACCCTCCAATGAATAATTAATCATGTTACACTAGGTGAATATCATTAGATAGCTTAGACACTGGGGTTTTAAACCTAACATCATATTCATAGATGCTCTCCATCAATTCTTACTTGATTCATTTAAGCGCAACAATGCTCTACTACTCAAATTCAGGGATGTCAAACTCATTTAGGAATGCAACGTTCAAGAGCTCATAATCCACCATCATATAGTTAGGATCCAAATTCCTATACCAATTATGCATGTGATCTAGTAGAGTGGTGGAAAACTGGTTTGCCTTATGCTTTGAAAAAGTTAATCCCTTTGCACATAAGATGAACTTGTACTTTTGAACATGTTCGACAACGTTATCGACCCCTCCATACTCAAGTAAGCTCAAGGATATTCCATAATAACAGATGCTTACAAGGCTTGTGTCATTGGCATGTTACCTAAAGTTGCGCTTGAGACTTGAGTTCCTCTTGCTAGTGGCACAACTCCACCAACTGTTACAACAAATTATATCATGGTTCCTTCAGTGTCTTGGAGTGATTGTTTTGCTGCCAATGGTCCTCCAGCTCCTATTAGTTAAACTACCTATCTGAGGGACCATAGTTCCTCCCATAGGTAGCATACCATACTGTATTGTATTTACACATTGCACTGGCTATGTGACCATTGGTTCAAGCGACGGGTAAGGGATTAGTTTCTCTAGTGGACTTTCTTCCTCCTTATGTGCGATACATCCTCCAATATTGCCCAAATTTGCAGTGTCTTAAAATTATTCTTCTAACCCAGAGTGGGACACATGAGCATACACTTCAGATAGAGGGGAACTGGGCATTCCTTCTATAGTCTCCTTCCACTCATCTTCTTCCTAGGATACATAAACTTATCCTTCTCAATATCACTCTTGATCATTGGTGCTCAATTCCTCATCATTGGAGTGAAAATCCTATGTGCAAGAGTCCTCCTCATGCCATTCTCACTCTCTACGGGTCCTTGCGGTATTTCCTAAATCAAAATCCCTCCTCTCCCTAAGATACCTCTTGGCCATTTCCTTTTATCAATTTTCATTATATCTACACCTCTTGATCTCACACTCATCTAGTCCTTCCATGCTAAATCCTCTTTTGGTACCTCCCAGAAATCATGCCCCTGTCACCTTCTACCCTTTGCATTGTTCATACACACAAAGACTTATCCAACCATTGGAAAGTTTACTTTATCACCTCCACTCATCATAACAACAAAAATTTTTGACCTGTCACTATAACATAACCAAAATTTTGGCATCTAATTTTGATCAAGCATGTCATCCCGTGTGCACGCTTCAAGTTACCAACACTTAATCTACTCACGTCTACATATCACTCAAGGGAACCTTGCACACTCACCTAAGGCACAAAGAGGAAAACTGGGATGGGTCGGGGTTATGTGTATGCATTGGTTATGAATGAATTGCCTTGCATGTTGTTTCTCATGTGCACCGTCATTTTCTCACGTGCACTAGTGCCTAAAGTACACTTGGTATTATCCTATCAACATAAAATAGTAGACAAGCATAGATGCGTACAATTGCCTAAAATAACACTTTATTCAAATATTCATCCTTCCATCAAAGTAAACATCTATCATGGTAACATTGTCCTCAATCGATCCAGGTCATACATGTGAGCATCCCATTGATGGAATCACTAGTTAGCATGAACATGACTAAAAATAAAATAAAAATAAATGCACAATAAATATAAAAATATTAAAATACTCAAAAAATAAAGAAAAGAACCCTAAATGATTTTTTCCTAATTACATGATTAGTTGACGTTATTCAACATTCTATGATAGGATCCATATTTATTTTTTCTATGCATATGTTTTTCATGGTATATATGAGTGGGATGTAGGACATACAAGTACATACAATATATATATTTATAATTGCAAGACATTCCTTACACCTGTGGGCTACCTTTTTACACTAGGGGCATGCATACATTGAGGGCATCTTGGTGCATCTTATCAAGTTACATATTTTTATGATCTTTTCATTGATCATATTGGACTATATATATATATATATATATATATATATATATATATATATATATAGCTTACACATACTTGCTCTTACGCATGCTTTTTTGTTTGTGATTATATATGTATATGACACTTTATGATCTGTGATGATCACAGTGACTGTTTGTGTAAACTAGCATTACTTGTTCTATGCACCTTGACGGTTTTAATAGTGGTATCTCCTTAGAAGCATCTATTATTATGGAATGTCCTTGATCTTACCTGAGTATGGAGGGGTTGAGAACACCACCGAACATGTTCACAAGTGTGAGCTCATCTAACGCATGGAGTAACTTTGTCAAAATGCAAGGTAAACCAGTTTGCCACCACTCTGCTAGATCACATGCATACTTGGTATATGACTTTAGAGGGTGGATTGGTTTGCATACTCATAAGTGTATTTGTTCCTTACTTTTTTAATTTCAAATATTTCAATGATTTAAATTATTTCAAATTTTCTATATTGAGTGGACATTAATTTCTACATCTTTCCTTTGTAGGGTTTGGATGGAGCAAGTTGGATACTTGAGACACACATGTAAACACCAAATGTGGTTATACTTATATACCATTTTTTTCTACTTTATCCTTTTAATCTAGAATTTTAAATACTAGTATAAAAGGGGATGGCGGGGGAGGGCGGGTGGGTGGCATGGGGGGTTGTTTAAAATATAAATTTGGTACTATATACTTGACAACATCAATTTGGACATATCCTGAACATACATGATTTGTGCATGCACATTTGAATCTTTCTCACATTCTTTCCTAGCCATTCATCTATCTATTAGCTTGGCCTTCCCAATTTATTGTCATTCATATACAAGATCTCCCTATTATGTGCCTTATTGCTTTATTGTCTTACACTAATTGTTGCCATATTCTAGATAATTAATTCCTCCTTCTTAGACAATGCTGACAATAGTCAAACACTGCTGGTTACTGAAAGTATCCTCCTTCACCGACAATGTCCCAATTTCTCCAAATGACTATTTTTAAAAATTTAAATCATTCCCTTGGGTCGACCCACATGTTTCACATGTTAATTATGGAGAGAAATTACCCAAAAAGTCATCTATATATACAGATCTGGGACATATCTAGCTCTCACTTAGTCGCTATTGAAAAACTACTTGCACATTGATAGATCTATTTACAAATCCTTGAGGAACTATCCTAAAGTATCCAAATCTAAAATCCTCTCAAAGGAATAGTCTCTAATCCAAGTCTAAACACCTAAATCAAGATTAAAGTTGTATATTTTCATACATTGAAAGCCAACAAGTTACATTACATTTTAGCAGATTATTATTGAGCATAAATTCACATAGATAGGAGAACTATATGCAATTTGATTCCTCTTCAAAGTATTGGAATGTAAATAATGCCCAATCACACAATAAGGTGTCGTTGAGACTATCCAACCCATCCTCTTTAACCCTTTTTTTATAAGGAAGAAAGTGTTAAAAGTGGAGTTAAGGTTTTAAAGTGAAGGGGGACAAAATCTTAATCTGCACACATGAATGAACATCTAAAATTACACATGTATCATCTTGATAGGTCGATGCAATGATTTGAGGCATAACAAACCAATAAAAATATAGAATAGTTCTGACAGACAGTGGATGGGACTTGTTGCCATGGGGGTTTGGGCTTCACCGTCAACAACCTGATAGATTTTGATACTTTATTTTCTATATCAAGCAACCATAAAGCCATTTCAAAGCATCTTAGATGACTCTACATAGAAAGAAAGCAACACAATTTTTTTTATAGCTAAATACCCTATCCTTTCTTCATTTTTATAAATAGTAAGTTCAATATCAATATGCTTTTTAAATTTAGATCTGCATAACATACGTCGTATCTTATATAATTTGAATAATCTCTAGTTTTGACTTTTTTAAATCGCCAAATCCAAAATAAGTTAAAATACCAAGTACTAAAACAAATAGATATCAAGAAAAAATATTTTATGACAGTTAAATAAACATCAAATTTAAGGTCTTCCATTAACTCCTATGCACTCGAACATTACAACCCACTACCACCACCACTCCCCTATCCCCAACTACCATTAAAAATCTATCTAAACAATAAATTTTAAAGTTACAAGTTTTATAGTTTTCTAGATCCTAATGGCCTTATAGCATGTCAATCCTATGTATTGATTGTGAGCGACATTAAAATGTAGATAAACATCAAAAGGGTTGTAGTCCGACTGGTGAGGATGATGACTATTTATATCCATCCACCAAGGTACAATTCCCTCTAAATATTTGACATGAAAAGTCAAACAGTTAAAACTAGAATTATGCTCTAGTTGATTTTGACGGCATGGTTGCTCACTGTGTGCATGCGTTTCGAATCGCTCTATGCGTTTTCACATAGTTATACCCAGAAATCATCTTGCAAATGGACAAAGATGTCACAAATGCCTTTTCTATCCTACACAACATTTTATGCTAGCTAAAAACGTCCACGGTTTGTTGCAGCCGAGGCTGACAACATTTTCTCTTCAAAAACATCAAATTCTCTGAAATTGTTTTATTCCCTTATTCCCTTCTGTATTACTTAACTAGAAACTGTCCTCCGTTTGCATGTCATTTTGCAAGTCTTCTACTCACTTTTCCCTGTAAGTTTTCCCTGCCATTTTTGGGCTTAAGAACAATTGATCTCGGGTTTTTTTTGCTAAATTAAGTCCCTTAATATTACTTCTTAAATGGAAACTAAGATTTGTTTTCAGTGTCAATGCTCTGAATTATTGTTGATTTGGCTTGAATATATTTGAAAATCTAGGGTTTGTCAATCTTCATTTATATAGCAGCTTATATGGCCTTGCGTATCTCTTTCAACGGTTAGAAAATGCGTTTGCCAATAGAATTAGATGGGGTTTGTTTAACGCTGCAAATGATGAGGCCTCCTTTCATCTACCATGGAAAGATTTTTAAGAATCATGCCTTTTCTCCTTTTACTATCGTATTCTATCTGATACTAACTTTTACTACAAGTCCAAATCCTTCAATGTAATCACAGATGACCCCCACCTTTACTTTATCCATAACAAAATCAATATAAACTTATGTACATCAAACAACAATATGCTTTATAAGTTGCCCCATTTTCTATACAGACTTCTTAATTCAATGCTCATTTGAAAACCATTGATAATGCTATCATCCTGTGCATGTTTGTATCGTCGCGCAGGGAGGCTAAGATCCTTCAAACAATTTAAATCCATGCCCCAAACAAAAAATAATGCCTATCTTTAATTGCATTTTGATGGATTTGTGCAAAAAGACTATAAGTTCTAAGTGATGTTTAAATCCTTTGAACAATTTAAATTCAAAGGCTAAGATCCTTCAAACAACTTAAATCCATCCTCTAAACAAAAAATAATTTAATTGCATTTTGATGGATTTGTGCAAAAAGACTTTAAGTTTTAAGTGATGTTTAAATCCTTTGAACAATTTAAATTCAAAGGCTAAGTTCTTTCAAACAATTTAAATCCATCCTCCAAACAAAAAATAATGCCTATCTTTAATTGCATTTTGATGGATTTGTGTGAAAAGACTATTAAGTTCTAAGTGATGTTTAAGTCCTTTGAAAAATTTAAATTCATCCTCCAAACAAAAAATATTGCCTATGTTTATTGAGCTTTGATGGCTTTGTCTGATAAGACTATTAAGTGCTAGTGATGTTGTAAATCAGAGTTCAGCAGGATTATAAACTCAGACCACCCTATTGCAGATTGATACTCTTTTAGTACAATGGCAGCAATGGCTTTTTGGCAGTTCAAGGCTACATAATGCAAGCATTCACAAATCACTTTTTCAATAAAAATCAAATAGATTACTCTTGCTAACATGCAACCCCTTGTTGTATTGACCTACAACTTAGTCTTCAAACCCCTTTAGCTTCCACATATTTCTTAGATTGCAAAAATTGTCTTGAGTTTGAAGAATGTAATATAATTGACATTACAATTCTCAATACAATTGACACAATAGAGTACGTGGCCCTTACTACAGGCAGAAGATTATATTTTGCATTTGCTACGAATTAAAAAACAAATGCATCACTGTTTACATATAGGAGACAACAAATCCACCGCTAGTATGCTGCACTTGAGTCACTTTCTTTCTCTTTAATAATTTTGTGATTGTCAGATGCTAAAATGAAATTATAAAAGTAAAAATTCTGAGTTTACAATGTGAAATTGTGAATGGAATCAACTCAGTGGAGACACAACACAGCACAGCACAGCACAACACAACAATTTCCTTCGTCCCTGGGGCCTGCCCTATCACCGACACACAACACAGCATACAACGAGAAAAAAAATGACAGCAGATAATGAACCGCAATTTTTTTGCACTTTTGTTAAATTATTTATGTTGCTGGTTTTTGGCCAGTTACCAGGCCAAAAACCACGATTTTCGGAGGGTAACCACTCTCAGAAAACCGTGGTTTTTGGCCTGATAACCGGCCAGTGGTTACCCGGCCATCTGCCCTTTCTGGAAAAAAAATAAGGTTACGTTTTTTAATACAATGATCCCATCACCTCAAATGTAATCATATATAATTATTGGCATTAACTTGTTTATTGAGATTCAGAACTTGCATTTGTAAAAAGTGGCCCTTAGATTAGCATAATAGTGGATATCCCAGATGATATGGTGGTGGCTTTGGAAGATGAAGTTATGTGCTTGAAGCATGTCAAGTTCGTTTCTCTGTTCTCCTTGGTATCAGTGAATGAGTCAAGACTAAGAGTATGTAGGTTTAGTCATTGTTGATGTCCATGGACTTGGGAAATAGATGAATTCAAAATGTGGATATAAGATCCAAAGGGTTTTAGTCCAGTTGGTGTGGATGATGGTAAGTCAATCATTATATCATCCACTAAGGTATAAATTATTGAAGATACTCGAATAAAAAGGGACGAGTTTGAGTTCAAGTCCTAGGTAAATTTGGAGGAATAGATACTCCACAATACCTTGATACTACGCTGTAAGGGGGCGATTATTCATGCTATCAACCGACACCAATATGTGGCTGGTTAGTTCTCCATTAAAAAAAATGTGGATGTAAGTCATGGATTTGGGCTCTTTTGAAATCCATTTTTGTTTGTTTGTGGTATGCCAAACCTAATCAAGTAGATAGAAGTTGTGTATTGAAGGAATAAGGTATCAAACTGATCAAGGAATATGGAATATAAAATCTATTTTGTTTGGTGGGCTTGGTCTCTAACAAGTTGATCAACCGTTCTTTGGGATGAGGGGAGGGCAAGGGGACCTTTAACCTCTATTAATTTTATCAAATAAAAAAGGGTGAAAATCTAAATATGTTGTTGTTTTTGAACTTGAGAATGAAAGATTTCAATATTACCATGTTCCTTGCACAATTTTCAAACCCCTAATGCACAAAATAATCGGTTGTTTCCAAATTAATTATAATCTTCTACCATTATAAAGACTTTAAGTTAATCCTTATATCTTATCTATAAGGGAAACGGTTGAAGCCATTTTAAATGAGAATGCCTAATACCACTCTCTAGAAAACGTTTAGATAGCTCTGTCTGAAAAATATTTATAATTAGAAAATCTATATTTGAGAATCCTCACTTCGTAACTCTCAACTAAAAGATGGTAATATGCTTGTAATGTATCCCTATTTATTTTAGAGTTCTCATTTCTTTTCCCATGCATTACTATGAGTAATCTATGTGTTCATAGTTTTTGATTGGAAATAATTGAGTTACATAGATGTTTGCTTCTCTACGTTTTTCAGTGTATTTAAATATATATATATATATGTGTGTGTATGAATTATATTGCAAGTGCATCTTAAAATCATACAAATATAAAATATATATATATATATATATGATTTTAAGATGCACTTGCAATATAATTCATAGATAAGTGTTAGTGTAAATTGTTAATTACACTTTAGTGCTCAAGTTTTCTTAGGCTAACTTCCATAAGTTTTCTTATAATCATATTTGGCATATGCAACTTAAATTTTAGTGCAAATTTTATGAGGAGCGCATTATGTGCTTTGAGGGACCTGTTTTCCTCAACAAACATAACAATATCTACCTGGAGTAAAGAAACTTCAGAGAAGAGCACTTCACTCTTAGCGTGCAAGTTATTATTTTCTTGTATTAGTGTGTCTACATTAGGGTACGAAACCATTACAAGTTATAGAAGGATAAGACGTTAAGAAAGGGGCATTATTTTGTCATTGCACTCCTTATAAAGTGTCAAGAACTCTTTTTCTGGGCTAAACACTTACGACACTCTTGAGGATTGTGTCTTGTTCCTTTTTGGCATACTTGTGGTTTGCGCCTAATGCTTGCATTTATATTTGGCACACTTGAGGTTCATGCCTAATCTTCTACAAAGCCCTTTTCTAAGCACTTTGCCTTCTTCTTTGGAGAGTTCATTAAGGCCCTTTCTTTAGCGCATTAATTGGTGCATGCTTATCCATAAAATGTTATTAGAGAAGATTATCAATTAAATATTTATTTAATTGATTTCTATTAATAATAGATAAGTCTTATCTCAAAGAAGAGTTGTTCTACAAGTTACTATTTTCCAAACCCTGATCTTAACTTGAGCCTCATTTCTTATTTATATAAGATCATAGAGGACTAGTGTGCAAGACACATTTTGTGGATGAGAGTTATTGTTGTGATACTATCAAATTTAGGCCAGAGTCCTTAATTTAAATAGGTAGTTATGCTATCTGAATAACTGTGTATTGTCTTTCTTTACACTTTCATTTAATTTATGTTACTGCATGCATTGTAGGTGTTTGTTTTAATTGTTCAACTATTTAATACCCTTAAGTATTAATTATTACAAATAACAAATTACAACATGTTGAATAAGCATACATCTAAATTAGAGTCTCCTTATCTTTTCTTCTACAATAAAAAAAGTTGTTTTATCCTTGAAATTTTGTATTGGATTTAGATTCAACCAATTTCTCAAAAGATAATGCTAGTGCAAATTTCCCTACTAAACATAGCTTCTACAGTAATCCCATTAAATGTTGGCAAAGCTTTTGCTATTGAATTTAATTAATACAATATGTAGGACAATACCTTATTACAGAACCAAACTTTGTTCTTGGCTGTGGATGAAACAATTTATGGTTGCATTCTTAAATTACACCTTTGAATGTGATATTTTTAAAGAAAATTGATCTTCATCCATGAGCCAAAGCATTGTGAGAATACAAGAAGAAAGTGACTGGGTCTTATAATAGAACCAAACTTTGTTCTTGACTATGGATGAAACAATTTATGGTTGCATTCTTAAATTAAACATCTGAATCAAAAAATTAAAAAGTGCATAACTATGTTAGCTACTTCATGTTGATTATAAATGAATTCACAAGATTGACTTGGGCAATATTATTGAAAGAGAAGTCAAAATTTCTAGGTAAGTGCAAAACTTTCAAGGCTTTGGTTAAAAATGAGATTAATGTGAAGATCAAGTGTCTTAGGTCTGACAAAGGAGGATATTTTTTGTCAAATGAGTTTGATGAGTTTTGTGAGGTTAATGGAATAAGAATATAGTTCTTAGCTACTAAAACACCTAAACATAATGGGCTGGTTGAAAGAAAGAATAGAACAGTTCAATAAATGGTAAGGACCATGTTGAATGAGTCAAATTTATCTAATGGATACTAGAGAGGAAAGAATGTGATTTTAGGATAATTGTTCTTGTAATAGTCAAGAACAAAGTTTGGTTCTATTATAAGACCCAGTCACTTTCTTCTCGTATTCTCACAATAGAACCAAACTTTGTTCTTGTAATAGTTTGGTCTTATAATAGAACCAAACTTTGTTCTTGACTATGGATGAAACAATTTATGGTTGCATTCTTAAATTAAACATCTGAATCAAAAAATTAAAAAGTGCAGAACTATGTTAGCTACTTCATGTTGATTATAAATGAATTCACAAGATTGACTTGGGCAATATTATTGAAAGAGAAGTCAAAAGTTCTAGGTAAGTGCAAAACTTTCAAGGCTTTGGTTAAAAATGAGATTAATGTGAAGATCAAGTGTCTTAGGTCTGACAAAGGAGGATATTTTTTGTCAAATGAGTTTGATGAGTTTTGTGAGGTTAATGGAATAAGAATATAGTTCTTAGCTACTAAAACACCTAAACATAATGGGCTGGTTGAAAGAAAGAATAGAACAGTTCAATAAATGGTAAGGACCATGTTGAATGAGTCAAATTTATCTAATGGATACTAGAGAGGAAAGAATGTGATTTTAGGATACTTGTTATTGTAATAGTCAAGAACAAAGTTTGGTTCTATTATAAGACCCAATCACTTTCTTCTCATATTCTCACAATAGAACCAAACTTTGTTCTTGTAATAGTTTGGTCTTATAATAGAACCAAACTTTGTTCTTGACTATGGATGAAACAATTTATGGTTGCATTCTTAAATTAAACATCTGAATCAAAAAATTAAAAAGTGCAGAACTATGTTAGCTACTTCATGTTGATTATAAATGAATTCACAAGATTGACTTGGGCAATATTATTGAAAGAGAAGTCAAAAGTTCTAGGTAAGTGCAAAACTTTCAAGGCTTTGGTTAAAAATGAGATTAATGTGAAGATCAAGTGTCTTAGGTTTGACAAAGGAGGATATTTTTTGTCAAATGAGTTTGATGAGTTTTGTGAGGTTAATGGAATAAGAATATAGTTCTTAGCTACTAAAACACCTAAACATAATGCGCTGGTTGAAAGAAAGAATAGAACAGTTCAATAAATGGTAAGGACCATGTTGAATGAGTCAAATTTATCTAATGGATATTATATAAATCATCTTGTTCAGCCAAGATGATTTATATAATTGAACCAAATTTAAAATAGTTCCTTATACATATTAAATTTAATAACCACACACCCTTTAAAGAAAATTGATCTTCATCCATGAGCCAAAGCATTGTGAGAATACGAGAAGAAAGTCACTGGGTCTTATAATAGAACCAAACTTTGTTCTTGACTATGGATGAAACAATTTATGGCTGCATTCTTAAATTAAACATCTGAATCAAAAAAAAAAATTTAAGTGCTCTGATCTTCATCCATGAGCGAAGGTATTGAGAGAATATGAGAAGAAATTGACTAGGTCTTCGACACAAATTAAAAATAAGAAAGGAAATTATATATATATATATATATGGGATTTTGGTTGGCCCCCAGCCAAAAAGAGTTTTTACAAAAAAACAGATACAAACAGCTGGAACCCAAAGACAAAAAAGCCACCACAAAGACAAACAACAAAATGAAAACACCAGTTAAAAAAGCCAGAGTTGTTCCGCGACCCAAGAAAACAAAACAATAAGACACCAAAAAGACCCCCTACAAACAAAGTGTTAAACCTTAGTGCAGGGTGGCACTATATCCTCCATATCATCCAGAAAAAATGATTTCCCTTCCCCGGAATTCATTAGGTGATACCTCACCAAAGACTTTGCATTTGAGCTCTTGCAGCGCCACTTTGTCACCACTAACTAAAGCATCAACGGAAGTGTGGACAAAATTACCTTGCACCACCTTAGTGACAGAGTTTTTCTTGCATTTCTTAAACCACTGGGGAGCAGCCACCTCACCTCGTGCCACCAATTTCGCCAATTTCTTCACGGCTTCCACCCTGTCATGGTTATGGTGTTTCTCCCTCCATAGTGAAATTTCAGGAATTGGGCTCATTAGCAGCTTCATGGGCGGCAGAGTGATATGCCCATCTGAGGGATCCGAGGAACGAACCTGTTGTTGTAAATCCTCCACAAAGCTTACCAGATACAAAAAACGTGTTTCCAGTGCATGAAAATCTGCCACTGGGACCAGGCCCAAGCCATTCGTACTAGTGAATGGTAGTTTGGGGAAAGGGCCTAAATCCTGCTTGGTAATATCCTCCACGAGGCCGACTCAATGCTCAGGCTTGATGAAAAAAGTCACCAACTTAGAGACCACCTCAATGTCAGGAATTAGGGCCATGATATTTGCTGCAAATAAATCTGCCACCTTCGAGTTGATACAGTTGCCAACACTCTATTCCAAATACTCCACTCCTAGCACCTGTGAGATTAGTTTGAAAATCTCCTCTGACGGAACCCAAAAAATATTCTTCAAACGCACCTGAGAGACTCCCCCCTCGAATGCCATCTCACGAACTGAGCTTCCTCCGAAAACCACAAGAGTGGCAAGCGCAACAACGACTCCACGATCCATGCTAGTCCCAACCACGCAAAACAGACCGGGAGGATACACAGGTGAAACCCCAACAGAGAGGTGAAGACTCCAACTGGATTGAAAAGAAAAGGCCATCGCATAGCCATTAATATCATTCCCAAGGCCCAAAAGAAGTCTCACAAAACACTCATACCGCCCCATTCCCCACACTCGAGCCATCAATCCGGTGTCCTTTGCAATAATGGCAACATCAACCCTGCAAGATTAGCCTAATGTGTGATGATGGAAGCAAAACTGGCAGCGGCTTTGGCCCGTCCTCCAAACGATGATTGAGAGCCCCTCCGTCGTTTCACTAGCACCTTAGACACCCACACTAACCAAATTAACAAATTAAAAGAAAGAGGAAACACAAAGAAAACCATACCAAGGCATAGAAAACCGAGATTAGCATCCCATATCAATATATGAGAGAGAGGGAAAGTCCTCCCACGACTTCCTCTCTTTGTCTACACGGCTCATCTCCAATTGATCGATGCCACAATTGGCTAGAAAGTCCGCTGCAGAGTCGGCTTCTCGGAAACAATGATTCGATTCAATGGCAGTAAATAAAACCAGTCTTTCCCAACCACCAGATAGAATATTATCCAGTTTCCAAGAATTAGCAGCCTTCTTCTGGAAAGCCGAGATGATGATCTCAGAATCCCCTTCAATTATGAGCTTGACAATGTTGCATTGAATTGCGAGCTCAATTTTGCTGAGAAGTGCTTGTGCCTTTGCTTCATTATTGGTGCCATCAGGGAGCTTTCTAGGCATGGCTCGAGTCAGAGATCCGCTACAATCACGAATGATGCACCCAGCCCCAGATGCCCCCTGGTTTCCCCTAGATGCTCCATCAAAATCTAATTTAAACCACCCAGCTGGAGGGAGATTCCAAGAGCCCTTAGCCTTTCTAACTTTTTTACCAGCAGCTACAATTGACCCATTAACGGGAGAAGAAAGGAAATTATATTAATGTCTACAAATGACCAAAATAATGTGACTGTAACAAATCATGTGAAGATATCACCAAAGAGACAGTTAAAAAGACAAAAGAAGTAGAGTGCTTACCCAAAAAACAAAAGGTAAATCCTAAAATCTAAGAGTTAAAACACAGCAGGAGAACACAAGACAAGAAACAAAACCAACCTGAAGGACATAAAATAACCAATGGTTAACTTTTGCAACCAAACAAGATTTGGTTCAAGTGACATAAAACAGCATAATTGTTTTGCATACCAGGAAAGCTGCATCCTCAGTGCATATCAGTTATCCATGATGTAGGCTTTACATAATTGTTTTGCATACTAGGAACACTTGCCGGCTAGTTATCCTCTTTTATATTTGAAAAAATTGCTGCCAACAACTGTACCCTGCGAATGGTGATGTATTAGCTATCCAACAAACTCATATTCTGTCTTCTATTTGCTTGCAGTTAGAACAATCAACACTAAGAAACAAGAGCTGCGTGTTGGGCTCAAAAAGATTAAGGAACATTTCAAAGTGCTGCAAAAGAGAGAGGTTCAGGACCTCCGAATGTCAATAGTCAAAGCCTCAATTACATATCTTGATGCATAGTTTAGTTTAGGTCTTCCATGCTGTTCCAGCACATTTCCTTTTATGGTGGCTGTTTTGTGATATTATTGACTGGATTTCAGTTGTTTTTTTGTTCCCATTGAGGGTATCTTATGTAAACTTCTTATTCATGTATTCTTTTTCTTAGTAATATTAGCAACATTTTCAATTTAAAAACAAAAAATTATCCACGATCTAGGTCGGGAACCCAAAGTTCAATAAAGTGGAGAGGATTTAAATCTGAAAAAATAAATAAAAGCCAGATGAGGCCAAATTCGTATCCTGGAGATGACACAATGCATGATATAAGAATGGTCTTAATCTGTGATCACATAACCAGATATTGACTTGCCTTCAATTCCAGGAAGAACAAACAAAGAAGAAGACTTCAACCAACTCACTCACATTCCCTTAAAGAAAAATGAATAGTTAAATTCCACTGCCTCTTGGATTATGTTGTTTAAAGAGCACAACTATGAAAGTTACATGCAAAGAATCACTATACAAATAGATATATATATTTTTCAACTTACATTGTTTACAGATAAACTCATATCAAATGACCCCAGGAGACCTCTTGTAAGGTTTATCAATCTTCATTTCCTTCCAAAGGATGAATACACATATGACACTCGAAAAGTCGGATTTTGTTTCTACAAACACAATGGAATCAGAATCCTTTTTACAAAAAGGTTTATCAAACTCCTCCCAAACAAATCCATCATTACAATCGCCAGATACCTCTAGAGGAATGCTGCCATATTCTTACAGTCTTTTGCTTTTGTGCAGGTATGATGGGTTCTTGTAACTGAATATCCACTTTCACAACATGGTGATCTGAAGTTCCCCTTGATGAGACCACTGCATATGACCCTGGAACAAATTTGTACGGTGCATTATGGGATGCTAAAATGTAATCGACGCGTGTTCCATATTTGCAAGTTCCTTGCACTTCTGAAATATACACAGCAAGTTTCACTAAGTTGAGAATAATAGGATATAAATGGTTGCATGAGGATTAATTAGTGTAAAATATGACATATTACCTTGACCTCTTGCAATCACCACAACAGATTCACAGTCTCCCGCATAATGCTTTGCATCAATGTAACCTTTTGCTTTAAGGAGTTTCATTACTTCACCTTTTGGAGTTGGTTTACCTTTATCTTCATTAAACTGCAAGAGAATAAGATTGAATTTTAAAAGTTTTGGACAAATAGTAGATCACATACAGGGTCCCTTTTCTCTGCTTTACATATTTGATTTGCCAACAAGAAAAAAGGAATTTGTCCCTAATTTCAAACTCTCAAAAATTTACTTTGGTATGGAGCTCATAAGACAAACCTTAACAATATCTACCCAGCGTTCTTCAGAATAATCAGTTGTGTCAAGGGAATTCAAGCCTCCAATTAAAATATGTGGAATGTCTGCTCCATTCATCATTGTCATCACCTGCTTCATCCTCCACCCCTCATCTAGGTGGTCAAGCTGAGTGCAATGGAAATGCAATTCCCCAACAAGGGGAACATCAACCACCACCTTCAACACATTCCTGGATCGGGTCCAATGCCGATATATCAGAAGACAAATTGTAGTGAAGACAATAAGCAAACAATGTATAATGAATGCCTGCTCTAGATATATATTTTTTGGATTGGTAAACGAGGGTTGGAAACGGGCTCTCACCCTACATAAATTGCAGTATACCCGATAAATTACAAGATTGGGTAGCCAGTTAGAAAGACGAGCAGCATTCAGATAACCATATATCAGAAACCAAAGAGGTAACCAGTCTAAAACAGAGAAACACCAATAAAAGAACAGAGACAAGGAGCAATATGAACAATTTCAGAGGTTCTTATTAATTTGGAAACACAATCTTTTGTGACATTCAAAAATTTTCAGACACCAATCTTGTTTTATGTTGAAAGCCAGTGCTCTATATGGACCAACAGAACCAATATCCAGTTATTACTCATCCGTATTTTGCAAAAAAATATAATCAAACAAATTTTTTAAATCGTGGTTGTCAGAGTAGGTGTTTCATAGTTGACAAGAAATCAACAATGTATCTATGTCACTACAGTGGAAAACTATTTGTGTGGCAAAACTGAGGCTTTGGATAGACCAGTGAACACCAAATGTCTCAGTAGGTTGTTCGCTTTTGATATCTGATGCAGGAGCATCAAGCCAAGAAACACCATTTTTGTGTTTTGTCAATGTGGAGGTCAAAAGTTGGTCAAAGTGAGTGTCAAAGTGTGCAAGGGACCTTATGAGGTCCATTTGTGCCTTGAGTGTTCATTTGGAGTCATAGAGTTGTGTTATAAGGCTATAGGAGTTTTCCCTCCAAAGGTAAGAATTTGAAAATTCAAATATTGCAAGTGAGTCTAAGAGGGTAGAATGCCTGTGTTGAAGAAGTCAAGTGAACAAGTTAGTGTGTGAAGTAATTTCAAGTCACGAGGAAGGTATTCTAATGTACTTTCATGTTAAATGCTTATATTAAGTCATCTAAACCAAGGTATGAATACCCTTGTACGTTGAGGTTGTTAGAGTAAAGAAGTTGGTGTAACCAACTCCAAACACCTAGGTTGAAATGGTGAAGAGAGTCTCACTTTGGAGGTAGGTTGGCGTATAGAGAGAAAAGAATAGGAGTGTTGGAGGAGAGACCTCCAAAGGAGAGGAGGAGAAAACCAGAGTTTGAAAGGATAGTGCACTCCTCAAAAAGATCAAAAGTCCATGACAGGACTGTTTTGTAAGAAAGAACAAATTTTCATGAATAAGAAAAGAAAGACTTCTGTGTGTTAGCATTCTTGAACAAGCATTGCATTAGCCTGAATCTCATATTGTATTTGTAAGGTCCATGAAACCTAGTCTTGATGATATCTTGTAAGATTGCAGGTTCTTAGTTGGTGGATGGTCATAACCAAAGAATGGCTGTAGGTGACAGCCTTGAAAATGAAGGTAATTAGTCTTCCTTTATAGTTTATTGGAACTGATGATATAATGGCATGTATATGTTGACGAGGATATTTAGTGAAGTGTTTGAATGTATAATGGTGCTATAAAAGGTGCTTAGTCAGACCAAGGAAAGTAGACCCTGTTTCAGAAGGAATCCTGTGCATACAGGTTGAGGTTCCCTGTCTTAGATAGTATTGGATGGTTCAAACGTTTTGTGAAAGCATTGGAGACAGTGATAATAAGTTCTTGGTGTGTTTGGCCAGAGAGAAAGACATAGTAAGAAGGTCAAAATGTAAAGACAGTCAGGTTCCAAACAAATATACAGTCTGTGCCCTGTTTTTAGGGTTCTTAATGTCAAGAAGCCTTTATGGAACAATCCAATGCCACGTAGTGATTATATGTGTGTTTGGGAAGGTTAAAGTGCATTGGATTGACAGGGAATGGGAGAAACTTTTGTGGAGAAATACTATCTTTGATTAGGAGTAATCAATCAAAGAATTCAGGATTTTGTTATACCCTGTTTAACATAGGCAGTGCTTGTGAAAGAAGTAAGCAAGCATAAGGAATAGAGTGGACAAGATTTGGAGTGGATGTTAGTGCGTCAAGAAAGTGGACAAGACACTCAATGAACCATATTGGTTTTTTGGAAACTCTAGGAAAGTGAATGGATCATAAAACCCTGTCACAGTCCTGTTTGAGGCATTAGAAACCTGAGGGTTGATGAGATATCGTTAACATCTGCCAAGAAGTGGAGTTTAGAGTAAATCTAAAGTTCTTGGAGGATCATCCAGACCTACTCAAGGTTTCACAACTTTGTAATAAAAGCCAGAGTTTCATACATTGCATTTGATAACCATTCTGTCCTGCACAGTCATCCAATGAGCTCAGAATTTTGTATATGAGTGTATTGTGAAGATTGAATTCAAGGGTTTAAAATTATGGGATAAGTTTCAAAAGGGTAATACAGAACTATTAAATGTATTTTGGCCTTTTGATTCATTGGGAAACACAAGATATGGATTTTAACAAGCTCTCGGCCTGTGCAGGGAGCTAGGAAACCCTAGTTAGGGTTTGGCCAAAAAAAAGAGTTCCCACCGTCATAAAAATACCAAACTTGGTAGTTTTACTCATCTAAGCATGTCAAAAAATATTCAAGTGAGTTTGGAGTGAAAAAGTACGGTATGTACGGACTTATAGAACTGAGTCAAGAAAATAGGACTAAATAGGCCTAAAAGAGGGGTAATTGCTTAAGGAAGTGGCAGATAGGCGAGGAGTTGGTTCCTGTAACTTCATGGGAAGATTAAAGAGCATAAAGAGTACTCTAAAGTGAGGTTGGTTATACAAGAAACTTGACACAGTTGGTAAACCAAGGGAAAACAGGGCTACAAGCCTTGTTAAAGCATTATGACATTGACGTATTAAAAGGGGTGGAATAGCGTGATTGAGCCCTTGAAAGGGACTAAGGCAAGTGAGATGAGATCAGATAAGACCATCTACACCTATAACAAGAATTGACTCTTGAAACCTAAGGGGTGATTTCCTAGTGAAGGCACAAAGCAAGACTGCAAAAAGGAAAGAGTTGAACAGGTTAGATGATAAATGTGAATGTCACAAAGAGGATTAATGTTGAAAGAGATGTCATGAAGATTAAAGGAAACAGGGACTTATGTTAAGAGATTCCTAAGCCTATATTCAAGCAAGTGAAGGATTGAGCTAGACATGGAATGTTGAATGACCAACCATCTAATGGAAGTGACCAGTTGGATAGAGAACCAGGTTATGATGCTATGAGAGACTTCTCCCCATGCCTCTGCATCAATATCCACTATCATGCAACGTGTGTGCAGCTTCGTCTTAAACTCTTCCTGAATACTAGTAAAGGCAAGGATGACTTGACCGAGCATCAATGGTTCAAAGGATTTCTAATTCTACATCAGAAAGAAGATAACCATGGTTTCTCTAAATAATTTGCTCCATTTTTTTAATGCAATTCTCAAATTGTGCGATCTTTCTCTTCCTCTTCTACAAAACATTTTATATTATACATCATCATCTATCTTCCAATATTTTATTAATGTTCTTCATTGGCTCTAAAATAAATTGCTAACCTAAGTTTGTCTTCTTTAATGGCCCTGATTGGTGCTTGCACACTTTCATTTGGAGATCTCTGGTTTGGTCTCCACTTTCAAGGCACCGGATAGACTATTTTGGACACATTGAAGTTGCAAGACCAAATCTAGTTCTAAGCACAGTGAGAGATCAAACTTTGTGACCCAGTGCCACAACATCCTATCTCCTACTTCAATGTCTACTATTTGTATTGGTACCTTAACCAAATGGGTTGGGTCTTTATTGCTTTGGGTTTAACCATCGTTTATTTCCAATGCTTTAGTTCTTTTTTATTTAGTTAGTCTTTGATACTAGGGTCCTTTTACGGTAGCACTTTCTATTGTAATTGGATGTATTCTTGACTCCCATTGGCATACTTTTACTCATTCGTGGACATTAATATGCTTTATTTCTTTCTTATTTTCTACCATTCACCTAAGTAGTGTTCAAGCATTTGGGTCTGTAGTAACCCAACCAATTTTTTTTTGAGATATCTGAAGAATTCCAACTTGATATTCATGCAAATATACTCAAATCTAACATACACTAACATGCATGGCACATGCACTACAAGATTTTCCCAAATCACACACATATACTAACATGCACATACATGCATGTCGCATGCACACACTGAAAAGACTTGCAAACCTGACGCTGGACTATTGGATGAATGTTTGGAGTTGCAACTGATCCCAATGCTACAATATGCCCTGAATGGTTCACTAGCCTCCTTGGATGAATCGCTGGCCTCCTGGGATGAATTGTTGACCTCCTGGAATGAAGCGTTTGCCTCCTTGGGTGACTCTTAGCACAAAACCAAACTCCACAAAATCACAGAACCAAACACTGCAGAATCAAATGGCACAAATGTTCAACACAACGGTGAAGTCCATATGAATCCACTCGATAAATACCTGCATTCAGCACAAACCATGATCCGGAATGAACCATGTCGTATTGGCTAGGGAAGATCTTCCACTATCAAAACCAATCTTTGTTGTAGGGTTTTCGTCCTAGGTCTGTTGTTGAACAAACCTGCTGAACCTCCACACTGGAGTTTCACGAATACGCAAATACCAAGAATGAGCTTTCTCTTGTCTCTACTCTTTTTTATATACTTTTCAGGAATAATAAAATATTATTTCCCATAACCTTCAATTTTCTCGCTTAAAGTGACTATAATTTAACTTTATATTTTGGCCCATTAAAGTCACTTTTATGTCTCCTTTAAATAATTAAATATAAGTTGTCTTTTTAATTTTACTTTTTCGACAACTTAAACATTTAATTATATAATTATTTTTCGCACATCTGCCCAATGTTACGGAAAATATTAAATTGGACCAAATACAAATTCCAACTAGGGCAAAATACTTTTGAGCTCTTAGGATATTGAACTTTATGAAAATTAGTGCTTTCCAAAAATAGCAAACTTCTCCAAGAAGTGTGGAGAGCGCCTAGAATGTCGAAACTGCATCCGAAAAGTACCGTTGGACTCATCTTGATTTCTTGAACTCACTGCCATCGTCAGAATTCCTTTTTGAAAAATTTGGCATTCTCCAAGAATATTGGAACTTTCCAAGAATGTTGGAATGGACCGAAAAGGGACATTATAGGGTCAAACTCATTTTGAAAGAATGAAAAGGTTATTTCAACTTGCTTGTGCTTAATTCTAAAGGTAAGATATTTTAACAATGAACATGTTATCTTTTATCTTTGCAAAAGCAGGAAGAAAAGAAATTATCAGACTTGTTTTCCTCAGATATTGGTCATTTTCTTAGAAGATCAAACAAAAAAATTGCTTTACTGAAAGAGATGCAGTGCTGTAATTTATTTTCTCCATTTTGTTGGTGTATATAACACCTTATGTTCACTTTACTTAGTGATGTAGCTCACTACCTGCAGCACAGGTTCAATACCTACATATGCTACTTTCAGCAGCTCTCTATGAAGCTGTTAGGAAACAGCAGCAAACCAACCCTGCAGTCTACTGATACAAATGAAAAGACAGCAGCTTCAATAAAAGTGTTAGAATAAATGTAACTAATATTTTGGATTATTGATTGCCAATAAAAGAGAGAGGCAGAGAGACAGATATTTTTTTTTTTAAAAAACACTAATTTTATTCCTCTCTACTTTTCTAATACACATGCGTACCCACCAAAACAACTCCTACTCTAGCAATTCTATAGCAGTCAACTGCCTCTAAAACTAGCAATTTATTTACTAAAAATAATTTAATCCCACTTAGTTACATTCTCTTAATCCACAAAAACAGAGTGGTTAACAAATTTACTATTTTTAGGAGAATAAGCTCCTAAAGACTTTCAATTGTTTGCTGTAGCTGTACATCATCCTCCCCTTCTTCCAAAGTTTTCAAAAACCTGGTTATAGCTGAATCTAGTTTTGTTAACTTCACGAGCTCCTCTTCTATGAGCTAGGTGTTATAGGAATCTAGTAATCCTTTTCATTTGACTAAATACATTTTATAATTTTTGGGCTTTGTAGCAGTAATCTTGATGTCAATTATCTTCTCAATCTGCTTTCTCTTTTTTTTGGGCAAATGTCTAGTCCATTCTCCATGCACGTTCTCATCTTCAACTTCTTACAAGCTTGCGTGATAGAGATAAAGATCTGCAACATTGAATACAGGACTAATGTCAAATTCTTTAGGCAAGTCTATCAAATATGCATTCTCATTAATACTTTTAGGAATCTTGCAAGGACCAATTTTCTTTTGTTTACATTTGTTGTGAGTCCCTTTAGGAAACCTTTATTTATGCAAGTAAACCATGATTTGCTCACCCTCTTGGTACACCTTTTCTCTCCGATTCAAGTCAGCGTCACTTTTATACTGCTCATTTGTTATTTGCATCTGTTGCCTAACTTCTTGTTGCACATCATGTATATGCTTCACAAAATCCTTTGCATCTTGGCTAATCCAGTTCCCCTCAGGAAGATCAATTAAATCCATTGCTCTTTTTAGATTGTTTTAAAAAACAATATGAAATGGAGATTTCCCTGTAAACATGTTGATGTTGAAATTGAAAGCAAATTCTTCTTTTGATAAGACTAAATCCCATTGTTTTGGGTTATCCGCAACTAAACACCTCAGCAAATTGCCCAACCTTCTATTTACAACCTCCATTTGTCCTTCCGTTTGAGGGTGATACATTGAACTATATTGCAATTTTCTGTCAAGTTTTCTCCACAAAGTTCTCCAAAAGTAACTAATAAAGTGTTATGTCCCCATTTCCACATCATGAATAAACAGGTCTTGAAGACCTTTAGTCTATCTCCCCATAGACTAAAAGAGCCCTTTTTGAGGAATGTTATTTTATTAGTTATTAAATGTCGAAATAGTGATTTTTATCATAAGACAATTATTAATTAATTAATTAAATATTTAAAAAGTGGTTTTTACCACCAAAATGCTTAAATGAATTAATTATTAATTTATTTGCCTTAAACTAATTTTAATTACTATTTTTATTAAGGCCAATAATTAATATATTATTCAAAAAGGAGATGTCGGCATGGGAGCGAAAGAAAGGAAAAGGAAAGGTGTTTTATCTTTCCAAAGTGGTTCACCCTCTTTAGAAGTTATAAACACATGGCGAAGGCTACAATGGAGGATATGTTGAATTTTGATAAAATTGTTCTTCATGCTTGAAGAAAACTATTTGGGATGCATGCCCAATAAATGTTCGCTATTGTTGGTGATTGATCAATCTAAAAGGTGTCTTTTGACACCACCTTTTGCTAAATGAGATCTTGGTCTTTCCATAAAGAGTGGGGCGAATTACTTTGGAGGGTTTGTGTGCATTTTTATGAGGCTTTCGTGGTCTTTTCTTTGCATGTTAAGATTGCTAGATTATTATACTATTTTTTCAAGTGGAGCGAACCATTTGGGGAGCTTGGATCTAGGGTTTGAAGGTTTCATTTGATCTAAAATTTGCAAATTAAATAATATGATTTTAATTGCTAATTTTATGATAATTAGTGTGAAGTTTTGGATGATTTTGTGAAGGGTTTGAAGGAAAAAAATTAAATAATAATTTTCAAAATTATTATTTAATCATTTGACAGGTTTTTGAAGGATTTTTCACTTGCGGAAGGCAAGAATTTATTCTATAATTTTTTGCTATTTTTCCTAGCACTTTGGAAGTGGGGTGATTGACCTGAAGAGACTATTTTGGTGTTTTCTATGCCCAAACTAGGTCATTGGAATTTTCTGGTAATTTTCAGAGGTTCATAGTTATTTTTGGCAGGGGTTTGAAGAGGAAAATCACTTAGAACATCATCTATAATTTTGATAATAAATTAGAATTTTCTACCATCATAAAGTGGCGTTTGAGTTTTAGAATTTGGGTAAAAAAGGTACTTATTTGCGCAAATTAAATTCTTAATTTTTCCGCACATTTTAAGTTATTTTGAAACAAGTTATTGGCTTAATTTTACCCATAAAACCCTATTATTTTGGCACCTAGGGTTTCTAGGATTTATTGAAGGTTTTGTGAGCTCATTTTGCAATCTAGAGTTTGTTGATTGCATTTTCAGATTTTTAGATTTCGGGAAAAACTCCTTTTGCATTAATTCGTCTCATTTGGGGACATTACATAAAGTTTGTATCCTGGTCACTTGTGATAGACTTGGGCAGCCCATGTAAGTGTACAAATTACAATCTCTCTAAAAATAGATCAGCAATCTTACTCGCATCAACAAGCTTTTTACATGGAATAAAATGGTCCACTTAGAAAATTGGTCCACAACAACAAAAATGGAATCATTGCCTTTTTGAGTGCAAGGCATCCCAAGATAAAATCCATGGAAATGTCAATCCATAGTCATTTTGTTGTCCACCTTTAGTATCTTGGTAAACTTTGCATGTAGAAATAAACATATTGATGTCCTTCCTCATTTGATGCCAATAAAACTTCTGACTTATAAAGTTGTAAGCTTTGTCCCTTCCAAACTGACCTCCCAAGCCATTTGAATGCATTTCCCTAATCGGCTTTTCCCTCCTAGACCCAGTGTGGACGTAAAGTTGGAGCTCCTTAAACAAAATCCATTAGACAATGAGTATCCATCATAAAACTCCTTGCCTCCATCTATTGGGTTCGAGAGCACTAATAATTTTGATGAAATAGGGATCAGTTGCATTTCTTTCTTCATTTCTTCAAACCCAACAACCTCATTGGTCATTGTGACAAGTAGGTGACATCTCCTCCTTAAGCATTAGCCACAAAGTTCGTCTTTCCATTCACATGCTGGACTACAAATGTATAACTTTGCAAAAATGAGATCCATTTGGCATGCTTATGAGATAACTCGGCTTGAATATGTATATATTTTTATGCTTGATTGTCTATCAACAAAACAAATTCTCTATGCAATAGGTAGTGCCTCCATTGTTTCAAAGTTTGGACAATAGCATATGATTCCTTATCATAAGTACCATACTTTTTTTTTGTCTTCATTTAATTTTTCACTAAAATAGGCAACTGGCTTGCCTTCTTGACTCAACACTCCTCCAATTGTAACTGCTGAAACATCACACTCAATAGTAAACATTTGGGTAAGGAAAGAATCAAGCTTCAGTCACCTTTTTAAGTTCAAAACTTTTTTCAACAGCTTGAGTCCATGAAAAGGACTTCCCGTTGGTGGAATCAGTTAATGGAGCACTTATACCATTGAAATTTCTAATAAATCTCTTATAAAAGTTTACTAATCCATAAAACATTCTCACCTCTATTATGCTTTGAGGGATAGGCCATTCAAGTATAGTCTTGATCTTTTCTGGGTCCATGCTCACTCCATCTACTGAAATCACACTTCCCAAGAAAACCAACTTGTCTCTATAAAATTCACTCTTTTCAAGATTTACAAACAAAATTTCCACTCTAATTGTATCAAACACTATTGTGAAATGTCTCAAATGTTCTTCTAGGGTTCTACTAAAAATCAAAATGCCATCAAAATAAATTATAACAAATTTCCAATTATAAGGCCTAAATACCTTTTTCATAGATCACATAAAAGCGGCAGGGGCATTAGACATTTGGAATGGCATCACCAACCATTCGTATGATCCATCCTTGGTCTTAAACGCTTCCTTCCATTCATGCTTCATGTGGATCTAATGGTAACCACTCCTTAAATCAATCTTGGAAAATATCTTAGCACTCGCCAAGCAGTCTAATATATCATCCATTCTAGGTAATGGATACCAATACCTTACTGTGATCTTGTTGATGGATCAAATCCACACACATTCTTCGCTTTCCTCCTTTATTTGGTGAGAGTAGGCTGGTGTGGCACAAGGACTCATGCCCTCCTTTATGAACCCTTCTCTAACAATTTTGAGATTTTCCTTCTCATCTCCTCATTCTCTTGCAGAGCTAACCTGTATGTAGCTTGATTTGAAAGTTTTGATCTTGGCACCAAATCAATATAGTGTGTAATGCCTCATGAGGGAGGCAAGCCTACTAGTAATTTTGTTGGGGTTACATCATAATACTTTACCTCTTGCAGGAGTTTCCCTTCATGTCCCATTTCTTCTTTAGGGCATAATAGATAACAAACTTCTTTAGTCGGTTTGCAGATTTTTTGATAACCCATTGCTGCTAGAGATAATTTAGACATCCCTTCATCTTTCCATGGTTTTAACGGATGCTTCTTCCCTTCATCTTGTACCTCATAAGTGTTCTCTTTTCCATGATGGATTGCTCTTCAGTCATATTGCCAAGGCCTTCACAATAGAAAATGACAAGCATCCATCGACACTACGTCACATAACACGTTGTCTTCATAAGGACCAATTTTGAAGGCAATGAGACAAGATTGATCCACAAGCACACTATGATCTTTTCTCAAGAAATATTATAAGGATTTGATTTTGGAATACAAACAAGCTGTAACTTTTGCAGCATTTTTCTACTACCAAATTGTTAGTAAATCCTCCATCTACAATCACCTTGCACACTTTTTCTTTACACTTGCATTGGGTTTGAAATACATTCTTTCTTCTTCAATCAGCTTTTGGGGACTCCTTGCTTCTTGACATTAATGTTCTTTGCAACATCAAATTCTCTCCAGTCTCTGCTTCAATTTCTTCTACTTGTGGTTCCTCTTGAGCCATCATGGGCTCCATTAAAACTTTGGGGTTTTAACGACAGTTGGCAGCTTTATGAGGCCCACCAAAATTGTAGCACTTCAAGGATCTCCAATATCCAAACCTTTGTTGGCCTCTACCTCTACCCTGACCTCTAAAAGCTCCTCTACCACCATAATCAGTCTTTGGGTCCTTCCTTTCCTCTTACTTTTCTTCCCTTGTACTTTTGGAAGAACTTCCTCTTCCCCTATTTAAATTGTTACCACCCCTTTTACTCACCACCTTGTTCCTCCTATATTCAGTTTTTCCTCTGCCTTCAAGGCATACTGATATGTCTCATCCATAGTGCTTACCTTGAGTAGAGCTAGCTTATCTTGGAGTTGTAACCTAAGTCCATTGATGTATCTTGCTGCTGCATGTTCATCATCTTCTTGCAAATCAGTTTTGATTTGTAACCTCGGGAATTGCTCAGTATAACCTTGTACTGATAGTTCTTTTTGCCTTATATTTTGAAACTCTTTGAATACCTTTTACTGATAATCAGATGGCGTAAATTTAGCTTTTAAATGCTTTACAATCTTTGGCCACATTCTGATTTTCTCCTTCCCTTGCTGCCTTCAACATTTTGCAAGTTATTCCACCATAGAGCAACATGAGACTTCAATTTTTGAATGTTTCTAATTTGACCCTACGTGGATTATTCTCCTCAATTCCCTCCATCTCAAAGTACCTCTCTGACTCTTGAATCCAATCTATGAACACTTTTGGATTTAACTCACCTTTAAATTCAGAGACATCAAATCTAACCTTGTTTCCTTGTTTGGACACAACTTCAATGAGCCTTTCCATAGGATCTATGGCCCCAACTTGAGCTCTTTGAGCTTCTAGTTCTTCTTTTGAATCCTCATGCATCAACCTAGCCTTAAGGGCCTCTAACCTTTTGAGTAGTTCATCTTCAACATTTCTCCTGTCTTGCATTTCTTCTACCTCTACCTGCCCAGTTTAATTGCATTCCCATTTGGGCCATGGTGCTCTGATACCAACTGACGCAGCTCACCACCTGCAACACAAGTTCAATACCTACATATGCTACTTTCAACAGCTCTATATGAAGCTGTTAGGAAACAACAGCAAACCAACCTTGCAATCTACTGATGCAATTGAAAAGACAACAGCTTCAATAAAACTGTTAGAAGAAATGTAACTAATAGATTGGATTATTCTTTGCCAATAAAAGAGAGAGGCAGAGAGACATATAAATAGTTGTGCAGAAGAAAACGGTTTTTCCATTATAAAAAAAAAACTCTAAATTTATTCCTCTCTACTTCTCTAATACACGTGTACCCACCAAAACAAATCCTACTCTAGCAATACTATGGCAGTCAACAGCCCCTAAAACTAGCAGTTTATTTGCTAAAAATAATCTAAACCTACTTAGCTACATTATCTCAATCCACAAAAATAGGGTGGTTAACAGATTTACTATTTTTAGGAGAACAAGCTCCTAAAGTCTCTTAGCTGTTTGCTGATAGGTGTACACCATTTAGCATAGTAATATAAACCTAAGTTAGCATATTAGCATATTTTCATATTTTCTGTTTATTAGGAAATCAGAAAAAAGTGGCTTATGTATAAGCAAGCCAATCAGAATGGAGATAGAATTCCGGACAAAGGATTCATTTGTGATGTCGCTTGGCCATTCAGGAATTTTCTAGGGAAAGCTTAGGAAGTCTATAAATTAAAGCTTCTCCCTCACCTATATTTATTTTAGATTGAACATAACTCCATGTGAGGAGCATATGGAGGAACATATAATATTAGCAGTGTTATTCTGTCATATTTTTACGACTATAGTTTTCATTTCATGCTTAGAGTAGCTTTTGAATTCATATACTAGGGTTTCTTGTAAGGTTTTTTGCAGATTTGATATTGGAAGTGTATAAACAAAATTCAAGACTTGTGGTTTCTTGCTTGTTTCTTCACTTTTGGTACTTCCTCCAGAGTCTAGATTGAGGGCTCTTTCCTATTTGTACAGTTTCGATAAAGATGTAATCATGATTCAGGTACATGTTCTTCGCTTATGCTTGTTTGGGATTTCCTTGGATGTATTTGATCAGCCTTCTAAATAGTTTTTACAGCAGTTGGAAGTTGTCTCTGTCTGTGATGGCATTGCAAACTAATGATAAGCAAAGCTTTTGACTGGCAGTTCTATGATTATGCAAAGCAAAGTCTGTTTTGAATCTAGTTTATCGAAACTTTCTCATCAGGGTTTAGATCCCTCGTGCAATTAACAAATATTAGTAGAATCATGGTTCCATTTTAATACTTCCGTTTTTTGTCAGGTCTTCTCAAAGGAAAACTCAAAGAAATGGAATATTTTATAATATTTTAGTAGCTGAATCTTTGGAACTTTAAATTTTTTTGTCTGTCTTTGTGAACTTTTGCAAAGGCATAATTTGTTTTTGATCCTTTCCAAAACTGTACTAACAGGAAAGGGATCTCAATCTGGAGGAAGCACTAAAAGAACAAAAGGAACTGCAACACCGCATCTCTTTCAGAAAAACATTTTTTTTGGTTAAATCTTCATAGAACAAAAGCCAATATCCAAGGAAAACAAGTCTGATAATTTTTCATCTTCCTACTTTTCCAGATGGATGGTTAAAACAAACATAAGAACAATTCTCCCCTGATGATGGGTCGGGAAGGACTAAAAAACATTGAGTTTTAATGATTCTTATAGGGTGATCCAAGAAGCACACAATATAAATTTATCCACTGTAGAAGCCTAAAAAATAAGGCATAATCCACATTAAAAATTGTCTAATATTTCACAGAAAACCATTTGCCAAAAAATCTATAACGTTTTTCCTTGGTCTTTTCACTTTCCTTTTATTATTGAAAACTTGATGTAGGCGTACACAAAAAGGGCTTTGGAGTAGATTTTTTTTGACTAATGGATATAGAAGATAGACTAGTACAGTATCTAAGGTCAAATAATTATAATGGAAGATTGATCATTTAATGAGATGAAGATTGACTAGCTCAGTATAAGTGTTGACCATTTAGGCAGAAGAAATGTTAATACTATTTTGAACATGAAAACTAGTATGCTATACAACCAAGATGATCAGATAGAGTAGAAACTGATTGATTGTATGAGAGATTTATTAGGTGGGATATAGGTTAACAAGCTCATAGAAGATCGAGTGGGTAAAAAATAAGTTCAATTCATTTTATCTGGAATCCAACCAAGCTCTGTGAAAGAGTTTATTAACTAAAAGTCTAAAACAATTGCAATAAAAAAAAAAAGTATAAAACAACCAAGTTAAGAATTTTATGTTGAGTGTTGTATACGTGACTAGTCATGGTGTACAAATGAAGATTCATACTGAATTAACTAAAGGGGCACGTAAATGAGAGGATGTATGTGCCTATTAGGCAACGTGCATGACAAACAATAAAAGATAAAACATATTATGACAGTATTTTAAACTAATTATGTAATGAATAAATGATTTGTGCAGTATCACTCTGTTCTGTGGGATTGTGGGATTTTTCATGTTCATGGATATAACTGAAACAAAGGCTTGAACTTGGAGCTAATTATCAGAGCTTATGATATTTGTTTACTGTATAACTTGAGTGAAAAATAAATACGATTTTGAGGTAAACTTATGTGAAAGGGAGGAAAAACAGAGTAGCTGATGCCCTAAGTAGGCACAAATAACTATCACGAGCACTTCAAGGACCAAATTGCGGGAGGAAATAATTCTGAAACGAGATATTGAAAAGCATTACAAGGAAATCAGGCAACTACAATCCTATGGTGGTGGGGGTGGTGGTGGTGTAGATGTTTTAAAAAAGCACGGAGTTTATTCTCTGGGAATAGTTTACAGTTTGCTGTGGTATCAAAGAAGAATACACGTGCTGCAATCCAAGAAGTCAAGAAAGTGGATCATTTATGAGGTGCATGGTGTGCTATATGTAGTACATCCAAGAAGACAAAAGATGCTTATGCACCTAAAGAAGGATCTCTATTGGCTGTAGACAAACAGGAGATTGCAAAGTATGCAGTGCCCTGTCTGAGTTTCCATAAGGCATAGATAGAGCCTATGTTACAAGGTTCAAGTTTGAGATCATGTTCGATGAGGATAAAGTTTGATTCAAGTTCACCAATGGATAGTTCAGAAAAAAAATCATTAAGCTCGAGCAATACAATTTTTGTTTAACATTTTACTTTTCTAAAATAAATAAATGCATAAACATGTAGGAGGGACGAAGTGGAGAGAGTTTTCAATCCTCTATTTTTAGTTGGTATGTGTATAACTATATATACACCCATATTTATAAAATAATGCAAAAACATGCCAGAAACTTCCCATATAAAATAATGGATAAAGTTTGAGTTCGTGTTCGATGAGGATAAAGTTTGGCGAATTTTTAACTTTTCACATAAAGTTCGGCAAATTTTGTACTTTTCACATTAAAGTTTGGTCACTTTAGCGTACCTTGTGACATAGGTTAGAGCATCACTATTTGATAAGGTTTTTGTAACTGCATAATATTCTAAAATGGATGTGGGAAGAAATTTCCCTTCACTACATAATTGGATTACTGAAGGTAATTGGTGGGTATATGGGTGGAGATACTTTTTAGACTTGGGAAAGAGTTCTTAATAGGTCTCGGCACCAAGTTGAATTGTAATACATCATCTCACAAAGACTGATGGTCAGACTAAGAAAGACATGTTGAGGATGTAGTGGCAGAGCGTCTAATTAGATGGATCATCTATTTGTTTTTGACAGAAATTTGCCTACAGCAACGGGTATAAAAGTTCTCTTGAAATGACATCATTTAGAACACTTTATGACATTCAGTGTCATGCACAAATAAGTTGAGGCAACCTGGGGAATAATATCATATTTAGATCAAACAGGCCCAAAGACATGGAAGAGCAAGTTCATGAAATTCAAAGGAATTTGGAAGTATGGGATTGCCAAAAGAACTATGTGGATCTGAGTAGAACGTAGGGTGAAGGTTAGGGAGGGGAACATGTCTTCCTGAAATTCAAGACAAAGAAAAGCTCTATACATCTTGGGAAAAAAGGTAAGTTGGTGCCACATTAATGTGGACCTTTAGAAATTCTTGAGAAACTTCCCATGTAAAAATAATGGATAAAATTTGAGTTCGTATTTAAAAAGAATAAAGTCTGGTGAATTTTGAACTTTTCACATAAAGTTCAGTGAATTTTGAACTTTTCAAATTAAAGTTCGGCCACTTTGCTGTACCTTGTGACATAGGTTAGAGCATCGTTATTTGATAAGGTTTTTGCAACTGCATAATATTCTAAAATGAACGTGGGAAGAAATTTCCCTTCACTTCATAATTGGATTACTGAAGGTAATTGGTGGGTATATGGGTGGAGATAGTTTTTAGATTTGGAAAAGAATTATTAATAGGTCTCGGCACTAATTTGAATTGTAGTACATTATCTCACGCAGACTGATGGCCAGACTAAGAAAGGCATGTTGGGATGTACATGGCAGAGCATCTAACTAAATGGATCAACTATTTGTCTTTGACAGAATTTTTCCTACAGCAACGGATATAAAAGTTCCCTTGGCATGACACCATTTGGAATGATTTATGGCATTCAGTGTCATGCACAACTAAGTTGGGGCAACCTGGGGGATAATATCATATTTCGATCAAACAGGCCCAAAGACATGGAAGAGCAAGTTCACGAGATTCAAAGGAATTAGGAAGTATGGGATTGCCGAAAGAACTATATGGATCTGAGTAGAACATAGGGTGAATTTGAGGGAGGGGAACACGTCTTCCTGAAATACAAGACAAAGAAAAGCTCTATACATCTTGGGAAAAAGCGTAAGTTGGTGCCATATTAGTGTGGACCTTTAGAAATTCTTGAGAATCTTGGGCTTGTTGCCTATACACCAGCTTTTCCTTCTAACTTCTAAGCTTGTTAAGATACACAAGGTCAAAATGTTTCTTGAGAAATATGCCAATTACCCATCTGAAGTGAATAATTGGTATTCTCTATATAGGCGGAACTAGGAGGAGAGAGTTTCTAAACCAATCATATTTTTGTCAAAAATAATGTTCAACTTGCAAAATCATGTATTGCCCAAGTAAAGGTCCCATGTAGACACTAAAGAGTGACTGAGACCACATGGGGACTGGAAAAGAAAAATAAGGCAAAATTTTCCTCCTCCATTTCAATAATTCCCAAGACAATACTTAGTGGAAACTGTTGTGCCCATATACATAAACACCATTTTTCTTGCTAATCATAAGTTTATGGAAATCATAAGCTGTGGAGGGTGCAATTTGGAGGAGACTTCGCTCAAGTTTTTAACAAAACATGTTATGCAAATCCTATGTCATCGATACATGGTACCATTGTGGAGACAATCATTAGAAATAATGCTATGGAGGGATACTTTGATCATTAAATCTATGAAGGCCAAGCCCAAATATTAAGCATCATGGAGGATACAATTAGAGCAATGTCACATAGGTAGGATATTGGTATGGAGACATCCATCTGTTGTAGAGATAGACTCAAGACATAAGTAAGAAAGAAAGAAAGAAAGAAAGAAATTATATTAATTTGCATGAATGACCAAAAGTAGATCAATGGGACTCAAGAACACAGCCAATTACGATAAAAGTGGCTAGACTATTGAGGAAATTAAAGAATAATGCCACACACAGACATTTTCATAGAGAAAATAGGTGAAGCAATTGTTTGGTAAGTGATTGAGAGGCTATCAAGGTCAGTGGGATGAATGACCTGCTTCAGTGCAGAGCACAAATTGAATGGATTTGCGGGGATGCATATCTTATTATGGTCATGTAGTTGCAAGGCAGTAATTGGAAAATTGACTCACTCCAAGACTTTGGAATATGACAACAACAGTGGATCAGTGTCCACCCGATTTTAGGTAAATAATGAAAAATGACATGAAGGTTTGTGCAAACCAGAAGAATGTAGACGCCTGCAGGGATCATAAAATATCAAACTGCGAAGTCTGGGGAGATTAACTTCTTGTAGAAGCATGATGTGCTGACAGTCAAGAGGAGCTCAAATGCAGGATTCTGAGGTTCTTATGGGGTTAAAATCAAACACAAGTTGTGATAAGAGGATTTGCAAAATCGCTCACACTTAGTCAAATTGGCAAAGCTCATTCCAATTGTCGGCACAAGTAAAGTCATTGGCATGGAAGTGAAATTGCTGCGAAAAAGTATTGACATTCACATGAATTGTCGCTGTATATTTTTTGTGAAAACTTGAGTGCTAAAAGCTTTGGTGCAGGATTATCGGCATAGCCTGAAGGCACTAGAATCGATGAGTGCCATAGATTTAATGTCATGATAGAATGAATGTCACTAGATTTCCGAGGAATAATATGACTTGGAGTGATGGGATGGACCCTATAAAGGACTGATATATTAGCACAACATGCCAAACAGATATGCCATGGAAGCAGCAAGGTGGCCTGTACTAGTCTATTCCCAAAGCTGAAACTATTTCTGGGGCAGTATTGAGAGCACAGATATTGGCATACACCTATATTATTACAATCTAAGTCACAACGTTTGAGTTCATCTTTGACAAGGATGAAGTTCGGTTCAAGTTCAGCACTGGATAAAGTTTGAAAAAAAAAAACGTCTTTATGTTCATATATATATTATTTTTATTTTCTAAAAAAAATACATAAATATGTCAGAGGGAAAGAGTGGAGAGAGCTTTCCGTGCTTTGATTTCAGTCGGTATATGTATATATACATATATTTATAAAATAATGCAAAAGAATGTAAAAAACTTCCCATACAAAAACAATGAATAAAGTCTGAGTTCAAATTTGATGAGGATAAAGTTCGGCGCACCTTGTGACATAGATTACAATATAGGTGAAAAATCCCCCCCAAAGTAAGGGATTTGCACCCTCCGAGTCACTTAGGTAAAGCAACAACGATTGGTTTCTGAAGTGATTGAAATAACTTTCAAAATCTGAAGTGAAACAAGTTTAGGGCTGTACATTCTTCCAAGCCTCGAGCACAATGACAATCTGGTGTACAAATGAACATTTTCATTTTTGTGGAATAGCATATAATTTCCCGGTAACTAATGAGATTAAAAATTCCAACAGACAAAAATCAATAAGATCAAAAGGTGTCATTTACTACAAAAGAATGAAATAATTACTTCAAAAGAATAACAACAAAGTGTGTAGTCTGGACTTTCCTAGCCACTGTTTTTGTTTTTAAGGCCATGACACTCAGGGTACAACACGTGCAGGCTAACATCTTCCTCTTAAGATCTTCCAAGTTCTAACCTCGACCATCAGGGGGATCTCCCTGTGCTCACACCACAGTTCACTGTCCCCAGCATGTGCTACCGCTCCGGTTGCATCCAGTCCATGACAGTGTGTAGTGTGTGTTAGGGGCTTTATGGTTTTGTTGTAGATACTGCTTGGGCTTTAAGTTAAACAGTGACAAGTATTTTGGAAATCTAATTATTTGTAACACAGTTCTGGAACAGATGTGAACATATGCACGAGCACGGCCTACATTGAATTGGTTATGCATCTATTTATGGACAATTTTCAGATATTAAGATCAAGCAATTAGTAGACAAAGATCTTTCTCTGATTCATTATTTCTTGATGGAAAATTGACAGATGCAAACCCATCATTATTTGTGCTATTTATGATGTTCTAGGCGTAGTGTGTTGGACTTTGGGGCGTGCTTTCATGGTGCCCACCTTTGTTGGTGAAAATATATTTTTAAAAGTATTAGAGCCCCATTTCATAAAAAATTTGAAAAATAAAATCATTCAGCAGGTTTTTTTTCTGATTGCTCCAATAGATAGAAAACCAATATTGTAATCTCGAGACCATAGCAAAAAATGACAAAAAGAAAAAGGCAAGGGATTTCTTTGTGCAATTTCAGGAGAAGAAATATGACAAACTTTAAATTAACCTCAAAACTGAAGTACAGAAAAAAGTACCTGAAATCAGAGTCATCAACAATTTTTTGAACATTCGAGCTCTTTATAGGCCACTTGGAAAGAACAGCATTCCCATATTCAGGGGCCCAACTTTCTGCAAACACATACTTCATCCCCAAAGCCTCTGCCAACCCCGAAAGTGGATTCATTCCCTTCTCCTCCTCTGCCTTCACCTCTTGAAGAGCCACCAAATCAGCATCCACCTCTTTCAAGACATCCAAGATGGTTCTATTCCTGTTTGAAGTTTCATAAGATCTAGGACTACTCACTACATAGTCTTCCCTTGAACTAGACATGGAATGCCTGCCAGGGTAAGGAAAATCAGCAAGGCTTATAAAAGAGCTTGGATGGGTTTCTAAATCCACCATAGAATTTAATGTCCTAAACATTCCATGGCGGCTGCTACTTGGATCCCGACTGATATCAGACCTTGAATGCGTCAAACGACTCAATGAAATTTCATTTTCAGGAAGGTTTATGGTCACCCTTAATCTGGATTTTGAGCCAGAAACTTCACCATACTTGAGCTTTTTCATTGGGTACATCACAGAATTGCTTGCAGTCTCTTTTGAGCTAGGGAATTGCTTCAGAATACTCCTGAGCACCTGCGTTGAAGAAGACCCAACTGCCGACTTTCCTTTTGCATCCAATTTAACTGAATTTTGAGCATCCTCAGGCTCTCCCATGGGATGAGGATCCTTCTTAGCAGACTGTTCTGCAATGGTTCTTGGAAGGGCAGGAGCCATGGAGAACAGAGCTGCATTAAAAGTAGCAAGCCTAATTGTTCTTGTTTTTACTTCTGTTTTAGGCCCTGAATTTTCTTCCTCATGGGTTCCCTGTTTTCTGTTCTTCTTGCCCATTGTGACCATAATTTTTGGATTTTTGCTTCTCTTCCTCCTTGAGTTTCTTGATTGGCATCTAATACAGAGCTTGTTCAAATTCTGAAATATACTTGTAAGCATGACACTCTTTCCCCCACACCCAATTATCAAAAGTTTCCAGGGCCTATCAATATCAATCTCTGTATTTTATGTGTATTCAATCAAAGGGCCTATCAATATCAACCTCTGTGCTTTATTTGTATTCAATCAAATAAGTTGGAAGACTGGAACGCATTTGCCTGCAGAACAAAATCTAATAAAATTATTGCTACTTTCACTATAGAATACAGTGACATATATTTTGATTGCATTCAAGCCAACTATTAGAGACACCCAAGTGATGCAAAATTTACGACATGACTTTGCCTTCACCCTTACAAATTTTAGCTCACAGTGGCCCTCTTCCCCCCTGTTATCGGTTTTCTTAACTTGTTAGAGAAGAGGAAACAAATACTTCTTTTTGTTTTTGTTTGCAGAGATTTTCAGTTAATGAATAATAATTCAGGGATATGGAACTGCTCCCAATGAATTGGATTGGACCCCAACAATGTTGTCACCTTTATGATCCATGCATAATTTGTTAGAAAGTATGTATGCATTCACTCCCCATTATGAATAAACTTAAATTTGAAATCTAATCAGCGACCAGGTAAAAGATCTTGTTTCTCTGAGGTTGTTGGAGCAGTTGGATTCTTGTTGGATTCTTGTGAATGGAGGTATCTATAATCTTGAAATGGCATTCACAACCCTCATCTTTCTTTTTAATAAAACGAATATTAATGTCAACTATTAAATATGGATTGATTTTATAGGTGTAGAAAAATGCAACGTGGAATGAAATTTTATTATAAGCGTGTGTCATTGTGCTCCTCTATGATGACATTTCATTTTATTTATTTATATATTAATTATGGGATAGACATAATTTATAATGACAATGTGTGTGATGAATTTAAATTTGATGTGACCATATTTGGTTCATAAAGAGTTTATTTGGGATCAATTTTTGCTACTTGCAAAATTTGTCACGATATAAGGGATGAGATTGGGATTGTGTCCTGAATAAATTTGGCGGAATGGATACCCCTCGGTCCTTGATTCTTAGTCTAAGATCACTGCATAAAGACACTGATCAACCAAAAAAAATCATATGAGAGTTTTTCTTCTTATTTGAAGGAGATCGAAAAATTGTAATATTTTGGGTAGACAAATGTCTCTCACCAATAAACGATAATTTTATGAAGAAGATAATGAAGCTAGTGGATTATGTAATATGTGACAAATCCAAGATAAACACCTCTTAGTTAATATCTCTCGACATTTCTGAAATATATAGTAGTTATTTAATGTGTTAGTATTGAAAAGAAAGAGAGAAGTCCTCCGTAACATCCTAAAATGGTTCTATAGTCTTTATTTTATGTTGATTTATGTTAGTTTGGTACATTTGTTTATGTAAAGTAATTTGGTCTAAATTAAAAAATATTAATATTTTGTCAAACTTTGAGACCTTTTTTCCAATGCTACAAGGTTAAATAATATCAATAGTTTAGTCAAAATTTGAGACCTTTTTGTCAACTCTTTTTTAGATTCCATTCTATTTTTTTGAGCCTCTAGGCTCGTATCTAGATTATTTTGGTGACATTTTTATCTTCTCTTTTAAATGCATGGGCTAATCCATCCCTTTCCGCTCTTTCTAATTTTAACCTTTGGAAGTCAATTCACATGCAGATATTGCAAATATGAATGCATTACATATAAATAGACAAGTGTTGTGATCTATTTATATACATAATCACTATGGAAATGATTATACATTTAACATGAGAACATATTATTGTTGTGCGAGTCACGTTCTATTATTCCAAGGTTACCACTACATGAGGTCTGACTATTAAAAGATGTTGGGCACCTAAACCTTAGTGCAAACTTTAATCTATTTTCATTGACTCTTTAGGTCAAATATTTAGCTATCGTAGGTAGACAAGAGCTGCAACGTGTAAATTGAGGGCAAAGAAGTGAAGGGCAAAACCATACAAACCAACCTAAAAATCAAAATTTGATTGCAAACACTTTACCTAGTATGGAAATTTATGCTCTAGAGCCTTGTTTGGAATGAAGTGTATGGTCCTTGCATCATTTTATGATCAAATCTAATTTTTTAGATGACAACCATCACAACCAAACCGTAGGTAACACATCGGGCTACAAACACAAACTCATTCCGCCCTATACAATATCCCTATCTAATAAATATATGGCCCTCTGGAGGAGAAGGAGAATGGAATCTCTCTGTAGAGGGGGGCCACTGGTTGAATGAGCTAAGCTAGGCTAAGCTTTATAGACTAGGCACCCTTGCTTCTATATCTAAACAATATAAGGAGAAATTGAGTCACTAGATTTGATTTAGGGTCCTATATATCTATCTCCCCGCCTAACCCAAACCCCAACCTATATAGGGTATGGGGGAAACCCACTCGAATGTATGTTCGAGAGGGTGAAGGACGATGAGAAAGGGTTGACCAACGTTTTGTCGATGGGATGAATGGTGCATATGATCCCTCGTCCTCTTCAATCTATCGATCTTCCGTGAAGTAACTTCAGTTAAATATTCCTTGATTCAAATTTATATAACAAATCTTTAACAATATTCTACATTAAAAAACACTATTTATATCTTTTTATATTATTCTATCTATTAATTAGATATTATTTTACATTTTAGATATATTATAGATAATTAAATAATATAAATGGTTTTTTGGGAAATAATTGTATGAAGTTTTTTAAGAATCACTTCATATAATCTATTTTCATGAATTAATAAATATGAGAATAATAATTTAATTATATTTAAAAAAATAATACATATTTATAAAATAATTTTAACTCTTAAATTTTTTATTAATATTATTTTTAAAAAATATTTATTTTATTATTAAAAATTATTAATTTATCTTTAATCAAAGCCAAATACAAAGTGATTACATAAAAGATATTAATTTTTTTTTTTTTTTTTAGAAAAACCAAAAAATAGTTCCTTTTCTATATAAAGGAAAAAGTTAAATGTAATACGTTTTAGCATAAAAAGTGGCCAAAAAAACCCTTGGCATTTTAGTCAAAGATGTAACGTTATTTGTATTCTATTGTTGGCTTGTTTGTCATTGGCAAACATTTTATTTTAGCAAAAAAGTTAGGCCTTACACTCTGGGGCAAAATTTCCATAAATTTTGGCAAGAGAGTTATAGAAAATATGTCATTTACAATTTTGTAACTTAAATAAAGAAATGAGAGAGCTATTGAGAGTAACACATTATAACGTTGAATTTGTGAGCTATTTTTTTTAGGTGGTGATTTGAAATATCGTCAAAATTTTTGCATATGGGAAGGAAATAATATCATAGTTATTTTTATTGGTATTCTTACAATTATATAAGATGGTTATTATTGGGAAGGTCATCACATCTTTTGACATAGTATAGTAGGTGGCCTCTACCACCTTAATATAATAAGTTTGCAGTGTTGCATTTTCCTGTGTCTCCATGTAGTCCGATCAAAATACTCAATAAACTAATATCTAAATAGACATAAAAATTGTGAATTAAGAAAAGATGTTGGATAATATATCAAACTAGACGAGCTTTTAAATTTATTATTCTCAATAAATAATTTAATAGGCTACCAATTTTTTAACTTTAATTTGAAGACTTTCCACTCTTATTTTCTAATAAATTGTAATATTTAATCTTTAAAATAACACAATACTACTTCATCAAACAAAATTTAAACAATATCAATATATATATATATATATATATATATATATATATAAAACTATTTTTTAATAAATAGAAAGCTATTCTAATTTAAAATTAGAATATATATTATTAATCCTTAAAACATAAAAACTTAACATTATTAATCTTTAAAACATAAAAACTTAAATAATCTTTAAAACATAAAAACTTAAAACTTATAAATATATATTCTATTTTTAAATTAGAATAGCTTTCCATTTATTAAAAAATATTAATTTATAATTATATATATAATTTAATGGTTGAACATTGTATGTGTTCTTATCCATTTAAGAATTAGATTATTTGATTATTAATAAAATTTGAATTTAAATTGATTCTTTGAAAATAAATATTTTTAATTTAATTAACAACTTATTATTTTATTAATACAAAATATTATGGAATTAAATACTTTTTAATCAACCTTAAAAAAAAAAATTTATAATTATAAATATTTACAAATTAAAAATAATGATTTATATTAATTAAGTTATACTTCCCTTAAACAATAATTGACATTTAAATAATTTTATTTATTTTCTATTTTAATTATATAAATTGTATCATGTTTTAATAAGATTTAAATAATAACCAAATATTAAATATATAAATAATCTAAATAAAATATATTTTTTAAATTTTAAAATTAATATATAAATAAAAATATATAATTTAAAGTCACATTTTAAGGTTTTGTTTCTGGTACATAAATGATGGGAAGCTAATTGCATTTACACCTCTGGTTGATATCTTCTTTACATGTTAAAATGATACCCTAAACTTAGCTGACTTTCACTTTAATTTAATTATCAAATTGACAAAATAAAATATAGTTAATGTGTATATGTCATTCATGACATGCATGGCTACACACGTCACAAAACATGGTATCTCATTCACGAGATGTATAGTGACACACATTAGCAGACATAATATAGTACACAAAAACTAAAGACAAAAACAATCATATAAATAATAATATATTTTATTAGTAATATTAAATGAGAAACATATGTTACACCAAATTTTTGTGATGGTGGAAGAGTGGTAAAGTTGGTGAGTTTTAGAGAGTAAGTCTTGTATTCGAGTTTTTTATATCATTGATAGTTGACTCTTTACGTAGGGTATTACTTCTTACAGATCTACAAGGTTCATCCGTGTCAAAAAAGAAGTGGTAACTAATATTAAAAAAACACATGTTACACCAAAAATTATTAGTCATTAGTTATTTTAAAAATTTATATTATATATATGTATATGCATATATGAAAATGTCAAAATATTGATATGTGGTTGGTTTATTGGTGAAGTTGTTTGTTTTGCAAAGAGTCCACCAAATATCAATTCTATGAATCAAGACACGTATCTTAGATTTGTCATATATTCTATTGATTAATAATTTTATTAATTTATGAATTTTGCATTGACTATTGACAAATGGCATCAATCTAGCTATTGTCTCATGTCAATTTTGTTTTGGGGGGTGAATTAGTATCAAGACTTTTCAATCAACTTCTACAAATAAAAAGAAAAATATTCCATATAATAATCACATAGATGTCAATTTGCAGCCCTTTTTTGTAAGATTAGTTTGTACTTTATACTTGTTTTAAATATAGATACACTCTTCAATAAATAAAAAAGATATTAAATTTAAGGTTGAACCACCCAATAAAAATCAAATGAATGTCAAATTTAAAATCGACTATTAATTATAATATCTCATAAACTTAATTATAACATTTCATGGATATTACATTACATCGCCACTTTTAATTGGGATTATATATTATATCTAATGATATAAGTTTTGAAAGATATATTTAAAATATAAATCATTTTAGCAACAAGAAAATAAGTAAATACATATTTACTTTGTTTATTATTAATTAAAATATAACAATATGATAACTTTCTTTCAATAAAAATAATTATATTAAATAACAATATATATAAAATTTTTAAATTTTTTTTAAATTTTATCTTTTTTTTAATCATTATTATATTTTATTTTTTCAATATATTAATGAAATTATTAAAAATATTATCAACATCAACCAGTACCTTTCCATAACATTGTCCTTTTTTCTCTCCTTTCTTTTTTCTTTTTCTCAACACTACACATGTTATTGCTTCAATTTTGGATGACAATGTTTGGCATTTTTGCCAACAAACAAAAATAGAAGAAAATAATGACATTAACTAAAGAACATTGGTGGAGCCCAAATTAAAGAAAATGGCTATGTACATATATCTCCATCACCATGGCTGAAGTTTACAATGAGAAAATTCAAGACTAATTTATGTGCAAAAATCATAGAAATGTGGTCAAACAATGAGGGGAAAGAACGATCATTGTCATTGTATTTTACATGTTGATTTACTTCAACAAAATTTGAATGTGTATGGTAGAAAGGATAATATTGGGTATGGTTATTTGGTTCAATGTTTTCATATTAGAATGTATGGAAATTGGCTTGCATTTATATAGGGAAGAAAAGTTTTAATTTAAATTTATAAAAATAAGAGTTATAGATCAGGGGGGTAAATTTTATCGGAACGAGATCTGTTAAGATGATAAATTTTATGAAATTGATATTTGTGATTGGTGAAAATAAAAAAAGCTTTAAATTTATTGTGGATATAAAGATGAATCTTACTTAATATTTATAAATTAGTAAAATCGTTTGATGAAGTTAATAGAATTTGTTTTAAAGATTAAATTAAAAAATAAAATGATTGTTAGCATGCTAGAATAATTCAAATTTATTTAATAAAATAAAGGAGGTTGTAGTAAAGGAAATGGTGTAATAGGACATTCATAGTTTTATTAGTCATCATAATGGAACATCACAATATGAAATCTTCACATCATTATGGTACTATTGTAGAACTGCAAACAACACTATAGGACTTCGGACAAGCCCACATAGTTGTGATACCTCTGCAGGTCTACAAGGTTACAAAGCTAAGCTACAATAAATACTTCGTTGAAGGGATTCAAGGCCCTTTTTTTGGGAAATCAAGATCCGAATGTCACTTTATATAGCCGGTTATGGATCTGGGTATACTCTCAAGATCGTTATTTAGTTATCTATTCAATTTAAGGTGTCAAGTGTGTGATGAAAAAATTATCATGATTTGGTCAAGTACGAATTGCCTTTCTGTAGGCCTCAAGATTATGAGGTGTCATTTATATTAGACGATAAGATATTTTGAATTTTGGATGGTGGAGAATTAAGTTAGATATTGAGTTTCGAAGACAATATGAAATCTATCCTCTTTTGATTATACAGATACCACTCACACTCCTTGTGTGAGATAGATAAGGTAGGAGACGACTTGAATTTTCTATTTATAGGCATCATTGTAAGGTTGTGAAGTCACACTAAAAGTAATAAAATGGAAAGGAAACCTCAAAACAATGAGAGAATGTATTTACATCTTATTCCTTGGCTTGGAGAGAGAGAATCACAGTCTTCAGTCATACATTATGGGAGTAGGAAGTGTCAAGAAAAATGTCAGGTCTTCTAGAGGCATGAAGAAGGCCTTAGTGTTGACCAAGAGAGTTCTAGGTTAGATGGCTCCACTCACCTTTGCTACATAATTTCCATGAGCTTATGCAAAGAGTGATGCGAGTCAAGATGTTGTGTGGCGTTGTGCTCCTTTGGCTCCCACATTTGCTCTAGTAGCCAACTCAACATAAATGAATGGCGATGTTACCATTTCCTTAGAGCGAGGATCACTAGGCTTGCCAGGGTGGTCATGGACAACAAATGTCATTTTCATAATACTAATTAATTGGTTCTGACTATTGAATGTATTAATATTGCAATTTGTCAAATTTGTCATTATATTAGTTTAAAACTCCACTTAATAATTTATATACTTGGTGTAATAGTGTTTGTATAGTGGTACTATGCAAGATGGTTTTACTTTATCTAGCTTAAGTTTATGTTGAATGTAAGTGTGGGATACTAAAAAAAGAAAGCATAATATTAATTCTAGAAAATCATTATAAAATGTGCATCCAACCATTGTTGTATCCTTGTTTAAACTTTCAAAGTTTGTTTTACGCCTTGTTTCAATTTATTGTTACATTGCAATTGAAACAAAATTCAAATCACATAGACATTAACGAAAGAGTCTAATCATCCATGATAGGAAATTTATAATAAAAAGTTGTCTAGCTTATTTTATTCATGCAACGTTAACAATTAAATATTTTAATATGCAATTTATTTTCTTTATGCTTTTCTCCCTCTTATTATGTTGTTCTTATCTTTTACTGTATAAAAAAAATACTCCATCATTTATAGTTATGGTTATGGTCGAGGGCACAATTATTTGTTATAATCACAATATATGCCCCTTATACATAAATAAGTGTTGAGTTGAAATCTTTGAAAATCATGGCAAAATTTGAAAAGTAACACATAATTCGAAAAACATCACAAGCTTCGAAGCATCACTTGTCTACAAAAACATTGCATTCCTAAAATCACATTCATGCAAAAACATCACATGCCTACAAAAACATCACATGCATGTAAGAACATCACATGCCTACAAAATCATCGTAACGAAGAAAAAAATTGCATGGAAAAACTAAACAAAGCACCAAAATGAAGACAAACTTAGCATGAGACCCAAATTAAATCTATAGTTATGATAATAAATAAATATAAATTGATATAAGAGCATCAGGTTCACAAGTAACCCTACATAAAAAAGATAGTTTAGAAAATAAGTAGTTTGTAGTTGTGTGCAAGCCTTTGTTCTTTGTACATGTTATTTTGTGCTATTTTGTGTAGCATTTGTGCATGCACGTGGAATTAATTCAACATAACTAGTTTGGTGCACATATCCTAGAAAGTAAAGTTGTCAAAGACTTAGTTTTGGGGAAACTTGCAAACCTTTGTACAAGCCCATTTGGATGTCTTTACACAAGTGTGACAAATTATGTGCAGATGATTAAAGGTTGGAGTTTGTAATGTTATTACATTAGTTTGAACATTATTTTACAAAGCTTGCAACATCTTGTGAGGAAGTAATGATATGCATAAGTGTGAGTGTGCAAGATCGTACATAACCTTGTTTATCTCAATTTTGTATCTAGTATGTTATCGATGTCAACTAACTAATTCCATTATTTTCATATATGTAACAAATGCTTGTATGCCACCTATTTAAGGTAATTCATGTAAATTTCTTAGATAAAAAGGTACATGAGGAGTTTACAGAGTCAGAGAAGGCTTAGAGTGATCTAAAAAATTTAGGAGTAGTCTCTTATTTTGACGCAAAAATCATGCCATGATTTTTTAGAAAAACTTACGGTGATGCTTTGATGTTTTAGAGAAACCCACGATGGGGCTATGACTTATAAAAGAATCATGCGACCTAAGTCCAAAAAGTAACAGTTACAATCGTGGCTTGATTTTGTACTTTATATCATTTTATTTCTTCAATTTGGCATTCCACTTGCCCCATTTTGTTATTTTTTTTGTATTAATATAGGCCCTTGGAATAGGCAAATGTATTAAATGGAAGCTGGGTTTAGTAATGAAAATTCAAGTTTTGAGTCCATGAGTCAGAGATCCATTATTTTCTTAGCTATTTTTTTTAATTGTTAGGTGTTGTATAATTGTCTGAGAAGTTTTGTAAGAAGTTAAAGCATTATGCAGGCTTTGGGGAAGTTGTGAATTATATCTTTGTCCATCGAGGCCATTTGATGGAAGTAAACAAGTACTTGAGAATTATATATTAGAAAGGGGAAGAGTAAGCACCTCACTTTGTTGATGTTTTCTCACATTGATTTTCTCTAGACTAAATTGTTGTGTCTTGTGTTTTGTTGTGTTATTTCTACTTGCATCTTATTTTAATTATATTTCATTTATAACGCCTTATTTAAGCAAAGTAATACATAACAATAAACAAAAAATCATGCATGTGTTATGAGTGTAGAGGATATGTCTCAGTGATTCTTGATATGGAATATCCATGTAATGTACAAATAAATTTGGTATCATAATTGGTTTAGTTTCATTGTGTGTGGTTTTTGTGTGACTATTTTTTTAGTTTTATTATTTTTAGTATAACAACAAGTGATAGTGGTGAAAGTATCATGGTTCCATTATAGCAAGAGATTTCGACAAGGAAGTGGAATAGAGAAATCAAAGGCAAGGCCCGTCTTGTTGAAGAAGTACCTCTATCTGATGAAGAACGGCTTTGAAAGTTAGAAGAAGATGTTGGAGTCCATTATGGGGATTCTCATGGTGAACCTATGTATTTTTATAGAAGTTATCAAAGAAAGTGAGGGCATAAAATATATTGACCATGAGAAGGTGGAAGGAAAGTCCCACATCAACCAAGTTCCACTGCTATTTAAAGATGAAGCAAAGTGTTTAACCATAAATTTAGCTAATGTAGATATATAGGGTTAAGGGGATTAGTTTAGATTTTACATAAGGATGGTGAACTAAACTAATAATCAAGACAATTAATAGAAAACTTAGATAAACAATATTATGAACATATGTAACTGAGATTTCTAAAAATAGTAAAGTACAACTATGGATACATATTACAATGAATTGGAAATAAATGATACTTGGTTTACTATGTGCATGTAGGTCAGGGCAAGAATAGGTTGGAAGTGGACTAGAAGATTATCCTAGAATATTCATCAAATTCTAGGAATATCTTTTTTGTGGCTTCAGACACTCGTATCAGATCTAAATAGTTACATCAACGTAGGTGTTTAACCCTATTGTAGATGTCATGTATAGAATACTAACTATATTTAGATGTGACCAAATAGATCCTTCTGGGATTTTTGTCACCTTTATTGGTGTCTTCAGATGGTGTGCACATGTTTTTTTTCTTTTTCAAATGAACAAACCCTAGCTCTTCACCCTTGGAGTGACTGTAGGAAAAATAGATTAGTAGCCTCACAATGTCGAGCTTACCTAAAGACCCCTCTATCAATGGGTATTGCCTACATAACCAATAATTTGAAGGGAGCCTCAGACTTATGTAGTTCTCCCCTATGTGTTGGCTTATGTGTGCACAAGGGTACAATGTGTGATAAGCAAAGACATGCAGTGACCTAGCTTGTAACTTGGAAAATATGGATCATGGGTTGCTCCTTGAATGTTTCAGACCTATGGAAATATTGTGCCTATGAGTGATATGGAAATAAGGACAAATAGGGTAGGTTTTCTCACTTGAATGCTTGATTGAGTGCTTCTTGGTCTATTGCCTTGTGAGTTGTATGTGATTTCTAGGTGAGGTATGATTGAGAGTTGATCTTGTATATATAACAATCCTTTTTGTAAATATCTCACATTAAATCACTTAGACAAACCTTTTGGATATGTTTATTTTTCAAATTAGATGAATTTTGGTCACTAGACACTTTGTAGGAAAAGTGAACACTTGCATCGACACATGTGCCAGATTAGGATGCAAGTGTCCAGGGAGCTAGAAAACAAGTACACGTCCAAAACTGGTAGTGAAGGATAATAATCAGGTTTAACATTTTTTCATAGTATATAAGGTTTGTTCATTATAATAACAAAGATAGGAATAAGAGATAAGCAATTTAGCACAAAGAAATAGTAAATGTGAGCTTTTCGATAATGGGAAGGTCTAGAACTGAAAGGTATAGCCATGATAGGTATTTGCCAAGTGTACAAGATTGATAAACTATGTAAATCAAATTCTAGTATCTATATTTTCCCCCATTTAATCTAGTAATAAAATTGGTAGTTTAAAGGAAAGAAATACATACCTGGGTGTGTATAACACACCTCGCCTTTACATGAACCTAAGTTAAGTTCTTTATTGGTAGCTGACCTGCAACCAAAAACATGTTAAAATATATAATTATTTTATTAAATATGAAATTTAAATAATTATAAATGTTTGAAAGTAGGAAGAGCAATGTTAGGAGTACACATATGTGTTGATGCAATCATCTTGCCTTTTAGCAATTTGATTTGAAAGGATGCTTCATTATGAAGCATTAAAGCTAAGATTATGATAATTATGAACCTGCAAGTGTGTGTGTGTGTGTGTGTGTGTGAGGAATCATGCCCCCAATCTTGGTGTAAATGTGAGTTGCAACACGACCATTGAGTTTGTTTCATCTCAATCACACAACACAAATATGTGCATAATCAGGTGAGTGTGAGTGATTGATCAACTCACAATATATAGGTGAGGATGGATGATTTAATAAAACCTAGCCTATAAGTCTAGTAATCAAATATAACTTATAAATTTGGTAAGATTGAGTGATTTAATCAACTCAACATTCTAAATTTGAATCAAATGTTGCAGTAGATTGGCTCGATAATAATTTGTAATAGTCCATACTAGTTATGATAACAGTCCATAATAGTATTTTAAATCTAAAAATTGATTTTATTTTACAATTTTAGGTTCCCTTTGCATGACATATGCACCTCATATATGTCTAAATCTGAAATCTAGGTATAATAACAATACCAATGTATAGAATGTTGCCACAAATATGTATCTAAATCATATAATTGTGAAATTTTGAAATCAATACAAGTGTGGACAACATGTTTCTATAACATGCCCCAAATGTAATCTATAGAATCTAAGAGATGGTGTAAACGTGGAGAACATGTTTCTATAACATGCCCCAAATGTAATCTATAGAATCTAAGAGATGGTGTAAACATGGAGAACATGTTTCTATAACATGCCCCAAATGTAATCTATAGAATCTAAGAGATGGTGTAAACGTGGAGAACATGTTTCTATAACATGCCCCCACTGTAATTTGGAGATGTTAAATACTGAATAAGTGTGGAGGTCATGCCTTTTTGACATGCCCCATTTGAAATATGAAATTGTGGAAGTCATACCTCTATGCCATTCCCCCACTGATATGCCCCCCTTTTGAGATGAGGGGAAGTATAATATGGTAGTTACCTTACCTCAAAAGGATAAGATAAATCTATAAGTTGTATATGAACCATGTAGCATATATGAGTAACATGTCTAGGTATATATAGCATGGAGGCACACAATATGTGATCACATCAAGTCCTAAGATGCATGATGTAAATGATGGAAACATTTATATATTAGAAGTATAGTTTCAACAAGTAATCAAGCACACCCACAAGAGCATTCAAAAGGAAAGCAAAAGGAAAATGGTCCAAGGAGACCTCATAGTAGGGGCATGCTCAAGTGCAACACAATCTAAGGGACATGACTTAGTCAAATGTCCACAAAGCATACATTGACATACTTAAATGTTCATATAACCAAAAATGACATAATTAAATGTCCAAATAGGTGCACAAAAGCACAGGGGCCACAATCAATGGAGCATATTCCAATGTTCAAACATGAAATATAAGGCAAGACAATCACAATAAAGGAAGTCACTTAAGAAAGTGCATAAATAAAAGCATGTAATATAGGATACCAACATGAACACATCATACTAGTTCTAACAAATATGTGTTTGTAAAAATGTTAAGTATATAGATCAAGTACACTTTGAAAGGTATAAGCATGGATATAGGCATGTGTAAGTATAGAAGCACAAACATGATACTAGAAAGTGATCATATAATAACATAACTGAGTTATATCATGATAAAATAAGTAGGTACCCCCAACATACTTATGACGTGAGTGGAGTGAAGGCCCAACATTTGTATATGCATATATCATGTATTTGGTTGTGTCTGCATCACACTTAAATGAAGCATGAAACATGTGTATATAGGACAAAATGATATTCTATAAACTAACATGGAGCAAACAACATATGTATAATAAATAATACAATGAGGACCATGTTGATTGTTTTTGGTGTTTTTGATTTTTTTGAATGTTTTTGTATTTTTTGATTTTTTTGATTTTTTTAGAAAAGGAAAAATATAGCCAATTATCCCATCTAATGGATGCTCATCTAGAAGTTCTCTAAACTCTAAATATGGTATATCAAATTGGTGTTACTACCGAGGAACACGTATAAGTGTAATATCTGGCATTGTAGGCTCTATGATGCTTATGCATACATGTCATAGACTTTGTGGTCTCAAAGAGGTAATAAAATAAGTAGGGTTTTATTGAACCCATAATTTTGTGCTTTTTAGTTTAATTTAATTAGCAATAATAGGAACATGTTTATTTTCTCTAGTTAATTGAGTATGTTATATAGTAGTAGATAAGGATTCTGTCGAATCCACTATGTATCTCTGATGTAATGGTCTCTTGAGTATGGGCCACCTAGGAAAGGGGATTTTCTATTTCTTACCCTTTCATGGATGATTAAGCTTAGTAAGTTTGATAATTAGTTGTATTAGAATAAAAAAAAATTGTTCAAGTGGATGTTCATATGAAATTATGGACATTATAATTACCCTATTGGTATGAATGTATTTAACACACCCATGCATTATGGTAGGTATTGTGGAGAGTTTATGTATCCAAGGTCATCCCAATAACATATCAAGGACTACCATGTATGGTATAACTAAGAATGCAATGACCATATGTGTTGTGCAAATCTATAAAGGTAAATCAATCTCACCAAGAACATGTTGTGAGATCCCATTGAATACTTTGACCATTTTGGTCGAAGGGTAAAAATCATTATGTGTATATCCCAAATGTGCAAGTAATGTCATGGTGAAAACATTATTGCTAAAACCATTATCAATTATAACACTGTGAATAGGTTGGTGATCAAGATATGTAGGAATAAATAATGAATGAAGATCTAAGTGATCATCCATAATCTCATTGTCATCGAAAGTAATATAGGGTCTCTAAACCATAAGAGGTATGTGTCGTGTATAAGTACCAATAACACCATCTAATGGGTTCTCATAATGTGGTGTAAATGGATGTGAATTATATGCCATTTGCACTTCCATATTCTTCTGAGAATGATCTTGTAAGGGATCACTAAACATGTTTTGGTTTCGACGGTCACTAGGTTGTGACCCTGAATCTTTTGGAGGATAATCAAATGTAAGTTATTGGTTATCAAGATGGCATTGGATATTATGCTTTAAGGTATAACATTGGTTAGTATAATTTCAAGGGTCTTGGTGATAACCACAATAAGCATTGGCATCGTATCCATGAGGTAGAGGTATGCTCATATTAATCTCTATGGGAGGGAGAGATATGAGATGAAAATATACAATATTCTTAATTAGTAAAGTTGGAGACTCAAGTAATCATGAAAATCATCTCCTTAGTGCATTAGATAAGACAAGCCAATTATTTTCATGTGACACTCCATTAATAATTATATTTATTTCCTTTTTAGGTTCTGTAGGTTTGACCTTGTAGCTTCATCTGATATGAAACTTGATATTAGAAGTAGTCGATGTGTTTGCCACATATTTAATCTTTTTCAATGAAATGAGTTTCATTTTAGCGATCTCAAACAATATGGAATAAGTCATCAAAATATTTGAAATTTTTGAAAACAATGGACTCATGTAATGGGGCAAGCAAACTTTGCTTGAAGATGTCTGAAACCTCTTTATCTACCATTTGATTTGTCATTTCGACAAAATTATCTTATACCTCAAGACATATTAATTGATATTTTCAATATCCATTAATAATTATATTTGTTTCCTTTTTAGGTTCTGTAGGTTTGACCTTGTAGCTTCATCTGATATAAAATTTGATATTAGATGTAGTCGATGTGTTTGCCACATATTTAATCTTTTTTAATGAAATGAGTTTCATTTTCGCAATCTCAAACAATATGGAATAAGTCATCAAAATATTTGAAATTTTTGAAAACAATGGACTCATGTAATGGGGCAAGCAAACTTTGCTTGAAGATGTTTGAAACCTCTTTATCTACCATTTTATTTGTCATTTTGGACAAAATTATCTTATACCTCAAGACATATTCATTGATGTTTTCAATCTAAGCATAGGATACCTTTTCGGTAATGGTGATAGAAAAGTGTGCCAAAAATTGATCTTCAAGAGGTTTGTATGCTTTTACTGATTGGATTGGTAAATGATAGAACCACCTTAAAACATAGTCCTTGAGGCTCCTTGGAAATAGTTTAGTCAATAGTTTTTCATTGGATGCATAATCAAGACATGCCACATAGAAAGATCAAATCTACTATTTAGGATCACCTTTGACAACATAAAATGTGATCTTAGGTGAAACAAAAATAATTGGCAAGGGGTTAAAATATATCTCAAGTGCAAGAGGGTTATGCAACACCTCTTGTGAATCAATAACATAAGGTGGCTTCATAGAATTTTTTTCAATATTAGTAACCTTAGCTTGCAAAAGTTTTATAGTTTGTAAAAGATCTTGCACATTTTTCTCAGTAAGGTTTGAAGTTTGAGAAGACACTAAAGGAGATGTACCCATGGTTTGTATTGATATAGGCATTCAAATTGTTAAATGGGTTGAAGTTCCAATGTTTCCCATGGAAGATGTAGCAATAGTGGGATTTATTTTAGAGAACAATGGTGTAAATACATAATCTGTGCCCCCATTATATGTATGAAGTGATGATGTGATCAAGGGGATGGTTACAAGAATATGGGGATGTCCCATAGCTCTAATAACACGATCAATAGATGCACCTAGTTATTCATCTATGTTTTTTTCTTTTTTAGTTTTAAATATGGTTTTTATGATCTGATCAAGATCTTCAGGGGTTTGATGGATTCACTCTCAAAATAGAGAAATAACTTGCACTTGCTCTTGATCTATTTTCTCATGTTCATTATTTTCAACATATTCATTGTTTTCATTATCAAAATCTTCTTCTATGATAACATCTTAAACATTTTGTTCATTTTCATCATTAGCACTTATATTAGGTATATGGTTTGATACTTAATGGGATTAGATAATGTGGGTATCTAGGGTTAAGGGGATTAAATTACCTTTTACACAAGGATGGTGAATTAAAGTAATAGGCAGGCCAATTAATAAAAAAAATCTAATAAATAGTATTATGAATTTATGCAACTTAAAGTAATAGGCAGGCCAATTAATAAAAAAAATCTAATAAATAGTATTATGAATTTATGCAACTAATATTGTTAAAAATAGTAAAGTATAACTATTGATATATATTGTAATGAATTGGAAACAAATTATATGTAATTGGTTTACCGTGCATATATAGGTCTAGACAAGAACAAGCTAGAAGTGGACTAGAAGATGATCCTATAACAATCATTAGATTTTGGGAGTATCATTTTTGTGTCTTTAGATGCTTGCATCAGATCTAGATAATTGAGTCAACAAGGTGTCCAATCCTGGCATAGGTGTCCTATATGAAATATTGACTGGATCTAGATGCAACCAATTAAACCCTTCTAGGTTTTATGTTGCCTTTTTTCTAGTGTCTTAATATAGAACCCATATGATATCACTCTTTTTCAAATGATCAAACCCTAGATCTCTACCCTTGGAGTGACTATGGGAAAAATGATTCAGTGTGCTCATAATGTCAAGCTGCCTTAAAGACCCTTCTATCATTGGGTGTTGCCTACATATCCAATACTCTGAAAAGGGCCTTAGACTTATGTAGTTCTCCCATATGTTTTATCTTGTGTGTGCACAAGGGTACAATGTGTGATAAGAAAATACATGCGATGACCTAGCTTCTAACTTATAAAATATGGTTCATGGGTTGATATGTGAATGTTTTAGACTGATGTAAATATTACTCCTATGACTGATATGGAAATAGAGATAAATAGGGTAGGTTTGATCATTTGAATGCTTGATTGAGTTCTTCTAGGTATATTACCTTGTGAGTTGTATGTGATTTCTAGGTGAGGTATGAATGAGGGTTGATCTTGTATATATACCAATTCATTTCACAAATATATTGCACAAAAACACTTAGGTTGACCTTTTCAATATATTTATTTTATAAATTGGATGACTTTTGGGTACTAGACATTTTGTAATAAAAGTGGACACTTGCATCGATGCATGTGTCTAACTGGGATGTAAGTGTCTAGGGAGTTGTATAGATCTAAAATTGGTAGTGAAGGATAATAATTAGGTTTAGAGATTTTTGCACATTATAAAAGACCTGATCATCAAAATAACAATGGTCAGACTAAGAGATAAGGAATTTATCACAAATAAATAGTGAATGTGAACCTTTCAAGAGTGGGAAGGTCTATAACTAAAAGGTGAAACCATGATAGGTATTTCCCCAAGTGTACAAGACTGATTTATTATATAAATTATATTTTAGTATCTACACAAATATTAAGATTCAACCATATGGAGATATGAATGTAGAGAGGATAAACCATTGGCTAATTGACCTTGAGGTATATTTCAGTTTACATCAAATTAATGCGAGTTGTAAAATTTATTTTACAAGTTTAAAATTAACCAATCATACTTTAACTTGGTTTGGAAGATATGTTCATACTTTGATTGTTAAGAAGCTTCCTCCCTTTTCTAAATTCAATGAATTTAAAATTACGATCAAGATTTTTTTATCCTTTTTGTTATGAGGAAGAGAGGGCCATGTATTGGCAATATATTAGGTAAAATCAAGGCCAAAGTGTGTAAGAGTATAGTTTAAATGGGCAAGGGTATAGCCAACTATTACAACCTGATGAATTACATGGGTATATTCTATATCCCTTTGAGGAGACTTTTGCTCTTGTCCAAGACTAAAAATGTAGATGAGGCTTGTTCTCAAGCTCATTACTTAGAGATGGACAAAACGAAGGGTCCATATACCTCACCAAGCATGCTAAAACAATAAGGTGGTTATAAGCAAAAGGGAAAAGGTAAATGGAAAAGTAAACATAATGCTACTACTAATTTTTTATCAGAAGAATACTAAAAGGAATTATGGGTATTTTGATGTTGATAATCATTCAAAGGAGACTTATTGGAAGTTGCATTCATATAAAGACAAGAAGAAAAATAAGGCTTTAAATTCATTCTAAAGGAAATAAGTTGGGTGTAGCTCCAATATGGATGAGACATTATATTTTACCTCTATTCATTAGGAGGTATGTCTAGGTAGCAATAATGCTCAATATAAAGGTGAACTTACAAAATTTTTCCACATTAAATTTCAGAATAAGAAGATAAAAGTTGATGCTCTTTCTTATTCTTGCTCTCAAGAAAATTTGATAAGAAATGAGTTGGTGGACAAGTTGGGGTTAGAAACTTACAATCATTATAATCCATATGAATTGGGTAGGTAAAATAAGGATTAAAGTAAAAAATGAACAAATAATGCTAGGTTAAGTTTGGCATTAATGAATATTTAATTGATGAAGTAATAGTGCATGTTATGTCATTTGATATATGTGGTATAATGTTTGACATCCCATACATGTATATTCAGGATGAAATTTTCATATGAAGAGCCAATTAATACCATCTGGTGAAGGATATTAAAAGATACATCATTATAGCCTATAAAGGCAATTCAAAGATCTCCTTGGAAAGTACCTCTTAAGCCAAAAAGTTGAGTAATGCTAGTGGGAAGTTTGCTTTACTTATTTTATGAGATATACAAGATAACTAAATGGTTGCACATAATAATTATTATACCATGTTTAATAACAAAGAGAAGAAACAAATGAGAGAGTTAGTGCAATAGTTAAACAATTTTTCCAAGAGCCTACAAATTGCCACCCGTGAGGCCTATTCAACACAAGATTCAGTTAATACTAGATATTCCACCTCCAATTCTAGGTCTTTATCGACAATCCTTGTGGAAGCCAATAAGGTAAAATAATAATTATAGTATTTGATTAATTAAGGTGTAATACTTCTTAGTACTTCTCCATGTAGTACTCCAATTATTTTATTACCTAAGAAAGATGGTTCATAGAGAATGTGTGTTGATTATAGAGCACTCAATAAAATAACCATGAATAATAGGTACCATATTCCATGAATTGATGCTAAATACATTAATAATTTAGATCTAAATTTGGGTGTCATTAGGTAAGGATTAAATAAAAATACATATACAAAACAACTTTCAAGTCAAGGCAAGCGTTATATGAATGGTTGGTATTAGATTTTGAGTTATGCAATGCCCAACCCACTTTCATGTGATTGATGAATGAGGTATTGAAGCCATTCATAAATGTTTTTGTTATTGGTTACTTGGATGATATTCTTGTTTGCAACACAACTTATGATGAACATATAATTCATTTAAAACAAGTTTTTCAGGATTTAAAGGAGAACAAGTTATTATTGAATGAAAATAAGTGTGTATTTGCACAACAATCACTTGTCTATTTAGAGTATGTGGTTGGAGATTGAAAGTTGAGAATTGATTTAGAAAATGTAGAGGCCATCATGAATTTGACTAAGTCTTCCAATGTGACTAAGATAATAATTTTTGTAGGTGTTCTTAAACATTTGAGGAATTTCATTAAGGATTTATCATCCATAGATACACCTTTGCATACAATTACAACATGGGGTAAGTCTCTTGCTTGGGGTGAGAAATAAAAGGATGCATTTTTTAACTATAAACATAAGATTAACAACTCTATTTTTAGATTACCTAACTTCCAAAAATATTTTGAGGTAGAAACATATGCTAGTAACTATGTGTGGACACTAAAATTAACATTTAATGCTAAAACAATGCACTTGTGACCACACTTAACATATTATCAATTCCATAGTTTCAAACCACTATTCCTTTACTTCTATGCAGATGAAATTCTATATTAAAGTAACTCTGATACTAAATGTTCTTACTCCTCATTCCAAGTAGCTTAGACTAATTACTTGATTGATTCATATTTCTACTTTAGTTGTCTCCATTCTTCAAATGAAACCGCTCCTTCAAGATAATCCCGTAGGTTGGTCATGTCTAAATCCACCAGTTTTGTCTTCTTGCCAATTAACAATTGATTGACCAAATTCAAATTCATCTTAACAGGTCATTTCAAATGTTTCAAAATCCCAATTCAAGAAAATACCCAAAATCCCACTATATAAGCACATTTTGTACTCATTTATGAGGGGAACTTTAATGATAACAAATACTAGATATTAACTAATTGCGCATTGAGAGGAAAGTACCTATTTTTCCCAATTATGAAGCCACACAACCCAAAAATCCCTTAGTTGGGTCTAAATACAATAGAAATATTACAAGTTATTTATTGAAGCACAAAATCACACAAGGATTACACCTGTATATATCATTTCACAAGTATTGTACACACACCATCTTAACATGGGAGAACTAGATGGAGTTTGATCCCTCTTCAAAGTATTGGTATGTAGGAAACACTCAACACACAAGGTGTTAAGGTCAAGCAAAATCCTATCCCCTTGCCCATTGCCCCCATTTATAATATTTATTCCCTTTTCCCATTAAACTAGGGGTTTGAGTGAAGAAAAAGGCACACATTAACTCCCATAGTGAAGTGAAGATATCTACATATACATTCATGATCTATAGTTATAGGCTCACTTGTTAAAACTTACTCAGAGGGAAAAAAACCCTAAAGTATGATGCTATGACCTACAGACATTAGTGCAAACCGATCAAGTCCAAACAATCTAACCTTGTTTCAGGATAATGCAAAGCCTTGTCCCTGATTCACAACAACCTCACACAGTCTCACAGTCAATTTTACAATCATTGTTGTAGTCTTACAGACCTGAGTTCTAAATAAGTCATTCATTTCTTAGTAATTTCCACTTTTAGTACATTTCTAAAAATAGTAAGTTGTAAAGCAGTCATGTGTATTATTGTATATCTTATGCAGTCTAATGTACTCAATAATTTGTCTTGATAAGATTAATAACTCTTAATCCAAATTTTGATAAAACATATTGGCAAAATTATTTATTATTGAATATTGTAAAACCCTAACCATTCATGTTTTTAGGGTTTCGTTACTTCCTTTTATTGTTTACAATTGTTGTATTAGGGTTTCCAAATTTATTAAATTCTTTGCCAACAAAAATATTTTAGGTTTATATTTCACATTTTATGCAATCTAAGAAACTTGTTTCTAACTCTCTTGTAAGAAGTGTTAGACTAAATGGTAGTCAAGTTGAGCATATTTATATATCTTTTGTTAAAACATACAAAATAGATAAGAACAATGGTATGCCAAGATCTTCAGATAATAATGAATAAGTTGAATATGTGGAAGTGCATGACAATACTTTAGAACAAGAAAAATATAATCAAGACAACACTGAATATTAAGATGAGTATTAATATGTAGTTCTACCTAAAAATGATGAAAAACCAAAGCCTAATAAAGTGCAAATATTAATATTTTTTGAAAAAAAATCATGAACAACCTTAGGATTATCATAAGATTTTACAAACTCTTTTAGAAATTAAAAGGGTAAGTATAGATCAATCCTATGAGACATGTATTGCTATGGGTTCCTTGCCTATCTCTGCATCATTAAATACAAATTTTATACCAACATATACTATGGGTTAAACCCAAGGGTTTCAATATATCACTATGCCAATCCTACTCAGTCATTATTTGCACCACATTTGGTTAACACACATTCTATTGATAATGTACAATCCCTTATGCAAAATATTGCAACTCTGCAAACTAAGGTGATACATTTGGAACAAAATGATTTGAAACCTAATTATACACTTGACTCATATTATTTACTACATACTCCATTGGCTCAACATATTTCACCCTATCCTTTACCACCTAGTTTTGTGGGAACTAAGCTTACATTGTATGATGGAAAAGGTGACCCTGAGCAACATTTGAGAGCATTTCACACAACACATTTGGACTATACATCCAAAGATAGGTTGTTGACCAATATATTTCCCAAGAATTTAAAAGATTATGATCTAAGATGGTTTTATGATTCACCATATCAGTCAGTTCATGCATTTAATCCTTTGTTGGATTTATTCCTTGCACATTTCTCAATTAAAATAAGTCAAAATATGTCATATGTTTGGATTGCACAACTCAACTAAGAATCCAATGAGCCTATCACAAATTATGTATTATTATATAATACCATGCTATACAATATGATGAATCCTATGGTAGATAAGGAATTGTAAGACTTATTCAAACAAAGTTTACTCCCACCTTTACATAAATTTATTATGTTTAATAATTTGCTATCATTTATTGATTTATGCCACACAGTTAAAGAAAAAGAGGTTAATTTATTGGCAATGAATAAGCTAAAATATGTAACCTAGATTCTACTTTTAATACAAAGAATCTAAGTAAGCCACCTTATAGGGTGAAGCCATGTAAAAATAAGAGTGAGTCAAGGAAAATAATGAATGTAGTTTCAGAACTTACTCAACATATTGTATTATCCACTCTTCCAAGGAGAAACATTACCAAATTTATATAATCTCCCTATAGGGTGTTACAAAATTTATTGAAATGTCACCTCATATTGCTCCCTCCCATTAAACAGGTTGACATGAGTAAACTTATTCCAAAATCATTTGATCAAAATGATTTTTGTGATTTCCATAGAGCACTAAGGAAGTCTACCAACAAATGGATTAGCTTGAGACATAAGATACACTATTTCATATAGGATAATATCATTGATGTGGGTACATCTGCTAAAAGTACAAAGGTAAAAACAAGTGAGAGTATAAAAATGAATATATTCACAGATCCTTTCCCTAAACATATAGGCCAAGAAACATTAGATAAATCATAAGTGCATTACACATATAATGCACATCCTCCATCATCTTCTTGTCATCCTCATATAGAGGCACAACATCCTTTGAATGAAATTATTAGTACATATCACATTTTAACACCATCTGGACCAATTATTACATTCATAGAATATGAGATAGTAGATTATGATTTTGATTTGCACTCTTTTTTCATTCGAGCTTACATTGATCATCAACCTATATAGAGTGTTATGGTTGATAATGATTAAAGTGTGAATATGTGAACCATCTCACTTCTTTCCCATTTTGGATACACAAATAAGGATATAATTTATACAACAATAATAATTAAGGGATTCAATAGACATGTTCAGTGTTCTATTAGTGAGATCACATTACCAATATAGGTTGGTCCAACACATGTGGCCACCAAGTTTATATTAGTACTCAATGCATAAGCCTTTGATATGTTATTGAGATGTACTTGGATTCAATAAATTCATGTATTAACTTATACAGTACATAAAATTTTGAAATACATTTTTACTAATGAGGTTATCACTATTCATGGTATTCCATTTGAACACCCCCTTCATCCAAAGGTTATTGTTGACACTGTGGATTGCACCCTTGAGAGAAGGTTGTGCTTCTCTCTTCCATGTGGCACAATGGAGACTCCTCTCTTGCTTGTGGGTTTGGCAAAATTGAGGGGAGAATCTCTAGATAAGGGCTAGTTCCCTTTGATGGATCTCTGGGTTATTTCACTACTACTATTAATATATAAAAGCGGGGGTTGAAAAGAGAGAAAAGTTACTAAAATAAGAACCTAAACTAAACAGTGATGCACCAAAAATGGTTGATCTACTTAGCTTGAACATACACACACTTCATTTGATATGAGAAATTCTTCTACATCAGTGAGCTAAGGGTTCTCTGGAGATATAGGGAGGAAGAACTACCAGAGGTGTTCTAAGACACACTATGGTAGCCTGTTCACATGCACCTATACTCTGCTATGGACACTTCTAGCTGACCTGCAAGAGAAGAACTCACAATACACTAGACATGCTGGAATCATTATGTGAAAGCATAAAATAAAATGACTTAACACAAGACAAAACCATAGACATATGCAAAAGTGTAAACTCAAAATGGAGGTAAAAATGCTATGTATTGATTCAAGGTAAAATCATGTAGGGCTTCACCATACAAGCTGAGAGATGCCTCTCAAATGAGAGTTTTACAATATATATATAGAGAGAGGAAGCAATGGCACCCTTTTGGAAAAGACTTTGGCGCCCTTTTTACAAGTGGCCCATGTGCGTTGAGAACATCGGGAAGAGGAATCCATTTAAAGATAATGTTGTGTCAGCTGCCAGTTTTGACTTTTAGTGTTTAAAATATATTAAATGTCATGTGTGAAAACATGGGCCACATTGTTTGTCTGAAAACAAGACCCCTTGTTCAAGACATTCACACGGTTGTCTAACCATTAATGCAAAATGAGGAAAAAATAGGCCACACCATTCACTATTTGTGCTCCTTGATCCATTTCATAGGGACCATCCCAACTGTTATAATAACTCTCCTGCCGATGCCTCCCTTTTGCCACCTAGGCTATTTTCTCCATATCTCATTATTTTGTCTCTTCCTGGCTTTGTCTTTTCCTAGAATTTGAGCTCTCGGGGCTATCTTATCATCCTTTGATGGCTCTTTGGGCTCTTTTCACAACAGGCTCTTCCTTTTGGCCCTAAGGCCTTTGAATTCCTTTAAGTTCATGCTCAAGCATTTAAAGATCAATGGCTATTCTATTGCCATGAATTTGACGTCTGTGGGGACATCATCAGACATCTGGATTCCAACGACTAGTTCACGATGCTCAATTTTGACGTCTTCGGGCCTGTCACCCCTTGGTCAATTCCTTTGGCTTTACTTTCCTTCAGCTTTCTTGGCTCTCATCTTTCTTTCCAAAGTGTTTCTTTGACCGGGCTTAGTCTTTGAACCCTCTCGAAAGGGAGGGTGTCCCTTCGGGGTTTGAGAAAGGTCCCTTTCATGGTCGTTGAGAGTCTCCCACAAGGGCACCTACCCTTTGGGGTCCTTCAGACTCCCTTGGTTCTCAAATCCTTCAGACAAAATGTCTGAAGGAATTCCTACAAACATTTTGTTGAAGGAAATCTTTCCTTTATGTCTTTTCTCGCTTGCTACTTTTTGTCAAGATTTTTCGTTGGGAAAATTTCTTCAGATAAAATGTCTGAAGGAATTCCTTTGGGCATTTTTTCTGAAGGATTTGCCTTGTCTCTTTGCCACGGATTTCTTTCTGAAGGATAATCTTTCAAAGTTTGGTTCCTTTTCTACCTTGTTCACTTTCCCAAAGGAACACACTGCCTTCCGCAAGGGCAAATCAAGTCCAAAGATACCCTTTGGACTTTTGCAATGGTCCATTTGCTCATCACCTGCCCCCCACAAGGGCTGCTTGGTCTCCAAAATTACCTTTCAAAAAAGTTACAAAGGTTTTTATTGTCATTTGGGTGCCCCTCACAAAGGCACCTACCCTTCAGGTTTTTTGGAAGTGATCCTTTGGCCCTTTCTTTCTTTCAGGAAAAACCTCTGACGAATACCTTCGAACAAAAGTTTGAAGGAATTCCTTCAAATTTATTTTGCCTTATTTTTTCTCTGAAGGAAAACTCTACCTTTTTAGCCCTCTTTCTAAGTGTTTTCTGCCCTCCTTTGGCCCTTTGAACTTGGTTCATTTTGCCAATAAAAGGCCCTCTAAAGCAGTTTATTTGCTCTATCAAATTCCTGTATAATCATTCCTTCTAATCCCACCTGTTCTTTCCGTACCAAATGCTTGAAGTTGAGCCTTTTCCATGCCAAGAGGGAAAAATGAGTTAAAGAAGCATAATTCTGCATTATCCTTCATGTTTGGGTGTGGAAATGGGAAGAAAAGAGAAGGAAGACCAATTTTTGCCCACGGGACCAAAAATGATCAATAATTTGGTGATTCCCAGGGGAAGCATGCCTGTTATGCTTAGAAACCAGTAGCCTCAAAGTCCATTTGGCACAGAGTCAAAACATAGCTTTAAAAAGGTTAGCGACAGCCCTGAGAGATCCAAGAATCAATCATGAAGCTTTTACCTCAAAAACAAAGGAAAACACACACAACAAAGGCTAAAAAACACTACACCTGTGCAAACAACACTTAGGGAAAATAGGGAAAGAAAAATTGAAAGCAAACTACTATGTACAGCTAACCATGTATATATGCCTCCCTCCTGGATCAAAGGGAAAACTTCTTAATTCTCCTTCATGGCAAGAAAACTTATGGTGCTAGACAAGTGGCTAAATAGAATGGAGATTTGGTGACTTGCTCTTCTTGTCTGCCACCTTGATTGGCTCATATCCAAATGAATTGGGGGCAAACATGCTTCCAACATATATGTATTATTTTTGTTCTTGGAAGCTTACCTCCTACTGGTTCTTCATGTTGGTGTGTTTCATCAAGAAATCATTGGTTGTTGGCTCATCATCATAAGCCCTTTGATATGCATCATGGATTGGCTTGTCCCCTTCTGCTTCATTGAAGACCCTGTCAAACTCATCTTCTGCTTGATCATGGCTCTCTTGAAGAAGGGTGATTGTTGTGATGTCTAAAATGAGATCACAGACTAATTACTCATCCCATAGAACATCACCTTCTTATGCAAGGCTCTCTTCTTCAAAGCTTTCCTCAAGATAGACAAGCCTTTCCTTTTTCTGCTCAAAGACTAGAGTCTCTAGTTGTTCAAAGACATCCTCCTAATCCTCCTCCAACTTAGGTTCCATGACATGTTCATCCTCCTGGATGACTTCAAAAATATCATCTTTAGATTCACCAACCTCTTGAAAGGATAAATCTGAAAGCTTGTAGTCCCTTTGCATACTTATTTGAGTCCCAATGTTGCATTCTCCACCCTTAGCCATCTCATAGCCTCCTTGAAGAAGAGTGTAACTTGCCCAAATGACTTCAAAAAAATCATTCAAAACATGATCAATAATCTGTCCATGCTCCTTCATGATGTCTTGAAAAGTGAGAGAAGAGTCAAAGATCATCTCTTCCTCATCAGAGATAGAGGCAAAAGTTTGTGACTTGTCTTCTTGTTCATCAAAGGGGGTACCTATGGTGATCTCCTCCTCATATGCACTCCTAAAGTCTCCCTGATCAGTCATGAACTGAGCATACTCCTCTTCACTTAATTCCTTTAAGATGGATTCCTCAACACAAGAGAAACATTCTTCATTTACCAGGCAAGGAGGTGGAACACAAGGAGTGTCAAAATCAAGTTGGGAATGGAAAGCGGGGGATCTTTTTAAAAACTTATGAGAAAATGGGGGCAGACCTTGGGCCAAAATCACTTGATTTTTGTCTCTCTACTTGACCAATAGTTTATCAATATCAAAATTAGTTGAAGGATTGGTAGAAGGGGTGTTTTTTGGTGTAGGTTCCTCTCTGAGGTCTGAAACCTCTATCTCTCTTTCACTAAGCAATCTCACCTTTACCTCTAATTCCTCAATTTGCTTAGCTAGATTTTCTTGAAAGAGACTTTCTTTGGAGCTCATAGGAATCATCATGGGAATGGGGAGTGCATGAAGGTTGACATGGAGTACAAGAAGATTCTTGAGGAAGGGTGGGAGGGACTTGAAAAGGACTAGCCTCATTTTGTACCTCACACTCTTAGACAATGTCTTTCTCCTCCTTATTGTTCCATGACTCAATGACTTTACTCCAGCTCATGATATTAGGACTATAAATATCCTTTTCTAGTGATAGGGCTACAATGTGAGAGGGTAGTGAGGGTTTGGATTCCACTTCCCTTGCTGTCAACATAGAATGTTGCATTTGAATATTTTCCAATTCAATCTGCTTATCAAGATTGGCCTTAAACATAAGATTTACTATTTCATAACTCTCCTCAACATGATTGGGGAAAGGACTTTGACAGGCTTGACTTGGCTTATGTGTAGGGGCTGTGTATGTCTGATATGAAACTTGGGGTAGTGGGTATGCAGGTTGATAGACTTGTTAAGGCTGCCTCTCATGAATACTCAGCTTCTCTTCCAAAGATGCAATCAAACCACTCACATCTAGCATCTCATTTGTAAGCCTTTGCCAATTGGCTCTTTCAATAGGAGTCCATTCAATCTTAACCAGATCTAATGCATTTATCACTTGATGGATGAAATGATCAAGAATTTCTTGGCCACATCCCCTTCTAGTGTCAAGCTCCACTACATACTTTTCATATCCCAGCAGTGCTTGTTTGAAGGTGGAAATGGGTTGATTGGCAAAAATATTAGGTTGAGTAGGAGAAGTAACACATTGAGAAGACCGGGCATAAGACTGATATAGCTCATGACAGGGTTGAGACTAGTCGTATTGGACCCGATAAGGATTAATACAAGGCTGGTAAGGATCATAGCTAAGCTAGCCAAGGACTTGCTCAAACTGAGGAGGAAGAGGCAAAGCTCGAAATGTTTCACCAGCATGCAAAGGGCAAAACTCATAATCGTATGCATCCTTGTTGCTTGAGATGATTCCATGAACAACCTGAGCTTGATCAAAATTATATGAAGGAAAACAAGGTCCATGGTTTTGAGTAATGGAATTATACGTACCAAACTGTGATTTCTTGATGGCACCAGGACTGCTTAATCAGCTGATTTAACTCAGAGTCACCATTAGTGTTAATGAAAAGCCTCCAAAGGCTGGTTGGTTGAAGAACACACCAAAATCAACTATTTAGACAAAAATAGATCCCACCAGGTGTGCCAAAAATTGTTGACACTGTGGATTACACCCTTGAGAGAAGGCTGGCCTTCTCTCTTCCATGCGGCACAATGGAGACTTCTCTCTTGTTTGTGGGTCTAGCAAAATTGAGGGGAGAATCTCTAGATAAGGGCTAGCTCCCTTTGATGCATCTCTGGGTTATTTCACTAATATTGCTAATATATAAAAAGGGGGGTTGAAAAAAGAGAAGGGTTACTAAAAATAGAACCTAAACTAAACAGTGATGCACCAAAAATGTTTGATCTACTTGGCTTGAACATGCACACACTTCATTTGATATGATAAATTCTTCTGCATCAATGAGCTAGGGGTCCTCTACAAATACAAGGAGTAAGAACTACCAGAGGTGTTCTAAGACACACTATGGCAGCCTGTTCACATGCACCTATACTCTGATGTGGACACTTCAGGTTGACCTACAAGAGAAGAACTCACAATACACTAGACATGTTGGAATCATTCTATGAAAGCATAAAATAAAATGACTTAACACAAGACAAAACCATAGACATGTGCAAAAGTGTAAACTCAAAATGGAGGTAAAACTGCTATGTATTGATTCAAGGTAAAATCTTGCAGCGTTTCGTCATACAAGCTAAGAGATGCCTCTCAAATGAGAGTTTTACAATATATATATATAGAGAGAGGAAGCAATGGTGCCCTTTTAGAAAAGACTTTGGTGCCCTTTTTACAAGTGGCCCATGTGCATTCAGAACATCGAGAAGAGGAAACCGTTTAAAGAGAATGTTGTGTCAGCTGCTAGTTTTGACTTTTAGTGTTTAAAATATATTAAATGTCATGTGTGAAAATGTGGGCCGTGCCATTTTTTTGCAAAAAATATCCCTTGTTCAAGACATTCACACAGTTGTCTGACCATTAATGTAAAATGAGGAAAAAATAGGTTGTGCCATTCACTGTTTGTGCTCCTTGATGACCATTTCATAGGGACTGTTCCAACCATTGTAATAACTCTCTTGTTGATGCCTCCCTTTTGCCACCTGGGCTATTTTCTCCATATCTCACTATTTTTTCTCTTCTTGGCTTTATCTTTTCTTGGAATTTGAGCTCTCAAGGCTATCTTATCATCCTTTGTTGGCTCCTTGGGCTCTTTTCTCAACGGGCTCTTCCTTTTGGCCCTAAGGCCTTTGAATTCCTTTGGGTTCATGCTCAAGCATTTAAAGATCAATGGCTATTCTATTTCCATAAATTTGATGTCTACAGGGACGTCATCAAACATCTGGATTCTAACAGCTAGTTCACGATGCTCAATTTTAACGTCTTCGGGCTTTCTTGGCTCTTGGCTTTCTTTCTAAAGTGTTCCTTTGATCGGGCTTAGTCTTTGAACCCTCTCGAAGGGAGGGTGTCCCTTCAGGGTGTGAGAAAGGTCCCTTTCACAGTCGCCGAGAGTCCCCCGCAAGGGCACCTACCCTTCAAGGTCCTTCGGACTCCCTTGGTTCTCAAATCCTTCAGAAAAAATGTTTAAAGGAATTCCTTCGAACATTTTGTCTGAAGGAAATCTTTCCTTTATGTCTTTTTCTGCTTGCTACTTTTTGTTTGGCTTTTTCGTCAAGCAAATTTCTTTGGACAAAATGTCTGAAGGAATTCCTTCGGGCATTTTGTTCGAAGGATTAGCCTTGTCTCTTTGCCATGTATTTCTTTCTGAAGGATAATATTTCAAAGTTTGGTTCCTTTTCTACCTTGTTCACTTTCCCGAAGGAACACACTGCCTTCTGTAAGGGCAAATCAAGTCCAAGGATACCCTTCAGACTTTTGCAATGGTCCATTTACTCATCACGTGCCCCCCCGCAAGGGCTACTTGGTCTCCAAAATTACCTTTCAAAAAAGTTACAAAGGCCTTTCTTGTCGTCTGGGTGCCCCCCGCAAGGGCACCTACCCTTTGGGTTTTTTGGAAGCTATCCTTTGGCCCTTTCTTTCTTTCGGGAAAAACCTCAAACAAATACCTTCGGACAAAAGTCTGAAGGAATTCCTTTAAATTTGTTTTGCCTTATTCTTTTCTCCGAAGGAAAATTCTACCTTTTTGGCCCTCTTTCTAAGTGTTTTTTGCCCTCCTTTGGCTCTTGGAACTTGGTTCATTTTTCCAATAAAAGGCCCTCTAAATTAGTTTATTTGCTCTATCAAATTCTTGAATAATCAGTCTTCCAATCCTACCTGTTCTTTCCATACCAAATGCTTGAAGTTGAGCCTTTTGCATGCCAAGAGGGAAAAATGAGTTGCAGAAGCATATTTCTACATTATCCTTCATGTCTGGGCATGGAAATGGGAAGAAAAGAGAAGGGAGACTGATTTTTGCCTACAAGACCAAAAATGGTCAACAGTTATTGTTCCTACACAACAAATATCATTTAAGCAACCTAAAAAAGTTCAACCTATATAAATAATGCATAATAAAGTAATAAAATTTACAAGGATACCTATCCTTGAAAATACACTTAATCAATTATTTGTCACACAATCTATAGAGCCATTTTCTACTCTAGCACATCCTAGAATGGTATTACAGGATATTAAAAGTGTTCCAAAAAGAACACCAACATAAAGTTATTATACTACATAATGCATTCCAAAGAGTACTAAAGTTCACAATACTAAAGATATACACAACATACTACATATTATCATCATCATAGTGATTCTTATATTACATACCAAATTAGTTTTTAGATTCTGAGTTGAGACCAGATACTTCATAATGGCATGATACTTTCTATTCACAAGAGGTTATCTTTTCTATATTAAATACATGACCTATTGATAGTGAGGCTATTTTGGGATTCATTGGTTAGTGTGTTTCTTTTTTTAGTTATATATATTTAAAAATACAAAAATTATAATATTTCAAAAATTCTAAAAATTAGGACCTATTCAAGATATGTGTAGTTCATTTACATATGTTGATTTGTGCTTCAGTATATGCAATACTTATCTATATCTAATTTTATACCAAATATGCTTATAAGTATACTTGAGTAAGTTACATGACATATAGGTTATCACTTTCAGATGTAGTTGTATGTGGTGATACTGTCTCGGACCCATAAACTTTACACAGACAAAACTGCACTACTCTAGACAATCACACATTGTGCTCTTCTTGCATTCCAATGGACTTGTCCCAGTGAACACAAACTCTAATTTATCAAATTCATGCCTCTTAAAACTTGTATTTCATCACAACAAGTTCATTGGGAGCATTTTTAATACATGCTTTATCACTCTATGATTATCCCTATTGTTCCTACTATAGTCCACAACATTGTGCAAATATTTTGTTATTTGATTAGTTGCTTTAACACTGTTATTTCACTAGATACCTGAGTTGATATATATTATGATATTACAAATTTCTTAAGTAGATTAATTTCACTTATTAATGCATTCTTATCATGTTTACTTATTTGCTTCATATTTTATGTGTATTCATTTTTATGGATTGTGGAAAGTTGAATAGGCCCTTTATTGAATCTCTAAGCCTTATTGTGTGCTTGTACGCATGTGAGTGACATTTAACATGTCTCTTTTATTTATACCCTTGGCCTTCTTGCTTGTTTTGAGTGCTCTTGCATATACTCTTTGTGTGTGTGTCATGGCCATGACTCTTCATTGTCATTATTTGCTTAATTTTTTGATATCATGATGAATATCATATATCTTACCCAAGTAGGTTTATATCAGTTTTAAGTATTCAATTTATGATCATTATTCACTATGTGCCTCATTGCTAACATATATCTAGACATGACACTATGTATGCTTGGATTTACATATATCATACATTACTATGTTACTTGATTATCAATATGATGCCATCATTTCCAATGTTATCATTCTTACTCCAAATTTCAATCTTCCCATAACATAATTTGCACAACTTTTTCTTTTGAGATAATTTTTTACGCAAGCTTCAAAACTAACCTCAAAAGATGGGGTATACATAGTGCCTTGTCTTAGAGACTAAGCTGAAACAACCCACTACACAAATAGAAAATAATAGTATTTGTTTAGTTGATTACAATACATACTCTTTTTTTTACTCAAAAGTATATTCAAATAATACTTCACCCTAGGGACATTGAAACAATCCAAGATTGTCCAAAATGGTGCACTTTCATCCCAAAAATTAGAATCGATATTTTATATAATTATCATAATCATACTTAGTCTACAAAATAATTTTCAATGTTTACCTATAAATAATTTCAGATTCATACACATGATTATTACAAATTTTGTTCAAATTAGGGGCATCATACATGGCATTTGTTCTATGAATTCATACAAATTATTACTTAAATATTTAGTTGATATTACTGAGTTATCAAAATATATATTCTCAAATATCAAATTGGGGGCATGCACATGGCACATGATCATTGTTTTGCTCAATTTTTGCACTTGTTTATATATAAAGATCAGAAATTTATGTCATTATCTATGTTGTATAAACCATTCTCAGTTCATATTGTATTACACCAATTTTACATTAGTTATTTCACCACTTTTACACCAGAATGAATCTTAGTTCATTTGCAGTTGTTGATTCAACTTTTTGCACCAATTTTACACCAGAATGATATATTAGAATTCATACAAGGATTCTAATTTACTCTACCTTTTTGAGTTTTGAAATTATGAATTCAAGTGCATCTTGATTTTCTAATAAAAAATTATCCTACCAATGAGGATTGGGAGTCCAATCCAAGTGTTTCAACAAAGTAAACTCTAAGGGTTCCACCCTCTCTGGTCACCAATTTTTCACTTTAAAAACACAATGGTTTGCTTACATGAAAAGGTGTATTTGTTCTTTGTTATTTGGTCTATAAGGTTTCTATCTTTAATTTAAAAATTTTATCTAAAGGACTGATTTATACATATTTCATTGCAGGATCGCATGAAACATAGTTTAACATGTGATCTACATTCAAAACCATTCTTCACATGTAAGCTCATGTATAACACTCTTCCTTTTTTCTCCAATAATTTCCCTTTTTTGTATTAAAATAATTAAAAGAGAGTAAAATGTAGACATTAAAATTAACATTTAATGATCAAACAATGCACTTGTGACAACTCCTTGTACACAATCTATTTTAAATTCCACTATTTCAAATCACTCTTCCTTTACTTCTATGTGAATGACCCTCTATCTTAAGGTAACTCTGATACTGAATATTCCTATTCCTTATTATAAATATCCTAGACTCATTACTTGACTTATTAATATTTATAGTTTAGTTGTCTATATTCCTCAAATGAAACCACTCTTTCAGGACAATTCCACATGTTGATTGTGCCTGAATCTATTAGTTTCATCCTCCCACAAATTAATGACCAATTACCCAAATTTAAATTAATTGTAATGGGTCATTTTTCACATTTAAAAATCCCAAATTACCAATATATAAGCATTATTTTTACCCATTATGAGGGAGGGTTCCATGATTGTAAATACAAATGTTATCCAACTGCACATTGAGAGGAAAGTGCTTATTCTTCCTAATTTTAAATCTACACAACTCAAGAAGCCCTGAGATAGGTATGAATACAATAACAAGGTCAAAAGTCATTGATTCAAGCACATAATCACACTAGGATTTCACCAATATATAGCATTTCACTAGTATTGTACACACACTACCATAACATGGGAGAACTACATAGAATTTTATCCCTCTTCAGAGCATTGGTATGTAGGCACCACTCAACACATGGGGTATCGAGGTGAAGCAAAACCCTATCCCTTTGCTAGTTGCCCCCATTTACAAAATTTTTCTCTCTTGTCATTGAGATATGGTTTTGAGTGAAGGAGAAGGCACACAATGACTCTTGTATCGAAAGTAAGACATATGCATATACATATAGGATGTACATGCAAAGCACACTTGTTATAATTTAAACATAGGTAGAAAACCCTAAAGGATGAATCCATGCCCTACAAACTTTAATGTAAGCTAGTTCATCCTAAATAGTTTAGGCTTATCCTAAGATAAAATGGATCCCCATTCTCGATTCATAACAACCTCACACAGTTAATTTCATAGTTACTGTTGTAGTCCTATAGACTCAATTTCTAGGTAAGTCATTCATTTATTAATAATTCTCCTTTTAACATATTTATAAAAATAATAAGTTACAAATCAGTCATTTGTATTTATTATATATCTTATGCAGTTGGATTTTCTTAGATATTTGTATTTTAGATTAATACCTCTTAATCTAAATCTTGATAAAGTACTATGCTATAGGGCTTGACTTGTTGCAAGGAGGTAAGATCATACGTTACCATTCAAATTTGTTTCATGGTGAAATTATAAATTATTATACATATGAGAAAGTAATGTATATCTTGTTCAAGTGGTCAAGAAATGGAAGCACTATCTTATGGGTAAGGAATGCATTATTCGTATAGATTACCAACCTCTCCAATATTTGTAATAAAAAAATAAACTTTAGTAAGTTAGACATATTAAACAAATGGATTTATTTTAACACTTTTATTTAGTTATCAAATATAAGGGTTTGAATAAAAAAATAGTGGACATGTTGTCAAGACCTCCTTTGATTTCAGTTGTGGGCACAAAAACCCTTATTAAACCTTTTGCATATGAATATTATATAGAAGGATATGAGCATGATGTGTATTTTGGGAAAACATTTCTTCAAGAAAAGAGGACCCACGGTTTATATTTTGAGCTGAAGTGGACTAAATATCTTCAAGATAGGTTGCCCTAAAATATTGATAATGTTTGTGTGCCTAAATGAGTAAGATTTTAGCTTATGAGATAAGAACATACTTCAAGGGTTGTAGGTCACTTTGGATTTACAATAAAAATGACACGTTTATAGAGGTATGTTAATTAACCAAATATGCAAGTTGATGTTATTAAGTTCTAAGAGGATGTATATTATGTAGTAAAAACAAGCATAATAACATGAAATTTGGGTTGTATATTCAATTATTGGTTCCTTTTAGGCCACAAGAAATCCTTTCCATGGATTTTTTAGGCAAGTTACCTATGTCAAATAAAGGACATGACTATTTGTCTGTAGTTGTGGACTGCTTTAGTAAGATGTGTATTCTTATTCTTTGTAAAATGTTGTTTAAAGGAAGTGATGCACCTAATTTATTTTTTTCTAATGTGTGGGCTCACTTTGGTTTGCCTAGTTCTATCTTTCATATCAATATTCAAGTTTTGTAGGAAAATTTTGGACTACATCGTGGAAGAAGATGGGGACTAGATTAAAACTATTTATTGCATTTCATACAAAAATTGATAGGTAGATAGAGGTGATGAACATAACATCGGTGTATCTATTGAGAAGGAATAATAGGAAGCATCCTAAGACTTGGGATGAAAATTTGGTTTATATTCAATATTCCTATAATAGAACATTGCATTCTATTACTAATAAATCTCATTTTGATAATTTTTTGGTTACTTACCTCCTTGTGCATTTGATGTTGTTTTAGGATAACCATACAAAATAAATGTGAAATTATATCCTAAGATCCACAAGGCTAAAAATATCATTGAAAAGATTCAGTAAATTCACCTCCAAGTGCAAGAGAGCTTGAGTGAATCACAAACCAAGTACAAATCAAGAGATTATCACATAGGACAAAACATAGTTTTATTTTTGGAGTTAAGGTATGTTTTAATTTTAGTAGATAAAGGCTCCAAGGTAAAATTAATAATCTTAAAACTCTTAGATATAATCCATTTTTCATTTTAGAACAAGTAGGAAAGAATAAATTTAGAATTGCCTCCTTATATGAAAATATTTTCAATTTTCAATGTTGAAACTTGCATCTCTTTGAGCCTTCAATGGTAGATGATGAATAAGGAAATATTTTGTTACCTTATATTTAAGACCTTTATCTTGATGGCTAGCAAGAATTGGAGAGGGATGTTGGGTGACAAAAGATGGAGAGGATAAAAAGAAGAGGAGTGTAAGAGTGGTAGCAAGTTGGGTTAAAAGGTCAACTACCCAAGAAAGCCAAATGGTATTCCAAAGAGGAAGTGGGGAAACAATTTACTCATTCACAAAATTCCTAAATATTTTGGGGACCAAAATCCTCTAATTGGGAAGGCATAATCTAAGTTTTATATATGGTATGTTTGCTATTGCAACTAACTAAATCCACTACTCTCATCTATGTAACTATAGATACCCAAATTTGGTACAAGCCTTGTTTCACAATGCTTTTAGGCAACTTTGTATGTGTAGATCTCAAACTAAGAACTAAGTAGTTAGCAATGCATTTCTCTTAGTCTTTCGATTATCTTACTAATTATATTTGGCTATATGACACCTTTTTCCTAGCATAAAAAAACTATTTTTACATATTACAATTATATTTATCCCTTTCTTTTATCCCAGAGTCTTTTTAGGCCTCAGGTCAGTTCCGCTAGTTACAGTCAATATTGACTATCAATATTAACCAAAGATGACAAAAGTGATCCAAGCATCTTTTTAATTTTTTTTGGGAAAACTTCACTTTATGACCATTGTTAGGGTAAGTTTGAACTTATTTTCATTGTATTTACATGCCATTAGGTCCTAAAATAAAATTTAGATGCTCATATATATATAAATTCATTATAAGTAATTTTAGGACAAACACTTTACATTATCAAGAGCTAGACAAGATCACATATTACATCTACTAAATTATTAAAGTTGAATATGATGTTTATAAAGGTCAATTTAAATTTTCATGCTTATAACAAAGGCAAGATAGGATAAATATCATCTAGGCTTGCATCTAAAATTACACAAATACACGTTAGTGGATGAACTACATTCCAATTTGAGCCCTCTTCAGAGTATTGGCAATGTAGTGTAATGCTTGGTCAATCAATGGGAATTGACCAAGGTTAGTCCAACTCAACTCTTTCACTCGACATCCCAATTTGATAGCAGATTACTTGTGCACAACTAAGGTTTGATCATACAAACATATTTGTGTAATTGTGAAGGTGATAAAATGAAAAAATAAGCATTATAGACATAGGCACGTTATCCTAGAATAAAATAAGAGCTCACTTTGTGTAGGGTCAATATTGACCTTACAAGCTAGTATTCACTATCAATACTGACCCAACTTGATAAAAATGACCAAAAGACAATAGGTGGGAATGATTTATACGTAGAGCATTACACAATCCAAAGACATAGCATTCAGACAATTAGAACTCGGAATAATACAACAAACAAGATAAGACCTTTCTTACCTCTTGTTATACATTCATTAATATATTTAGTTTGTGCATTTTATCATAGTTCAAATAAGTTTTTAGGAGTATTTATATATATTATACAAATCCGAATTAATCATTATTCTACTAGTTTCTATCTGATTAGGATTTCTAAAGCCAAATTAGGGTAAAACATATTGGTGAACCTATACACCAAAAAAATATTATCAAAACCCTAGATATTCATTAGGGTTCCATCCTTCTAGGGTTTCCATTTCCAAAACCCTAATATATCGATACTTGCTTACCTATTTGGATTATGCCTTATCTATATCTGAATAGCTTGTTTAAGGTCCAATAAATATCACATTCATATCTAATCAGAAACCCCTAATAATTCTCATCTTATAGATTTCTTATTATCTAACAACTCCATCCTTATGTTATGATAATGAATGGACTAATAACCAAACATATGTGATTAATGATGATAATTATATACACAAAGAATAGAATAGCGAAGGAATTGATTATGGTTATGACTATGAATATCAAAAGGATTGGTATACTAATGAAGACTATAGTGAAGAAGAAAATGAACACACTAATTCTGAAGTAAAAGAGCCTACCTCCCATACCTCTTCCTTGCATTCTTATTTAAATCATACACTAGAAAAATAAGAACTTAATAATGAATATATTTGTGTTCTTAACATGTCACATGAGACAAAATATGAGGAATCTCCCTTTAATACACCCTATAAATCTCTGAAATTGGCTACTGCACTTCATCTCATTAATCGTTATAAAATAAAAGGCATAAGCCTTACATATAAATGTAAAAAGAATGTGAAATTACTCCCCTCTTTTTAGAATTGGAAAAAGAATGTGAAATTCACTCTCTCTCTCTAAATTTGGATAAATAATGTGAAATTCATTCTCTCTCTAGAAATGATAAAAGAATGTGATAATTTGTTCTCTCTAGAAATGGAAAAGGAATATGAAATTCCTCCTATCTCTCTATAAATTCTACATGATACAAACACACGTGATGATTAGTTCTTCTCTCTTGGATTATAATGTCAATATATCTTCTCACATGAGCCTTCAATTGAAACAAAATGTGATGAACCTTCATGTAATGATAATGTAATTACATGCAATGATATATATTCATAATGTGAATACATAGAATATAATTTTATAAATAACGATGATGAATATTCTCAACCTACATTTAGTGTAAAAAATATTATGTCTAGACCTTATTCACCCATTTGTAATAGTGCACCTATAACAAATTATAAAAATAAGATTCAAACATTGAATTAACCTCTTAAGGATATTAACATGCTTTCCCTTATTGAATTAACCTCTTAAGGATATTAAAATGCCTTCCCAAGAAGTCATGTGGTGGGTGCCTTGAAACACAAAATGCATCATCTAACATAAGAAAGCAAATCATATCATGATTAGGTTGAATATAATGCTATACATGGAAACCTAATTATGTGTAATATTCTAAATGCACCATTACCTTGAAACTTCCTCAAGCCCACATTTTTTTAGCTTTGATGGAAATAGTGATCCACATCTACATCTCAGAGACTTTGGAGCTTCTATGTAAAAATATGACAATAGTTGGATATAAATAAATAAAATTCCAAAAGGTTTAATTATAAATGCCTTGGATCAGTTTCACTCATTTTCCAATGGGTCTTTACACTCCTTTATTGAGTTATAAAAGAAATTTTTAATGTGATACATTCATAATAACGGACCAAGGGTTACAAAGTTTTTTTACCCTTTCTCCATCGAGGAAAGTCAAAGCCAATTTGTAATTATATTTTATGATTAAGGACTTGTATACACTAATGGATATATCAACCAAAAAATTTGGAAACATAATATATATTTTTTAGGGGCCTCACCTATCATCATAAAGTAAAGTTGATTGATTGTAATTATTATTCATTTAAAGCTCTTTGTAATATGCTTGCATTAGAAGAGGATTTGATAGTCAATCCAAATCCTAATAAAGCATATGAAGACATTAATTTACAACAAGAAGACCTATAAAAGGAAGCCAAAGAAACTATTCCACTTCCTGATGCAAAGATTTCAATCAAGGAAAATCAAATCAAGGTCCTAAAGAAAGGGAAAAATTTGATTTACATAGAAACACCTAAATTAAACAAACCTACTTTTCATAAGTGGCAACCACTCAAATTTGATAGTTTTAGAGATGGACCACATGTTATTCTACATAATTTCTTAGATAAGAAGTTAATCACTCTACCTCCTAACTATTATCACATTCCTCATCATCTTGAGAAAGTAAAAGGTGAACCATTTTGAATTTATAATGGTATTAATGGAAATAAAAATAATAATTGGTATGCATTACAACAAAATATTACACAACTTGTGGATAAATGGGTTATAAAATTTATAAAAATTGACACTTGGTCAACAAGATCCCCTTATCCATCTTTTTTAACTACTAAATGAATACTAATACATCCTAGGTAATTCCTTCAAAGGAATCGATGGATTATGAGACTTATAAGGATGATGTTTCTAAGAGAACATATAATTCTATTTCACATTACACAACAATCGATCTATCCCAAGACATTCCCATTGTGGAACCTGTAATTATACTTCTCTTGACCCTAGTCCTCCCTATGATTACACATTAGCTCACGTACAGACTAACAAACTTAGTTATCTCACTTAAATGAATTTTACACTTTCATTAACCTTTCCTGCATCATAGATCCATCCCCTATACATACTTAGCACATCTCTAACCTTTTGCGTGTCAGGTAGGCTCTCTAGATGCCCCCTGAGGCTCTTTCAAAGACCTATTGACCACCAGGAGTGGCCATTTGACCTAGGCCATGGCTTAGGGAGGAAACCCATAGCCTAAGCCACACATTTCCTTCAAAAAATCCATGGCTTAGGTTATGACCTATGAAAAATGTGAAAAAAGGTCCCTATTTGGGCCCAAATGGCTAAAAATGATTATTTTTTAGCCTTTTAGTAGATTAGGGTTGAGACATATGTCATTTTCTCATTCATTTGAGCCTCTCTCTCCTAAATTTTTTCTCTGATCATCACATTCAAAGCTTTTTTGCCTTCTTTAATCTCACTTGGTTTATTCTTGGCACACTCAACTTTTATTATGATAGGGGATACCCTACTACTTTATAGCTTATCTTGGTGATTCACATTGCTCTCTATTATTTTCCTAAATCTTGTTGGTTTCCCCCAGCTCCTTCAAGACTCCATTTCACCTATTCTTATGCTCCTTGCATTGGCTCTCTCATAGATTGGCAGCTTTTCCTTCACCTCCTCTACTGCTTTTAGCTTTTGGTCTGGACTCAGCTCACACACACCTTGATCCTCTTCCTCCCTTGATTCCTAAATTGGATAATTGGTTGGTATAAAGTATACACATTTATTTTTATTTTGATATTAGGGTAATTTTCTATGCAAAGTGAAATTCCTATTTATTTGTAGTAGTATATATGTTAGATTTTGATTGTTTTAGTGATTAAGCTTATTTAGGGCATTATCTAGGATAGTTTTTGAAGTTTTTTGCATTTATATGTGATTAAGAGTATCTTAATTTCTTGAAATATATTCCATTATATGTCATGATTTCATTGGAAACATTTATCATTACATAGTATAATCCTAAATGCTCAAAATAGTCTATATAATTTGCATAAACAATCTACTCTCTTGTTCAACCAAAAATTTGCATTATTAGGAAACAACAGTGTTGAAAGTAAAGAGTTAGCTTAAATTTATATTAGGAATGCTCTTGCACCCTTATTTGAAAATATAATTATTACTCAAAATGTCTTTGATTTGTCTTGAAAGTTCCTTTGCTTATAAATTTACACATTACTTCATATCTCTCTTTATTCAGCATTATCATTTCCGTAATTTGTATGCAAGTGAATTTCTAATCTTAGATACTTGATTTACTATGGTTATACCCATTAGAGACACTTAAATCCTTTGTGTGCTTGATCATTATATCCCTAACCTGGTTACAATTCTATCTATAGATTGGTGCAATTTGGCAAACCAAATAGCCACTATAGATCTCTAGTAGCCCATATAAGCCGTGAGCCTTCTAGCCTCCTAGTTGTTTGTTTAAGTACCCTGTGTATCCCCTACTAAAAACTAGTGGTTCCATTCATATTATTGGAGATATATTATATCATGCTTAGTGGGACCCCACATATGTTCTCACACTAGTTCTATCCCATTTAAAGCTCTCTTAGCCAACTCCCCTTTGTTAGTTGTCAGCCCTTACTTTTAGTTGTGTTTCAGCTCTCACCTTGGTTGTTTTATCCTACTATGGATTTGTGTTATTCTCCCTACTAGTTCCCCATTATTTTGATATCTCCTATGTTACTCTTATTTCATTACATCCATGACTGACCTCCCACCCTTAGGTTGTTAATCTCGTTAGATTCAGGGCCTTATCCCTGAGCTCAGTCATGAGCAGGCCATGGTTGTAATGGAATGCCATAGACATCATAGGATCTAGGAGGTTCCCTTGACCCAACATGGTGATCTAGACCTCTCACATTATAAAGGGAACAAGATTGGTAGGTCTATAACCAATGGACTCAATCCCTTTTTCACTAGTTTGAGCTTCATTCATTTGAGGATGTTTCCCCTCAGCCTCATGTCATGACTCATTCACTCATTCAAGGTGATGATGATCCCCTTATGTGACTGAGACATGATGATCTATGTGTGATCATTTATTATTATCATAGATGCCTTCAGGTGAATAAATTTCACTCTTCTCCCCCTAGGAGTAGGTGACATGGTTCCTCTGGAGACAAAGCTCACACTTGTTCAGTTTTGAGTGCCTCAACTAGTTCTAGCATGAGTTCCCCACCTCTCTATTGAGAGGAGAATATATAAAAATAACCCCCTCATTTTCATGTTTTTGGTCATAGGTATTCCAACTTGATGAAGCATATTCATCATAAGGAGTATTCCCATTTGTAATTATACTTCCCGTGACCCTACTCTTCCCTATGATTACACACAACTCACATGCAGACTACCGAACCTAGTCATCCCACTTTGAGACATTTTATACTTACTTGGATCTATCTTGCATCATATTCTTACCCTCTATACATCTTAGTCCATCTTGGCCCTTTATCATGCAAGACAGGCCCTTTAGGGACCCCCCAAGGCCTTTCAGGAGCCTATTGACTATCCTAAGCCCCTGTTTGACTCAGTTCATGGCTTGTGTGAAGGAAAAATGTGGCCTAGGACACATGTTTCCTTCACAAAAGTTGTGGCATAGGTAAAACAAGTGCAAAAGTGCATGTTTGGACCCAAATGGTCAAAAATGGCTAGTTTTAGGTCTTTTGGCAGGTTAAGTTTGGGATATATGCCTCATTCTCATTCATTTGATCCTTTATCTTCTCTCTCCACCATCTCTCTTGATTATTATTCCTTATCTTGACTCTCATGCCTTCTTAAATCTCTCTTGATTCATTCTTGGAAATCTTGAGCTTGATTGGTGATAGAGGATCCCATATGTTGGTACACATTTGCTTAGAGATTCCATTGCCGCTCTCAGTTATTTCTATTTCTTTGTGCCCTAATTCTAGATTATACACTTGGAATTGCACTTAATTTGTGCACTTGGTTGGAGTTATTACACCATTAAAAGTTCTCACTTTACCTCCTCCTTTGATCTTGGCTTTTGGTTTGGACTTTAGCTTACACATAACTTGGTCTTCCTCCTACATATCTTCCTAGCTTGGATTCCTAATTGGTATAAAATTTGCACATCTTCTTTGACCTTGATCTAAGGTCAATTTACTATGCAAAGTTAAACTCCATTGTTTTGTGTATCATAGATGCTATAGTTTGATTTGTTTTGGTGATTTAGTTATTTTAGGAATTATTTAGAATAGTTTATGAAGTTTATGCATTCATATGTCGTTACAAGATATCTTCATTGATTGAAATATTTACCATTACATGTTATGCTTGCATTGGAAACATTTTTATTACATATTAGGACTCTACATGCTCAAAATGAACTAGACAACTTTCTTAAACAATCTCTCCCTCTTGCTAAACTAGAACATTGCATTGTTAGAAAACAATAGTGTTGAATTTGAAAGATAACTCAAACCTAGACTAGGCTTGCTCTTGAACCTCTTCTTGAAAATGTATTTATTGATTAAAACATCTTCCATTTGGCCTAAAAGTGCCTTATAATCTAGATTTACATTTCATTTGTTAGCTCTCTTTATTTAGTATTATTGTTTCTGCAATTTATATGCAATCAATAGTCTATTCTTAGCTACTTGTGTTACTATAGTTGGATCTACTAGAGATACTTGCATCCTTTGTGTGCCTAATCATGTTAGCCCCAACCTGGTTCATAATTCTATCTATAACCTGGTGCAAGCTAGTAAATTGGATAGCCACTATAGACCTCTTATAGCCCATAGAAGCCCTGAGCCTTCTAACCTCTTAGTGGTTTGCTTTAGCACCGTGCCAAACACTGGTGGTTCTATTCAGATTCTTGAAGATACATTTTGGCACACCTAATGAAACCCCACATAATGTCTCATTTTATTTCTATCCTCTTTATAACTCCCTTATCCAATCCCCTTCTGATAGTTATAAGGCTTTTCTTTCAGTTGTGTTTTGGCTCTCTCTCTAGTTGTGTGTTCTTGTTTTTAGTTTTGTGTCCTTCTCCTTGATGGTTCTCTGACCAGTTTCCTTTTTTTTATCTCCCATGTTTCTCTTGTTTCATTGCATCTATGGCTATCCTCCTAGCCTCCCACCCTTGCAATGCCAATTCTGTCTTATTTAGTGTCTTGTCCCTGAGCTCACTCATGAGGAGGCTAAGGATGTAATAGAATACCATGGATACCATAAGACCTAGGAGGTTGCCTCAACCCATCATAGTGACCTTGACCCTCTCATGTTCCATAAGGAACATGACTAGAAAATCTATAACCAATGCGCTCACTCACCTTTTCACAAATTTTAGCATTCTTGTTCAAGGATACCTTCTTGAGACTTAAGCATGATTTTTATTCACTTGTTAGGCGTGAAGATGACCCCTTTCATGATTGAGACCTGATGAGTTACATGAAATCATTGATGATTATCTTAGGCAGCTTCATGTGAATGAAGAACACTTTCTTTCCCCTAGGATTAGGCTGTGTGCTTCCTTCGGAGGCAGAGATCACAACAAGTCTAGTTTGAGTACCTCAACCAGTTATCATGTGAGTCTCCTACCTATTTCTCAATAGGATACTCTACAAAAAGAACCCCTTCATATCCATGTTATGGGTGATAGGTATTCCAACCCAACAAGGTATCTCTATCATGTAGAGTCCTCCCATCCTCCTAGTCCATCCTTTAGAGTTTTTGATGAGCATGTTGATTTTGATCACCACCTATAGACTAAATATCTATAGTATGCCTATCAAGAGCATCAGTGCCTACTAGTTGAATCTCATCTGATGGTATGTGACCAGTATCAAGGAGATTTAGGCCATCATGACCATTTACATGAGTATTCCACATCCTCCCATCCTCCTTATGGGGAATGTTATCCTTTCCATGGTCATTCCCCACCCCGTTGTAGAGATGATTCCCACCATGAGTGTCTTCCCTATCAATAACTACCTTAGCATCATCCCCTATGTGATCATGGTCATGATGATGTCTATGGGCATAGGAAAAATCACCGCCATCACAAACCCCCTCTTGGAGCTCATCATTAATCCCCTATCAACTGTGTCTATGATGATCTCCATTGAAATCCTCTAGTCCCTTAGGTATGTGTTATTCCCCTTCTTACTCCTATCTTTGAACCACCTAAGTTTAATGGGAATTAGGACTCCAATCCAAAAAATCATATTATGGCATTCATGATGGCATGTATGGATTGAGAACAAGATGAAGGTATGATGTTGAATCTCTTCACTCATTCTCTATGAGTTGAATCTCTTTTCTAGTTTCAGAATCTACCTCTAGATTATCTCTCTAGTTTTTAGATCCTTCTGGATGAATTCCTCTAATATTTAGACATCTCCAAACCCTTTAACATTGGCATCTAGTCACTCACCTTCATGGCTTAGGCCAAGGGTGAGTTGAACTTAGATTTTTTGCATAGGTAGAATTCAGCCATTCATACATGCAGGACTAGGTTCTCAGATGACAAGCTTTATGATATGTTCACATGAGTACTAAGGTAGGAGGTTCACCTTGAGGTCCTCAAGAATGAACCCACCTCTTATGATGAAATTGTTAATGAGTGCTTGAATATTGAAGTATTTGAGGTGCATGTGATCATGTGGCCCATACCTTCCCAAAATTCATCCTCCTCACACGATCATAACCATAATACGATTGATAATGGTGTCACTGATTCTCCTCTTGAGAATAAGGATAAGAAGGATAGCCATGAGGTGAATTATTTGAGAAAGAATCCAGTTGAAAATAAGGCTTCTAAATCAATCACAATAAAATAATGGATGGTGTTTCCTTATGACCCTACCAAGTTTTGCAATTTTCATCAAATGAGGGGGCATGATGATGCCAATTATGTTGCCCAAAATTTTGGTGTGCAAACCTCACCTCCATCCCAAATTTCTCCTCTTGCAGAATCTAATTGCAAGTTGAACATGTTCAAGGAGCCTCTGTCTAACCACGATAAGGAGAAGAAGAAGAAAAATAAAAATCAAAGGTTAAGGCCCCTTGTTCTCCTTCTTGATCTTACACCTTTTCTAACTCCTCTTCCCAGGTTGACCTGAGAGGGAAATCCAAGCATGAGAGTAATAAGGTCATTATTCAAATTGACATAGACTCTATTGGGTACGAGTAATTTGTCAACATGCACTTTGGTTGGGTCACCGACCCTATTGGAGAGACTAATGGTGTTGGGCCTCTTGGCCAGCCCATGGGGGTTGGGAATCTTAAAATTATATTTGACTTTAGGCATAACATCCCTCCCCAAGCTAGACATCATCCATATTCCATCATAGAGGACTTACAGGGCCTCTTGGTTGGGATCTGCATTTGGTACCTTCTTCATTTTTTCTCAGAGCAAAGGGGTCTCATCTTTGACGAGCTTTGTCTCTCTCATGAGGGTTTGCTACATGATGATGTCGAAGTGTTGTTCAACACTGATACCCATGATCATCCTTGCCCTCTTGTCATATATTTTGACCCAAATTATTTGTCAGATGCTTTGATTTTAGAAAAGAGGGCTTGGTTCCCTCTCTATATTGAGACTCCATTGATGATTACCACATCAAATGGTGCATTATCGATGAAGGAGTTGCATTGAACATCATGCCCCTACATGTGTTCAATGAACTCAAGATTAATTGGAAGAAGCTCTCTGATTCTCACCATAATTATGTTAGTTTCAACAATGATATAGTTATGCTGGTAGGAAATGTAAAGCTATAGGTCAAGTTTTGTGTGTTAAATCTTGATCTTTCATACAACATGATTCTTGGCCATCATTGAGCTACTACCATGCAGGCCATCACATTGACCATATTTTTCATGGTGAATTTCATGCATGAAGTTGAGGTTCATACCATGGAGGCTAAGCCAGATCCCTGGGCATTTCTCTATGCAAAGACAAAGCCCTCAAGTGAGGCTTTGGTTGTCTCCTCATAGGTTTATATGGACTCCCATGCACCCCTTACTTCTGATTCTCACTTGCCTAAGGATGAAAGTTATGATCCTATTGAGTATCAAGCAACGTTCACTCCTTTAGAGTTTGGCATGTGTCAGCCAAATCCCTCTCCTACCCAACATCTCTAAGGTGGCTCTTCCCATATTAGATACCTCTTTCAAGATGTCTCTCCAAATGTTGAGCTTCCCCTCTCATCATACTTCTCCCATCAAAGTATCAACTCTCTCAATGCATCTCCTATAGAGATGGCTAGAGTGGCTGAGTTTGATCTTAAATGTTATTCCATCCATGGTATAACACATAACCTGATAAATGAGTGGAGAGCTTATAATAAGCTCATGCTCATGTATCTTATGCATCACCATCCTCTTACTTGTTTGGGTTCAAAGTTATTATTCACCAATAATGACCCCACCTTTGGCATTCTTGTGTTTTGGGTCATGACTGGTGAACCTAAAGATTTGGATGCTCTATTTCCTTCTTCCAACCTTTTCCCTATTATTTGGCCTCTTCATAGGCTAAGTAGTAGCCTGCCTTGGGGATAGGCCTCTAGTTAGGTTGAAGCAGTGGCCTACCCTCAAGGGTAGGCCTAGGCTTGGGCCTTTGGTTCTTTGATGAGCCTTAGAGCTTATTAGAACACCCTCCTTAGGCCCCCATTTGGTGGATCACCCCTTTCATAGTATCCATCATTAGACCCTTATAGGTCTCCTTATCCATTTGGATTGTGCACTCCTCTTTGGATGCACCCCAAGATAGAAGAAGAGTCTTTTACTGCTTTTAGTTGGTCAGGGTATTACTTACTAATAGCTAGCCCTCTACCATTTCCCTCTCTCCTTTTTTATAGTGCTTGTAGGTGGTATGGGTTAGTGGTTATGGTTGCTTACAAATTTATATGGCCTTCTTTGGTTGGTATTCATCTATCACAGGCCTCCTACCACCCCTCCTCGCCTCTCATTGTGATTGGTATTGAGGCTCTATTTCATAGTTGGCCACTACACCTTAGTGATGGCTCTATCGATTGAGATGCCTTTCTGGCATCTAACACCCAGACTCCTCCTCACATATGCACCATGGATCAACATGACCCTGGATTAATCATGTGCATGTGAGAATGAAAAAAAACTAGTTTAGACAATCTTGATGACTATTTGTCTTGTCTCCCTCCTTCTAGCTCTATTCTAGGCAAGTTTTGGGCCTTATATGACATCCTCAAGCTTGTTTTTTAGCCTCTTCTAGTCCAAGCCATGTATTTTTGGGCTACTTCATAGTCTGGTAGTGGTCCAATCCATGGTTTTTTCCTAGGTAGGTCATGGCCTAGGCTAGAAGCTTGTTTTTGCCCTCTCTTGGCCTGTATTTCACCTCCTTATTGCTCTTAGAACCCCAAAACCTTTATCTTAGGGTTTTTGGCCCATTCTAGATGCAATGGTAGAGTCTATTTCTCTCTTTCAAGCCTTTTTAGGTGTGTTTTGGGATCATTCCAATTTTTGGACCCCCAAGTCCTTTGGCTTGTTTGGCTTGTGTACTCCTTGTCAGATACATCTTGTGGGTCCTTTTTGGGTGTTTTTCTTCCCTTTTTTATAATCTAGACCAAGAAACCTCCATCTTAGAGGTTTTGACACATTATAATCACATTTATAGCCTTCCTTTTTTAATTTGAGGCTTCTTTAAGCCTACTTTAGCCCCAATTTACTTCTCAAGAACCCTTTCGAGTCCCCATTGACCTATCAGGCCTGTGTCCCATCTCATGGGCACCCAAGGATAGAAGTTACTTGCTTTGCTTATTTTAGTTAGTAATTTATCTACTTTTTTGTAGTTGATCCATTCGAACTCCCTCTCTCTCTTATTCATCATGGTTGTTTGTAGGGTCTTTAGCTAGCTATGGTGGTTCGGGACTTGATCGAGTCTTGTTGATTGGTCTTCGTCTTCTCTGAACTTCCCCCCACTTTCCCTTATTACCTCTTACCATGGTCGATGTTGGTTAACCACTTTGATTATGACTTTAGTCTATTTTTTGTCCCTTGTGTAATTCACTTATACCACTTTTTTGCTTTGAGATCACCTTTCGGCAGTTGTTAGTCTTGAATTCTCAACCCCCATCATGGTCTACCTCTTAATGGTGATTCACATAGATGGAAATAGTTGAGGTAGCCCAAGACTGATAGCTATGACTTGAGCTATCAATGATCTATGGGGCCATGAGCTTGTTATAACTATAGATAGGATTACAAAGCAAGTTAGTCAAGCATTAGTCCATAAACCATGAAACATGCATAAAGAACTAACTAACCAAGCCTATCTCTTCCTATAGGAATTACAAAGGATAACAAGAAACAAATGAAAGAAAGAAACACCATATTACCTTCCCAAATGGATTCACCATACCCATGTGGCTCAAAAACATGTTCTCCCTTGATCAAGCATCCTTGTCTTTGTCAACAATGGTGATAAGCTCCTCCAATGCCTCAAAAACACTCCATAAAACCTAGGTTCTTGATTCCAAACCACCAAACCAGCCTATCAATGAAGCTTTATGAAAAAAAATTATCATTATAACTTTGCAATGTTTAAGCTTTGAAGATATTTGATCATAATAACCTTGCACCAAAATAGCTTAGAAATAATGTTCATGGCCTCTCTATTTATAGATTTTTGAGATTGGTCAGGATCAACCATGACCGTCCATCTCAAGATTTAGATGTGTGGCCATGGATAATCCTAATATTTGGAATTAAATCAATAATTATCCTCAAGATAAATAAGCATTAAAGAGGCATGGGAGGCATTAACTAGGCATGGGCGACCCATAATCCTGATGTTTTATGCACTTATGGCTTCATGGATGCCACCCCATAGATGATGTCACTGGGTGATGCAGATAATAAGAATCAATTGTCAAGAAGAAATATTCAACAAATCTCATGGAAAATCCACTTAAGCTCTTGATTTGGATTAATTAGCCTTAAACAAGGTTAATCAACATTTGTGCAATTATTTGAAAATTTGTCCTCAATTAATCAAAATGGTCAGAAAGTCATATTACTGGGTCATAATTTGACTAGAGAGGAATTAGAAGGTGATGTTAGATGTGTTGGAACTGTATTCCCACTTAGGATGTTTCCAACAACAAATGACAAAGGTACATGATGTGTACCAAAGAATTAGAAGAAAAGAGTGATCCAAAGCAATAAATGGCAAAATGGTCATTTTGACTCAAAATGATATAATCAAAGTTAGCTAGCCCATAAAATGCATTGCCTTATTTAGGGATAATTTTACCTAAATTGACACTTATAAGGGACAAGCTCAAGCCATTTAGAGCATTTTATGTATTTTGACCTAAAATGTGCATTTGAGTGTAATTCGAGTAAGATTGATAATTTCAACACAAATGGTGTTAGGAATTGGATGTCTACAACAACTAGTTTCTTCCTTACTAGTGAGATGAATAATTCCACTGAGTATCATGTAATCATTAGCACCTTGTTCGACACCTATGAGTTAGGCATGTGCTATATGTAGTTATTCTCTAACTCACTCTTAGCTATGTCTCAATTCACTAGTGTTTAAGCCATCCTTAGCTCTAAGTTTCTCCCCCTCTTTGAGGTAACATGCAATTTGATTTCTTTCTTTGAGGACATCCAATTCACCCATATCCTTCATAGGGATAACACTAGGGTTGATGTCCTAGTGAATTTCTTTCTAGATTGTATGATTTGATTTGATATCACTTGTGTCCCTTCTTTGTAAGATCTGGAGCTAGAGTTGAATTTTGGATTACGTAGTATTTACACTCTCACCCATGGATCACACCATCGACTTCTTTCTCTACCATCCTTATTTGGTAAGTGTAAGTAATGTTTCCTTTTATCTTTTCAGTTTTTGCTTTCCTTTGCTTTGGTCTGACTTCTAAGTATTACACAACACTCCTTGTTCATTCAAACATTGAATACTTGTACCTCAAGGGCATATGTAATCATACTTCCCATAACCCTACTCCTCCTTATGATTACACATCAACTCATGTGAAGACTATCGATCCTAGTCATCCCACTTTAAGACATTTACCAGATGTTTGGACCTTTCCCACATCATATTCTTACGCTTCATACATCCTTAGTCCATCTTGGCCCTTTCTCATACAAGATAGGCCCTCTAAATACCCCCTAAGGCCTTTTAGGACCCTATTGACTAGTCTAAGCCCCTGTTTGAGCTAGGTTAAAGATTGTGTGAAGGAAACTTGTAGCCTAGGCAACATGTTTCCTTCACAAAAGTCATGGCCTAGGTAGAACACGTGTAAAAGTGCATGTTTGGACCCAAATGATCAAAAATGGCTAATTTTAGGTCTTTTGGTAGATTAGGGTTGGGATATATGCCTCATTCTCATACATCTGAACCTCTCTTCTCTATCCACCCTCTCTCTTTCTTCTTCCACTTCTTGACTCCCATGCCTTTTTGAATCTCTCCTGATTCATTCTTGGCACTCTTGAGCTTGATTGGTGATAGAGGATCCCATATGCTTCTACATATTTTCTTGGAGATTCCATTGCTACTCTCAGTTGTTCCTGCTTCCTTGTGGCTTGATTTAAACTTCTACATTTGGAATTGCCCCTAATTTTTGTACTTGGTTGGAGATCTTACACCATTTCAAGTTCTCACTTCACCTCCTACTTTACTCTTCACTTTTTCTTTAGACTTTAGCTTGCACATAGCTTGGTATTCCTCATACATTGCTTCCTAGCTTAGATTCATGGTTAGTAAAACATATGCACATCTTCTTTGAGCTTGATATAAGGGCACTTTTCTATGAAAATTGAAACTCTATTGTTTTATGTAGCATATATGCTAGGGTTTGATTTGTTTTGGTGATTTAGTTATTATGGGCATTGTTTAGAATAGTTTCTAAAGTTTATGCATCCATATGTGGTTACAAGATATCTTCATTGCTTGAAATATTTACCATTACATGTTATTATTGCATTAGAAATATTTATATTACATAGTAGGACTCTACATGCTCAAAACAAACTAGACAACTTGCTTAAACAATCTCTCTCTTGCTAAACAAGAATATTGCACTTTTAGAAAATAATAGTGTTGAATTCGAAAGATAGTTCAAACTTAGACTAGACATGCTCTTGAACCTTTTATTGAAAACCTATTTATTATTTGAAACATCTTTCATTTGGCCTAAAAGTGCCTTAGCATCTAGATTTATATTTCATTTGTTAGCTCTCTTTATTCGGTATTGTTGTTTCCATAATTTATATGAAATCAATAGTCTAGTTTTAGCTACTTGTGTTATTGTGGTTGGATCCACTAGAGATACTTGCATCCTTTATGCACCTAATCATGATAACCCCAACCTAGTTCATAAGTCTATATATAGCTTGGTGTAAGCCAATAAACTAGATAGACACTATAGACCTTCTATAGCCCATAAAATCTGTCTTCTAGCCTCTTACTGGTTTGTGTTAACACCTTATTAAACACTGGTGGTTCTATTCAAATTCTTAGAGCTACACCATCCTCCTAGTCCATATTTTAGATTTTTAGATGAGCATACTAATTTTGATCACCACCTATGGAATAGAGATTTGTGTGATGCCTATCCTCAGCATCAGTGCCCTCAAGTTGACCCTTAGTTGATGGCACATGACTAGCATCATGGATACCTAGGTCACTACAACTATTCCATGAGTATGCCACATCATTCTATCATCCCCATAAGGAATGGTACCCTTCTCATGTTCATTCCCCACCCCATGGTAGGGATGATTTCCAACATGAGAATCCTCTATATTAGGGGCTACCTTGGCATCATCCCATCCATGATTAGGGTTATGATGAGGTATATTGGCATAGACAACATCATTACCATTTTAAGGCCCCTCTTGGGGCTCATCACCAACCTGTTATCAACCATTCCTATGAGGATCTTTGTAGGAATACTCTATCCCCTTGGGTATGTGTTATTCCCCTTCCTACTCCTATCCCTGAATTGCCTAAGCTTAATGAGACTTGGGACTCCAATCCCATGAAGATATTATGTCATTATGATGGTGTGTATAGATTGGGAATAGGATGAAGGCATGATGTTGAATCTCTTCACTCATTCTTTACAAGACAAAGCTCTTGTTTAGTTTTAGAATCTACCCTTATATTCTCTCTTTAGTTTTTAGCTCCTTTTAGATGACATCCTCTAGTACTTTGATATCTCCAGTCTATTCAACTTCAACATCTAATCACTTACCTCCATGGCATAGGCCAAGGGTTAGTCAAACTCTATTTTTGTGCTTAGGTGGCACTCAATCATCCATTCATGCAGAACTAGGTTCTTAGATGATCATCTTTATGACATTTTCACATGAGCATTGAGGTAGGAAGTTTACCTTGACGTCCTCAAGCGTGAACCCATCTCGTATGATGAAGATGTTAACAAGTGTCTGAAGATTGAAGTCTTTGAGGTGTGTGTGGCATGCACCCTATGCCAACCCAAAATTCCTATTCTTCATGTGAACATAATCGTAACATTGTCGATAATGGTGTCACTAATTCTCCTCTTGAGAAGAAGGATAAGAAAGACAATCATGAGGTGAATGATTTGAGCAAGAAGCTAGCCAAAAAGAAGGATTTTGAATCAAGCACAATAAAACAATGGATGGAATTTCCTTTTAACCTTGTCAAGTTTTATAATTTCCATTGAATGAAGGGCCATAATGATGCCAATTATGCTACCCAAAATTTTGGTGCATAGGCCTCATCTTTATCTCAGAGTTATCCACTTACAAAACCCAATCATAAATTAAATGTGTTCAAGGAGCCTCTACCTGACCATAATAAGGAGAAGAAGAGGAATAAAAATAAGAAATCAAAGGCTAAGGCCCCTCATTCCCCTTCTTGTTCTTCTACCTTTTCTGATGGCTATTTTTAGGCTGACCCAAAAGGGAAAGATAAACACGAGAGTAGCAAGGTCATTGTTGCTATTGACATAACCTCTACTAGATATGAGTGCTTTAACAACATACAGTCGGGTTAGGTCACCGACCCCATTGAAGAGACTATTAGTGTTGGGCCTCCTGTCTAGCCCATAAGAGCAAGGAACCCCAAAGTTAGATTTGAATTTTGATGTAACATCCCTCCCTAGGCTTGACAATGTCCTTACTCTATCATAGAGGAGTTACAAGGCCTCTCAGCTAGAATCTCCATTTAATACCTTTACCTTTGCCTTGAGCAAAGGGGCCTCATCTTTGATGAGCTTGGTCTCTCTCATGAGGGCCCACTATGGGATGACATCAAAGTGTTTTTCAACTTTGATGTACCTGAGCACCCTAATTCTCCCATCATATCTTTCAACCCTACCTCTTTGACAAACACTTCGATTATTGCAAAGAGGGATCAGATCCCCCCTCTATATTGAGACTTTCATTGATGATTTTCATGTTAAAAGATGTATCATTAATGAAGGAGTTGCATTGAATATCATGCCCCTTCATGTGTTCAATGAGCTTGGGATTAGTCAGAAGAATCTCTTTGATTCTCACCATAACTTTGTTGGTTTCAAAAATGACATAGTTTCACCAGTGGGAAACATGAAGTTTTGGGTCAAATTTGGCCTTAAGATAGTCAGGATTGAGTTTTATGTGTTAGAATTGGATATTTCATATAATATGATTTTTGGCTATCCTTGGACTGCTACCATGCAGGCCATTACGTCGACCACATTTTGTATAGTTTAGTTCATGCATTAAGGTGAGGTTCATACCATGGAGGTTGACCTAGATCCCTAAGCATTGCTTTATGTAAAGACAAATTCCTCAAATGAGGCTTTGGCTATCTCCTCATGGGACTCTGTGGACTCCCACACCACTAATTTTGAGTCTCATTTTTTCAAAGATGAACATTGTGATCCAGCTAAGTATTGATCAACATTCATTCCTTCAGAGTCTGGCACATGTTGGCGAACTCCCTCTTTCACTCCATGATCTTAGGTTGGCTATTTTATTCTTGGAGACCTCTTTCAAGACATCTCACCAAATTTTGAGCTTCCCCTTGCATTGCACTTTTTCCATCATATTTTAAGCTCTATCAATGCATCTCCCACTGAGATTTCTAGAGTATCTAAGTGCGATCTCAAGTTCTATTTCATTCATGTTACGACACACATCCTATTCAAGGAGAGAAAGCCATATGTCAACCTCATGAAAACTTGTTGTAAGTACAATTATCCCCTTTCAATTAGGTTTGGATATTTATCTCTTTGATGGCCCAACCCCTGACATCACCATAGTGCATGTCCTTATGGTTGAGCTTGAGGTTTTAGACCAATCACTCCCTCTCACACCTAAGTATATTTAGTAAGTACTATTATAGATGTCAAATGATCTATAAATGTCAACCTTGGTACTTTAGCAAGGCAGAAGGTCATCAAGATCAGTGCTAGCCTTATTCTAGAGGAGTGGGATGTCTTGGTTAACTTTTTACATGAATTTTTGGATGTTTTCATTTTGGAATACACCAATATGAAGGGCATGGATCCCAACATCATTGTCCATAACGTCATTATGGATTATGGGACCCATCCCATTCACTAAAAGTAATGACCAATGGTGGTTAAATTCTCCAAATTAATCAAGGCTAAGATTGAAAAGCTCATGTGATTTGGTTTCATCCAAGCCATTGACTACCCCCTGATGGGTTTCCAACATCATCACTATTCTCAAGAAGAATGGAGTTGTTTAGATTTGCATCAACTTTTGATATCTCAATATGGCTTATCCAAAGGATAATTGTCCCACTCTTTTGATTGACCAGATTTTTGACTCCATAGTTGGTTTTAAGATCATATCCCTCATGAATATATTCTCAAGGTAGAACCAAATCTAGATTGCACTCAAAGACTAGAACAAGATGGCATTCACTACCTTGTGGAGTACCTTCTATTATGTTGTCATGCCTTTCAATCTGAAGAATCTTTGGGCCATGTATCAGCATGCCATGACCCACATTTTCCATGACCTCATCCACAAGATTATGGAGTGATATGTTTATGGCCTCCTTGGTAAATCCTACAAGTAGGGTGAGCATGTGTGAGACCTTAGGATCATCTTTGAGCATCTCGGGGAGTATCACTTCAGCCTCATCCCCAATAAGTGCATTTTTGGTGTTTCTACTAGAAATCTTCTTGGTTTCCTTATTTTGAAAAGGGGCATTGAAGTAGATCCCAAGAATATCAAGGCAATCCTTGAGATGCCTCCTTGTTCAATCTCATTCAATTGAATTCCTTACTTGGAAGACTTAACTTCCTTAAACATTGTCTTGAGGAGTATGCTCATAAATCCATACCCCTCATAATACCCTTACACAATAACACTCTATTATTATGGTCTACTAAAGTCTAAGTGGATTTTGATAAATTTAAGTGTATGCTTCATAATCCTCCCATCCTGATGGTACCCATTGAGGGTCACAAGTTCATCTTGTTTACCTCTATCACTGATCTTTCCATTAGGGTCATGCTATGTCAAAAGGATGACATTGGTAGAGAGAGTTATTTACTACATATTTCACACACTAGTTGGCCCTGAGCTCAACTAATCTCTTGTTGAGTGGTAGTTCCTCACCCTAATATTTTCCACAAAGAAGTTGAGACATTACACGTTGGACCAAACCACGAATGTGATTATCCAATATGATCTACTCTGCTAATTGCTCAATAACACACCTTACTATTAGGAATACAAGGTAGATCATGCTTCTTCAAGATTTTGATCTTTGCATCATTAACCAAAATTACACCAAGGTTTTGGTCATAGCCGATCAACTCATTGAATTCCCACTACCCAATCCTAGTGCAGAATTAGTTGATGATGCCTTTCATGATGAGATGGTCTACTCAATCGATTGGATTGAAGTTTTTGAGTGTGATTGGTATCAGTCTATTATTCATTACCGTGACACTCAATCTTATCCCATTGACGCTCCTTCACAAGAATGCAATTGGATCTATAAGCTCACCACTCACTATGTCATCATAGGTGGCATCTTATTAAAAATGGGTCTATATGGTATGCTAATTCAATGCCTAGCCCCTGAAGATACCCCTCTTGTATTAGAGGAGTCTCACAGGAGTGTCTTTGGTGGCCACCTAGGAGGGTAAGCCACAACTTAACATATTATCAGGATGGGATATTATTGACCCACTCTTGTTAAGTATGATGTCTAATACAACAAGAAACACAATATGTGCCAAGTCACTGGGGATGCTATCAGTGCCCCTGTAGCCCTCTTGCATTCCATTTTTGTCCCTTAGCCCTTCTTGGTTTTGGCTCTTGACTTTATCAGTGAGTTTAAGCCTACCTCTTTTGATGGCCATCATTGGTTCATCACTGGCACTAACTATTTCATGAAGTGGGTGGAGGCCATGCTTCTTAGTAGCATGTGTGGGAAGAGCATTTCCAATTTTGTCTTCAACTAGCTCATTTGTAGGTTCAAGGTCGCCACTAAAATTATGGTCGATAATGGTCTAGGCTTTCAAAGCCCCAAGATGCATGAGCTTGCTAAATGTCTTAGGTTAAAGATTTGTTTCTTTTCCACCCATTACCTCTAGGGAAATGGGCAAGAAAAATTTTCAAATAAGACCTTGAAGAAGATGCTTCTCTGTACCACTACCTAGTCCAAGCATGACTGGCATCTCATGCTCTATCCTACCCTTTGGGCCTACCAAACTAGCTTCCAAACAACCATGGGGGCAAACCCATACTCACTCATGTATGGGTTTGAGGTTGTTCTTCCCTTAGAGGTCTTAATCCCTTTATTATGTGTTAAGATGTTTGGATCTCTCCTTGATGAGGAAGAATGTGTCGCTTGCCTCACTAAACTTGAAAATCTAGATGAACAATGCATTGATGCTCTTGAGCACAATTGTGCTTACCAACACTGTCAACACCGCCAATTTGAGAAATTAGTACACCTACATCTATTCAAAGTAGCTGATATGGTCCTCATTTTTTATAAGGATCACCACAAGAAGGGAAAACTCATGCACAAGTGGTTTCACCCCTTTGTTATCATTGCATCTCTAGAGAATGGGGATTATCATCTCTCAACCCTAAAAGGAAATCCTTTGTGGCACCTAATCAATGGGTTCCACCTCAAGACATTTCACATCTAGGGCCTGTGTGGCCCTCCAAGAAAGTTTCCTGTGGTGATAGGGTGAACCTTTCCTCTCTTCTTTCACCAGTAACCTTCATGTTACTTGTATATGTGTGTGCATGTGGGTTCTTTATTAGCAGTTCTTACTATATAATCACATGTATCTAGTAGTCTATATCAGATGAAGCATATACATCACACATAAAATCATATACACACATGTACTAATAATGATAAATGACTATATATATCACAAAAAATACATTTTTTCTCTAGGTACATCACATGGCTTCCTTTAAGCCTAGGCTTGTAGTCCTTAAAACTACCACATACATGGATACATATACAATACTATCCCAGTTAGCCCATTAATGGGCTCTATCTATGATAGCCTAATCTAAGTGGATATCTTGATCTCTACCTCTCAACCAGTCAAGCCACAATCTCCTCTAGGGAAAATAATTGGTCTACCCTCTCTCTAGGTGCCTCAGCTCCTCTGGTCTACTCTTGAGTTAGCTCAGCCTACAACCGATTGATCTTTGCCTCCACTCTAACCAGTCATGCCTCAACACATAATACAGTTGTCTCATGTCATACCATTATTTCCTTATGCCTTACTAACTCTGCCTCTAGACATGGTATATGGTTTCATGCCCTTGTCAGCTCAAGTGAGGCTTGTGCACCCACCCACCAAAAGTGATAATGTGGCTCTACCCCTACTATTAGATGTGGCACTTGCTCCATGAGTGGTATCAACATCATATCAGGGAATAACTCCCTCAGTAGTAGGTCCACCTAAGGTCCAGTCCAGCTAGGCTAGTCTCCTACACACACACATAACACATATGTTAGTCACATATCATCTCTCACTAAAGGATGAATACAAAAGATAAAGTATTATCTAGTAAATACACTTATCTTACCTATTCATTTGGATGGCCTTTGTGTCCCTCTAAGAGGTTGTGTTCCTCCTAGTGTTGGTGGTCCTCATCATGGCTACCTCTCTCCACTATTTCCCCCTTGATTTCTCTCAACTGCCCTCTATGCTTAGCCCCAACTAGCCTAGGTTGTGCCCATCTTTCACATGCCACCAAAGCCTATCTCTATGGATGTTGGTATGGCCCTTATGGACCTTGAAACTCATCCTATCCCATATAGATCTCCACCCTAACATCCTTTGGCCACACCATAGATTTGTATGGATCACAGACGTAGCTACCCACTACATCCTAGTCTAAGGTGGTCCACACAGGCCCAGCCCTATTTATGAACTACACAACCCATATAGTACCCTCTAGTGCAGCATATGCATTGCTGCCCCATGGTGTCCTCATTCATGTTAATGAGAGTCTCTCATGATCTTAGGACATGAGTAGGTTAGGTTATGTCAATCCCCCTACCCCTATATGTTGCATGTGATCTAGTTACTGGTATAGTCCACCCAAAATATATTGGCCCCTCACATATCTCTATCCTCCCTCTATTTTTTGGATAACTCCTATCCAAGATAGTGGTAGAATCCCTATACTCTGGTTGACAAAGAGCCTCCTGACCATAGTGCCTTCTATCACTGTTTGTAGTGGTGGTACCCTTGGTGATAGTTATGTGACCTATACTCCATGGCTATTCTGCTCTTAGTGGGGTCCCACTAGGTAGAGCTCATCTATGGCTATATCTTATACCTATGATAGCTTTATTTCTCTCCCTATAGGCTTTACCTCATAGAGCCAGTAGATGTCCTCAATACTCAAGATGGCCTCTAACTCGAGCCTTAGCTAGAATACATGTCTCTCAAGTACCATGTGGTTACAAACACATTCACCAGATCCCTAGAATAACATAATTAAGGCACGTGTACTAGTTTCCAAATCCTTGCACTCTACAGGTGACCCTAGTCCTCCACAGGTAGAACATCTACCTCCTCGGCCAACCATGATAAGATTCTCTCCTAATTGGTCACCTCGTATGGTCTATCTCTCTATGTTGGTTATTCCCTTGCTTGTGAAGGCTCCCCCTCCTATGATATGTTAACTCCTCTACTCTTCTGCGCAATTAAGAAATAGGAAAATGGATTAGTGTTCCTAACCATAAAATGAGCAAATAAGTAAAAACTAATTGTTTTAATCTATATGATTGTTTCCCTGTCTTCCCAATCTATGTCATCCTCTTTCAGGGCTTCCCAGGCTCTTTCAAACTCTCTAGGGCCTATCTTAGGGCCTCTCTACCCTAATGCATGGATTTTTGGGCAAAGCCATAGCTTGGAAGTAGTCCAAGCCATGGCCCCCATGGCCTGGTAGTGTCCTAGGTCATGGTTTTGCCCAACTAGACTGTGGCCTAAGGCGTGGCCCCTTGGGGAGCCCTAGGGCTCCCCATTTCTCCCTCTAAAGACCATGATTAGACTTCTCATCTTTCTTGATGTGCCCCCTAGATTCCCCATCATTTTAACTACTTATTTTATCTAATTCAACTACCAAATAATGGGAATGAGTCAAAATACTTTTGGGCCTCCCAAACCCTAGAAATGAACAAAATGTGCAAAAACATTTGATCCGAGGACTTACCAAGACCATCTTGTGTATCTATGGCATGCTTCTATGTCCTTGTTTGCTCTGTTTGGGCTTTGGTGGCTAGTGGGCTCTCCTTTGGCTCTCTCAAAGTGAAAATGATTCACTTTTCACTATTTTTTCCTCTTTTTATCCCTTTTTCTTGCTTTTTGTGGGCCCTTTTTGGGTATTTTACCCCTTTTTGTGTTTCAAACCATGAAACCTCCATCTTAGGGGTTTTGACACATTACGATTGCATTAGTGGCCTTTATTTTTTAATTTGAGGCTTCTTTAAGCCTAGTTTAGCCTCATTTTGGTCCTTAGAACCCCTTCTGGGTCCTCATTGACCTCCTAGGTTGGTGCCCCATCTTATGGGCACCTAGGGATAAAGGTTACTTGTCATGATTCTTTTAGTTAGTCATTTCTCTAATTTTCTACAATTGATCCATTCTAACTCCCTTTCCCTTTTTTTTTCCATGGTTGCAAGTAGGGTCATTAGTTAGTTATGGTGGTTCAAGACTTACTTTGGTCTTGTTGACCACTCTTCATCTTCTCTAAAATTCCCACCACTTTTCCTTGTTACCTCTTATTATGGTCAATGTTAGTCAACCACTATGTTTTTGACTTGGTTTTATTATTTATTTCCCTTGTACAACTCGCTTGTCCTGCCTTGCTTTGAGATTACCTTTATATAGTTTATAGTCGTATGTCCTTGGCCCCCATCATAGTGCACCTCTTAGTGGTGATTCACATACATGGTGACGGTTAAATAAACCTAGGATCTACTACTATGGCTTGGGTTATCGATGATATGTGGGGCTATGAGTTTGTTGTAGCTAGTTGCTTCCTTACCAATGAGAAGAATAATATCATCGGATATCATGCAATCATTATCACTTTGACCAATGCCCAAGAGTTAGGTATATGCTATGTACCATTATTACCTAACTCACTCTTAGCCATGTCTCAACTCACCAGTGCTTTGGGCCATCCTTAGCTTTGAGTTTCTCCCCCTCTTCAAGGTGGCACGTGATTTGCTCTCCTTATTCGAGGATGTCCAGTTCACCCATATACCTCTTAAGGAGAACACTAGGGATGACACCTTAGTGAATGATATTTTGTATTATATGATTTGATTTGATATCACTTGTGTCCCTTCTTCATAGTAGCTAGAGCTAGAATTGGATTTGGATTATGCAACATTTGCATTCTCACCCATGGATCGTGCCATCGACTTCTTTTGTTGCCATCTTTATATGGTAAGTGTAGGTAATTTTCTATCTTATCTTTTTATTTCTTGCTTTCCTTTGATTTTATATGGATTCTAGGTACTATATAACACTCCTTATTCATTTGAACACCGACTGCTTGTACCTTAGGGGTATATGTAATCGTACTTCCCATGATATTACTCCTCCTTAGGATTACACATTAGCTCACATACAGACTACTTAACATAGTTATCCTAATTCAAGGCATTTTCCACTTGAATTGACCTTTCTCATGTCCTACATCCATCCCCTATACATCCTTAACACATCTATGCCCTTTCACGTGCCAAATAAGATCTCTAACTACCTCCAAGGGCCCTTCTAAAGGCCTATTGACCACCTAGGGTGGCCATTTGACCTAGGCCATGGATTAGGGAGGAAACTTGTGGCATAGGCCACATGTTTCATTCATTAAATCCATGGCCTAGGCCACAAACCAGGCAAAACACATAAAAAAAGGTCCATGTTTAGGCCCAAATGGCTAGAAATGACTATTTTTTGGCTTTTTGGCGGATTAAGGTTGAGATATATGTCATTTTCTCATTAATTTGAGCCTCTCTCTCCTATATTTTTGCTCTAATATTCTCACTTGATCATCACACTCAAATCTTTGTTACCTTCTTGAATCTTACTTGGTTTTTTCTTGGTACACTCAGCTTTCATTATGACAAGGGATGTCCTACAATTTTGTAGCTTATCTTGGTGATTCACATTGCTCTTTATAGTGTTCCTAAAGCTTGTGGGTTTCCCCTAGCTCCTTCAAGACTCAATTGCACTTATTCTTATGATCCTTTCATTGTCTCTCTCACATTTTGGTAGCTTCTCCTTCACCTCCTCCATTGATTTTGGCTCTTGGTCTAGACTCAGCTCACACATAACATGATCCTCTTCCTCTCTTGCTTCCTAGCTTGAATAATCAGTTGGTATAAATTTTGCACACTTATTTTGAGTTTGATATGAGGTCAATTTTTTAAGCAAAGTGAAATTCCTATTTATTTTCAATAGTATATATGCTATATTTTGATTGTTTTAGTGATTTAGCTAGTTTAGGGCATTATCTAGGGTACTTTTTGAAGTTTCTTGCATTTGTATGTGGTTAAGAGTATCTTCATTGATTGAAATATATTCCATTATATGTCATTCTTGCATTGGAAATATTTCTCATTACATAGTAGAATCCTAAATGCTCAAAACAGTCTATACAATTTGCATAAACAATCTACTCTCTTGCTAAACCAAAAATTTGCATTGTTAGAAAATAATAGTGTTGAAAGTAAAGAGTTAGCTCAAATTTAGATTAGGCATTCTCTTTAACCCTTGATTGAAAACATCTTTATTGCTTAAAATTTCTTTCATTTGGCCTAAAAGTGTCTTTACTTATAAATTTATGTATTACTTCATATCTCTCTTTACTTAGCATTGTCATTTCCGTAATTTGTATACAAGTGAATTTCTAATCTTAGCTACTTACTTTACTATGGTTATACCCATTAGAGATACCTCCATCATTTTTGCACTTGATCATGCTAGCCTTAACCTGGTTTACAATTATATCTATATCTTGGTGAAAGACAATAAATCAGATATCCACTATAGATCTCTAGTAGCCCATAGAAGCCTTGAGCCTTCTAGCCTCCTAGTTGTTTGTTTAAGTACCTTATGTACCCCCCTACCAAATAATAGTGGTTCTATTCAGATTCTTGGAGCTACAGAACCAATTGTCACTTGAAATTTTATTATAAGATATTAATATATAGTCTATTAAAAATAATATATGAACCAAAGCATAGCTCACACATGAGAGACACAAGATGAGGAGAACTAAAATGGGAAACAATAGAGTACAAATTACTCATTCAATGTTCAACATCTATGTGTAAAATACAAAGGAAGAGAAGATAATATAAAAAAAATTACACTGTTGCCTTCTTATCCTATTGTCCACATTAATTGGGGAATCTAATGATGGTGGCACATGTGAGGTAAGTAATAATTAAATGCATACTTGGACATGTGCACACACAAAATAGCCTAAGTGGAAAGGTTAACTACCTAAGTTAACTTAACTAGAGGTGCATTAAAAATAGAACCTAAAGAAAGCATAGTTGTAAATGATAAGAAAAAATATAATGTAGGCACAATTACATATCCTTCTAAATAAGTATGGATACCAAAAGTGAATAAAGAATCTACAGATCAAGGAAAAGTACAAATTAATAGTTTTTCACAACAATGACAATAAAAGGAACTCTTTTGATTTATTGAACAAAAGGTTCATCAACCACCTTCACATGATTAAAATAACTTCTTATTCCCCAATGGGTGGGGAAATCATTTTTTATCATCACGGATAACTAACGGTGCCATGAATTAATCTCACATATATAAATGTGTAATAATTATAAAGTAAAAAAATATTTTACACATGACATCTATAAAAATGAACAAAGCATAATAACAAAACCACATTTAATACAAAATAGTACATGAACAAAAAATAAAATCACACATAATGTGATATCAATTAAACATTATATTAATACAACATGCAATATCAAATAAAAGGAAATCAAACGCAAAAATTAAACCTCATGAGATAATACTAATATACGAATCCATTTAACAAACTCATTAAACATGCATCAAAGGAATCATCATATATATTCAAATCAAAGTTTATAATATGATAAACTCAATCAATAACAAGGGATACATCCCCGTATGCATCAAACTCATTGTTGGGTCCAACATGCCCCATATTTAGATTTTTCACATGGGGACCCTCTTGCTTTAGCATAAATATTTTTCTTTTCATATTATTGCATACTTGTAAGACTTAATTTATGAATGTAATCAAATTATAGATATTTGGTTCTATTTATAGTCTCTAACTCATGAGCTCAACCTATTTATCAGTTTTGGTTTATTTGTGCATCATCGAGATATGTTCTTCATGTAATTTTAAATTCAAGTGAAATGTGGAATCTTGTATGGTCATTTTAATGTCTATTACCCTAGCATGAAAATATTTTTCTTTTGATTCATAGTTTGAAGTGTTCATTCAATTGTTAGAATGATTTATTTCACTCAAACTACTATTTGTTTAGTCAAGTTTATATTTAAGTATGACTTTATTGGCCTTTGTAGGACTTATTTTTGGCAAATTTCATGTTTGATCAAGTCTGGTTTGCATTTTCATCCAATTTGGACTAAGTTATTACATGCTTTATTCATGTTTTTTTATTCATGTTTAGATGGATTTTGGTTTTTGACTAACCTACTGATTATTTTCCAAGACTACTTTTGCTTTGTTTTATTTTTAGGGATCTCCTAGAGCCATCAGTATTCATACATGCATTGAAATCATTTCAACTTGAAGAAATTCACAATCAAATCTATTCAAAAAATGACTAAGTCCACGAAATCCTTGAGGCTTTGAGATTATGATACTTGGCACCACCACAAAACCTTAAAACCCTAGAATCTTGAAACCCTTGAACCTCAAAAGCATTAAGGTATTAACCCAAGAGTGAATCAACTATGTAAAACTCTATGGCTCTGAGTCCCTAAGATTGCACCATGTGGCACCATCTCCAAAGATTGGAAGCCTAGAGGATTAAAAACATTAACCTAAAAGCTTAGATCATTAACATGTTGAATTATCAAAGAATGAAGAACCTAATAATAATCCACATGGTGATGACAAAGGTAGACAATGAGGTAATGCCTTTTTAGAGTGTGGAACCAATATATTAGGTGTATGTGTTTCAGCATACTCTAACACCTTTTCCATGAACATGGTACATGCATCAAGAGCATAGGCATGAGAACAAATATTGGCCACAAGTTTAGCTTTATTTTATACAAACCTTTATATTTGAGGATGAGAATTCCATAGTGTATAAATCTCTTCAAAATCTAAAGATGTGTTTATGTCCTCAATAGGAAGAAGATATATTAACTGTGAACGATCAATGTTCTCAAGAGGCAGAAACCAGGGACTTGAGCAAAGCTATAAATAATTATAGGTCCAACAAGAAAAAATAATATTTTTGTTTAAATCATATGATAATATTCTAGATAATGTAGGTCGGGAAAAATATATTGATAATGATGGGGACTTGGATTTAAAGGGATTATTTGAGCCTGAACATCAGGTAGAGGAGCCTAAAGTTAACATCGCATAACAAACATAAGATACATAGATGTTAAATCTAAATATTCATGATAAATAAGTATAAATGATGTTAAGAGACTCTCTTACGTAAGGAAAAAATAATATATATATCTAGAATCAATACTCAAAGTAACACAAAACATTGGTACAAATTTTTACCAAAAATAGTAACCATAGGCGACTATTAGACAAAATAACAAATTTCAAAAGGAATCTAATTGTTGCAATATTACCAATATGTATTCCCAAATAATTTTATCAGAATTCAAGGATGTAGACCCTTCATTATGGGAGATGCACATAGAACTCAAAGAGTTCACATGGTCTATCAATAAGCACCCATACTGAATAAATATAAATATGAAGCTCAAAGTCAAGGCTGAAATTGACTGAATGTAGGAAGCAGGGATTATATATCCATTAAAAAAAGTATATTGAGTAATTTTTATGGTGTTTCAACCCAATAATTTAGGAAAGATCAAATTTTGTGGTGACTACAAGGCATTGAAAGATGCTTGCATTAATGACCTATGTTTTATTCCTTTCATAGATGAAGTTCTTGAGTCAGTCATAGGGCATAAAGTATATTCATTCATAAATGGTTTTAGTGGATATAATTAGATTATAATAATAGTATACGACCATAAAAATACCAATTTTGAAATAGATTGGGGTTCATTTTCATATAAGGTGATGCATTTTAGTCTAAAAACACTACTACTATTTTTTCTAGATGTGTAGTCACTGCATTCAATGACTACATCCATGTCTTTCTATAAGTTTATCTAGATGATTGGGCTATATTCTCCTTATTAAAATATCACTTTCCCAAGATGCAACTTATGTTAGAAATATGTTGATCTATGAGCATTGCTTTGAATTTGAATAATTGTATGTTCTTTATTCCTTTTGGTGTTTTATTGGGACATGTAGTATGCAGCAATGGTATTCTATTTGACCTATCCAAAATCATAGTCATTGTGGGATTTCCACCTCCTTTAATTTCTTATAAAGTGTGATCATTCCTAGGGCATCAGGTATTAGTGCAAGTTCATCATGGGGTATACAACTATATCTACTCCATTATAAATACTATTGTACAAGGCTACAAAGTTTGAATAGATCGATGAATGTCAAGTAGCCTTCATAAATTTAAGGAAAATATAAATAAAAACACAACTATTGGTGTTTTTGGATTGGATTAATCCATTTCACATCCATGTAGATGATTCAAGAATTGCATTGGGAGTTGTGTTGGCTCAATCTAGAGATAAGGGTTTGGATCACCCCATTCACTTCACTAGCAAGAAGATTTTAGTGGTTGATAAGAACTACACTACTATAGACTGAGAATCTATGCCTATGTTATTTGTGTTACAAAAATTTAGGCATTATTTTTTAGCTACACCATTTGAATTATTTATAGACCATCAAGATCTGTGACATCTAGTGAATAAACCTATATTATGAAGATGGATATATAGATGGTTAATGTTATTTAAATAATTCTAGTTTAAAATAAATGCTAAACAAGGATGATAAAACATAGGGATAGATCATCTTAGTAGCATAAGGAATGGAAAAGAACCCAAAGAATTATAAGATGAGTCACAAGATGCTTACTTGTTCAAAGTTTGTAATTTTAGAATATATGGAAGACATGGCCAATTTTTTGGAATAATGAGTTTTTCATGCACACTATGTAGAGAAAGATAAAAATCAATTGGTCACATAAGCTATGACATTCATTATTATCAATGGGATTTTTTATAAGATGGATTAGGATGATGTGTTTTGTAGAGTAGCCTTGGATCATGATAGACCACAATTGCTAGAATAAGCACTTTAGGGAGTCGTATGAGGACACTTCATAGGTGAATATATTTTGAGGAAGATACTAAAAAGTGGTCTATGATTTCTAATATGTTTTAGGGTGTGCACATATTCACAAAACACTATGGCATTTGTTAACACATAGGAAGGCCAAACCCAAGGGATTAGATGCCTCTAAACCCAACGCTAGCAATGAAATCATTTGAATAATTAGGAACTAATTTTGTAGGGCCTATTAATCTATCTATAAAATGCAATCATGCCAGATATATGATCACTTTGATGGATTAATTCACAAAATGGGTAGAGGATACTACAACACCAACTTACAGTGCCAAAGACATAACCAATTTCTTATATGAAAACATCATAACCAGGTACAGATGTCCTATAAAGTTAGTCAGTGATATGGGAATGCACTTTATGAATAAGACCATCAATACTCTAACTAAGGAGTTCATGATATCACACCATACTATTACCATTTATCATCCTTAAACTAATGAGCAAGTGAAAGCATCAAATGAAGTTCTTTATAATTAGCTCATGAAAATATGTAATCTAAAGAGAGATGATCGGGAGGATCAAATTCTTGCAATCCTATGGGAATATGGCACCAACTATAAATGTGCAACAGGATTCACTCATTTCTAAATGGTATATAGAATGGAAGTAGTGACATCAATGGAATACATAATTCCTAACCTATCAATTACATTGATAATGTGATTGGGAGATCGAGACGCATTTCAGTATATATTTTTGGATTTGACTCACATGGAAGAAACTAGGTATAGATTAAGTTGGACATAAGAAATAAATAATAAGAACTAAAAGGCATGGCATGATTTCGACCTACAATCTAAGTAATTTCATCTAGAATAAATAGTGTTGTTATATGACAGTAGATTTTGAGAATATATAGGTGATTTGCACATTCAATGTAAAGGACCATATATCATCATCAAAGTATCACAACAAAGAACTATAGTGCTCAAGAACCTTCAAGGAACCATCCTTCCAAGGTGAAGAAATGGTTATTGCCTTAAGCCTTACCCTTAGTTATCTCTATAATCTCATGTCAAAAATTAGAGAAGGTGTTGAATAGCACCATGTAGTTAGTGTAGACATTGTTTTTAAATTATATAGCACCCCAATCTTGTACACTTAGAAAATACATATCATGGATGTACCTTAAACTTATAGACCTTTCTCATTGTCAAAAGGCCTGCATACACTAACTCTTTGTGCCTAATTAATTATCTCTTAGTCTGACTAATGTTATTCTGATGACTTAGACCTTCTATATTTCCTAGAATGTTCTAAACCTAATTATCTTCTACTTCTATAAGTTCTAGACCTACACCTAGTTTCCAACTGCTTAAACACTTGCATCCCAGTCAGACATATTTATCAATGCAAGTGTCCTTTTCTAATGTAAATGTCCAATGCCCTAAATTCATCTAATTTATAAATGAAATGCATCCCTATGGTCAACCTAAGTGTTTTAATATGATATATTATCCAAGTGATTGGCATAAATATAATGTCAACCCTCATTCATTCTTCACCTATTACAAACCTATCATAGACCAAATAACTCACAAAGAAACTTATCAAAGGCATTCAATCAAGCACTCAAGTAAACAAAGCTTCCCTATTTTCTCCTTTTTCCATATCAGTTATAGGCACAATGCATCTACAGGTCTAAGTATTGAAGGAGCATCCCATGAGCCACATTTGCCAACTTACAAGATAGGTCATTAGTGTACTTACTTATCACACATTTCATGATTCACACACAAGCCAACACATAGGGGAAACTACATAAGTCTAAGGCCCTCTTCAGTGTATTGTCTATATAGGTATCATTCATTATCATAGGGATATTTATGGTAATACAACACCATGTGCCCACTAACCCATTTTTCCACAGCCACTATGAAGATAAAGAACTAGGGTTTTCTTATTTGAAAAGGAGTGATAGTCTATGACCTAGATCTGAATACACCAAATTGAAGGCAACACATAACCTAAAATCATCTAAGTGGTTGCATCTAGTTTTATTAGGTATTTAATATTGGACGCCTATATCTAATTCAAATAGTAGCATCGATACAACCATCCCAGGTCGATGCAAGTGTCCATGGCAATAGAGTTATGATTTTTAGAATTATGTGACTGATCTAGAATATAGATCCAGCCTTCTTCCTACTTGTTCTAGATCCAGACTTGTATTAGCATCAAAACCATCTAAGTATCATATTTTCATTGTCATTATAATATTTAATATAGTCATACTTTCTATCTTTAGCATCTCAACATAATAAATTCAATATATGTTTTATTTGAGTTTCTCAATTAATTAGCCTACTTTAGAGATAGTCTATCGTTCTTGTGCCCTAGGTTATCTCTACCCTTGTAACCCTAAATTCCCCATATCTATATTTTAAGGTTAAACATTTGGTGAACCCGATTCATATTAATTTTTAAAAAAATTGATCAAGGGTTTCTAACCTCGTAGAGTTTTAACTTGCCATGAAGCATTTTCATATTTAAAACTTTAACTTAGGGTTTTACCCTCCTTTTATTATCATGATTCATGTTCGGACACTTGTAAGTTATTGCTTACTTGATTGGCACATTTATACTTCTAAACATCTCCATTTTAGAATTCCTGATTGGTATTTTCTACTCAAATTTGTATACTCAAAAAGCTCTTTTTGTTTGCCTAAATTCGATACATATTTTTTAATTTTTACAATTTACTATTTTTAGTAAATATTGGCATACAAAGAAAATGTTGTGCTTATTTTGCAATTAATTTTTATGTTTCATCAAAAATAATATTTTATTCAAAAACTCTCTTCTATATCATAAATAAATTAATGTTTTATGAGGGAATATTCTAGGGTTTTGCCTATGAAGCATTCCACATTATTTGGCATATTTCTTATTCATAATAGATCAATTTTCAAATTCCATTTTTCATTATTATATTGCTATAGAATAAACCTCTTTTTATTTGCCAAAATATTGTGCATATTTTACAAATTTAGCATTTTACTTTTTTTAGTAAATTTAGACCTACATGTCCTACACTGTACTTTTGTTTCCTTATTTTCTAGGTTCGTCTCATTTCTTATTTTTCCAAAAAATGCTATCATATTTCCCAAAAACTTGGCCAATAGTCTGAAATTTATATATACTTATTGTGTCATGTTGGAATGTTATCATTTGTATATCTCTTCTTTCTTATTCTCATGTCAGTTTTTAGAACATTTAAAATGGCTAAAAAGGAACTTATTCTTCCTTCTAACCCTAAGGAGGGTTATATCTACCATCCTTATCACTAGGTCCAAGATATCACTCCTTCAAAGGGTAAGGTATATGGCATATGTATGCATTTTCAAACTAAAATACCTAGGGTTTGTGCTTGTGAATCCCTAAAATATCAAATCATCCTTATGAAAAAGTTAGTAGAAGAATTACAAAATCAAAATCAATACTTTAGTTCAAAGATCATATTATTATAAAATCAGATTCCATGTGCCCAAAATCCAAAACTTTCTAGTGTTAATCATGTGTTTACATCTTCATCTACCAATGTTGTGCCAAACAAGGTTTTTTATCCAAATGAAAAGCTAAAACAGAATACATCTAGAATAAGAGATTCAAAAAATGACCAAAAGGCTACTAGGATTCCAAGTGAAATCCTAAGAGAAATGATTTGAGACAACATGATAAAATTACCTCCTTTCCATCATATAAGGAGATCCAAATACTATTATGCATATCATCGAATGCATAGACATCATATAGATTGTTATTTTGCATTAAAGAACAAAATTTAAAGTCACAAAGGTAGTGGTGATCATATCATTGATACATAAACTAAGAACACCACTCACATTATGAATACCTCTCCTAAACCACAAGTACTAAAACACCAAATGTGGTTAGCAAAGAAAGGCTCAGATAAAAAATAGTTGAAAATATCAATCTTAGAGAGAAAAAGTTTCAAAAAGATAAATCAGATCAAGAAAAGGATATAAATTTACCTCTCAATAATGATACTCAGTTTTCCAAATAGTATGATTTTGGAAAGAAAGATTTATAAAAGTTTGGTTATCAGGGTCAAGTATTGGGAAAACATTCCCAAGGCATAACTCATCATATCTTTGCATCCGATAATAATGATCGACAAGGCTTCAGATATAGTGGCAATACTAATGCAAATCATTCAAAGATAGATTTTTTCAAAGATCAAGAACCCACAAATGAAAATAAGGTACAAAAATAGCAATGGACACATCAAATATTAAAATCGACATATCTAACAAAATAAGCCAAAAAGCAAGAGATAATTGAAAAATATAATGCTCTAAATGTGGGTACAAAGGAGGAAATCACAAGCCTTTCCTTATATCAAGGCCCTTTTACTTTCACTGCTCAAGTTGAGGGCAAGTAATTTCTAAATATCAAGGTTATGAACTTTCAAGATACAAATTTTTGTTACGTGTCATTTCTTAGCCCTCTTGATAAAAATGTGGATGAAACTAATGTAATTCCAACAAGTATAGAATCAATTCAGATAAGAGTTTCATTTGATTCAAAATAAAGTTTTGTTACTTTTCAGGTTATTTATAATCCAAGGGCTTACAATATTATTCTTGGAAAATCATGGTTACACTCAATATGAGCAATGGTTGATAGAAACAATAGTTACATATCATTTGATCATCAAGGTAAACTTACATCCTTTCCCAAATAAGTAAATATATCTTTAACTACCATACAAATAGATACATCATCTATAATGACAAAATAAAAACTAGAAGTTTCATTACCACTTGATCATTACAGTCGAGCTTTCTTATTTCCAACCGGGTTTCATTGCATATAGTGATTACTTCATTACCACTAAAATGTAAATTTCAATAAATTGAAATATTATATACTATGTGCCATATTCAAATATCCAGGACACCTAAACATGTTTTTATATACCCATGTTTCCCACATCTTTTGAGTGTGATGTAGGCATACACAAATACATGATTTATGTACTTTTGGATGTTGGGCCTTCCCTCTACTCATGTCATGTAGACATTAGGGGCATCCACTTCTTTCATCATGATACATCTAGATTATATCATTATATGGTCATTTACATTATCATGTTTGAGATTATGTACTTACACATGACTTTATCCATGGTTATATCTTTTATAGTGTACTCAATATGCTATGTACTTAGCATTTTTTGCTAACACATATGATACATGGACTAGTATGTTGTGTTTATTTTGTTTGCTTATGATTTCATTCATACATTTCCTTGAGTGTCTTACCTTGTTATTTTCTTATTTGTTTGAGCATTTGAATGTGCTCCATTATTTGTGGGCCCCATCCTTTATTTGCCTCTTTGACATTTGAATATGTCATTATTTATTGTAGGTTGACATTTGAATATGTCATTTATTGCTTTGTGGACATTTGACTAAGTCATGTTCTTTTGATTGTGCAACATTTTAACATGCCCCTTGTTTATGGTCTCCTTGGACCTTTGTCTCTTGATTTGCTTTTTAAGTGCTCTTGTGTGTGTGCTTGATTACTTATTAAACTTGTACTATTGCTATTTGGACATTTCCATGATCTTCATTATGCATCTTAGGACTTGGTGTGATCACATTATTTATGCTTCAATGATATATCTACCTAGACAAGTTCTATTTATATGCTACATGGTACATTCATAGTTTACATGGTTATCTTATCCTTTTGATGTAAGGTAACTACTAGTTTCTAGTTTCCCTCACCTCAAAAGGGGGGACACACTAGTGGGGGAATGCTATAGAGGCATGACTTCCATGTTACTTCAAAGATTTAGATTATAGTGGGGGCATGTTTTGGGAACATGTTCTTCACACTTATTTAGTATTCATCATACCCAAATTATAGTGGGTGCATATTTTAGAAATGTGTTGTCCACACTTATTCAATATTCACCATACATATATTATAGTGGGGGCATGTTTTAGAAACATGTCCTCCACATTGGCACTCACACCAATTTTCATATTTAGATATATAGTGGGGGCATGATTTAGAAACATGTTCTCCACACTTACATAATTTCAAATTGGCCAAATTCATGGTTATATGATTCAGATAAACATTTGTGGTAGAATTCTATAAAATGGTACCATTTTTATACACAATTTTAGCATGATACATATCTAAACTACATATGCTATGTAATGTGTGCCTAATATTATAAAATCAAATCAGTTTTAGATTTTAAACACTTTTAGGGACTATCATCACCCATTAGGTTAGACTTTTATGGATTGTATTGAGATAATCTATTACATTAATTAGTTCACTTTTTAATATGGTTGAGCTGATTAAATCACTCAATATTTCCATGTTTATAGTTCAGTCCTAATTACATTGGCTAGTCTCACCATTTTTATAGTGTGAGTTGACTTGGTTCACTCAAACTCACCAAGTTATAAGTATGATTAGGTTGCACAGTTGAGTTAAACTCAATTGTCAGGTGGCAACTCACATTTTATCTAAGGTTGGGGGTATGTGTCCTCCAATATCTCTCTATCTCTTTATATGTATGCACTTTCCATATTTTATCTTAGCTCTAATGATTCATAATGATACATAGTTCAAATCAAATTGCCAAAAGGCAAGACGGTTGCATTAATACATAAGTGTCTTCCTAAACCTTGCTCTCTCTCAATTTCAATCATTTCAATGCTTTTATTTTCATATTATATGCACTAATTATATATTATAACATGCTTTTGGTTTTAGATCAGTCACTAGTAAAGCACTCAAGTTGAACTCAAGTAAAGTTAAGGTGTATTATACACACCAAGGTATGCATTTATTTTTATTTAAACTAGCAATTTCATTATTGGATTAAAAGGGGACAAATGTAGACACTATTTATGAATTATATATCACCTCAGTCATGTACACTTAAAAAATACATATCATGGATATACCTTCAGCTTCTAGACCTTTTCCACTACCAAAAGGCTTGTATACACTATCTCTTTGTGCCTAATTACTTATTTCTTAGTCCGACCAATATTATTTTGATGATTCAAACCTTCTATCTTTACCAAAATGTTATAAATCTACTTATCTTATGTTTCTACAAGTTATGGACCTACAACTATTTTTCAATTACGTGAACACTTATGTCTTAAGCAGATGCCTATGTTGACACAAGTGTCTTATTCCAACGTAAGTGTCTAGTACCCTAAAATCATCTAATTTGTAAATGAAATGTATTTCTATGGTCAACCTATGTGATTTAATGTGAGATAATCTCTAAAGGTATTGGTATAAATATAAGATCAACCCTCATTCATTCCTCACCTAACACAGACCAAATAAGTCACAAGGCATTCAATCAAACACTCAAGAGATCAAAGATTCCCTATTTTCTCCTATTTCTATATTAATCATAGGGACAACACATCTATAGATCTGAAGTATTAAAGAAACATTCCATGAACCACATTTTCCAAGTTACAAGCTTCATCACTATTGTACTTGTTTATCACACATTGCATGATTTATACATAAGTAGAGACATAGGGGAGAACTACATAATTATGAGGCCCTCTTCAAAGTATTAGTTATGTAAGCAGTGCTTATTGACATAGGGGTCTTTAAGACAACTTGACACTATGTACCCACTAACCTATTTTTTATACACCCACTATGAAGATGAAGAACTAAAGTTTTATCATTTGACAAGGAGTAACAATTTGTGACCCATATCAAAATTCACCAGAGTGAAGGTGACACAAAACCCAAAAGCATCCAGTTCATCACATCTAGTTTTAGTAGGTATTTTGTAATGGACACTTACATCTAATTTAGATTATAGCATCTATACAACCATCCCAGGTCGATGCAAGTGTCTGCAAATACAAAGGTACAATTTCTCTAATCAGGTAACTAATCTAGAATCCAAATCTAGTCTACTTCCTACATGTTCTAGATCTATACTTGTATAAGCATCATAACTAGCTAAGTATCTTATTTTCATTATCATTTCAATATTTAGCATAGTCATACTTTATATCTTTAACATCTCAGCATAATAAATTTAGTATATGTTATATCTAAGTTTTGTAATTAATTGGAATGCTTTAGAGATCGTCTACCATCCTTATGTCGTAGGCTATTTCTACCCCTTTAACCTTGGATTCCCTATATCTATATTTTATGATTAAACAACTAGGAATTTTATTTATTTTACTTTTTTTTATAGGGCTTTAGAGTAGTTGTGTACAAATGGATCTCCATATTTTAGGGAATCATAACATATTCAAAAATTCAAAGTCACAGAGCAAGGAAGAAACAAAGTAATGAAAAGATACAGATCATTCAAATCATAATTCAATGAATTAATTCTAGGAATGAGACACTAACATAAGGGTATGGAGGAAAGGAATAAAATGGTGACTACCAAGGCATTTAATGACAAGGCACTCCAAAAATTGCATCTTTCCCAAAATAGATAGATGTCTCAGATCCAAGATATGCATAATAAAGGAAAGTCTGTAGAAATCAAAAGATGATGTCTCATCACCAAATTCCATTTGAGGACATAATGAACCTATCTATCGACACATCAAGGTCACATCATAACAACTAGTGGCATTCAAATAAAAAATCATAACGGCATGAAAATAGCTTAGCAAATTTAATGTGAAGGGTTAAATGAGTGTAACAAGGAAAATATATATAAATAAGGGCATACCTACTGAAACACATTTTTAATTTATAGATAATAAGATATTTCTATTAATTGAGCTTTAGTCATATATCTAAGCACATATATGTTTATGTAACCACTACAGAACATAGAACATGGATAAATCGTAATTACTCATCCCTTTGACTGACTCATAGAAGGAATAGATGGGGATTGGATTCAAACTTAGGCAAACTAGATACCTTAATCCTGACCCTTTAACTTTCATGGATGTAACTAAGACCACTTTGTTCCCTCAAGGAGAAGACATGGGCTCATAGTTATAATCCCTAGCCATACCGGATAGGCTATAAGGGTCTGATGCAAAACTTCTTATCAATTTCCCCACCTTTGTTCAATTAGATGAACTGATGGTGAATCTCTTAAGTTGATATAATGAGGGTGAAATACACTTGTCACTGGATGTTACCATTTAGATCAATGAAAACACAATGGCACATACAATTGGGCTTTCAGTGAGAGGAAAATCCTTGGTGCAGTATAAAATAAAGAGCCCTCCCATCCATTTAGACATCAAGTTAAAATATGCATAATCCTATCAAGGAATCCTAATTTATTCAGTGGATGGTGCCATAGTGAAGGTCCTAACCAAATGCATTACCAATTGATACTAGTAAACAATGAAAAGTTTTAGACAAATAACCATGGGGATCATTAAGATAGTGTATCACATGATCCAGCTTGATAAGGACTTCAATTGGCCAAGGTTCTTGGTCACTGAATTTATTACCAACATCTATAAGGTTATTAAAACCATTTAAAATACCTTTCAATACCATTTTTTGTATTGTTTATATGTTTTAAGTAATGAAAAAACACTGATGGACCTATTGCACTTGAGGTAGGCTTTTGCCCTGCCACCACTTTCATCAATATCGCATGGACTAGAAGGCAGTGTTGAAGCACATAGCTCAAGTCTGGTCATACTCTTGATAAACCATCCATGTGAGGATACAACATGTATGACACCTTCATAAATAGATAATTATGGTAACAATGTTGAAGAGCTCGTTAACAAGAGCTCATGAACAATTTTTACTCTTTGAGAGTCTGATGCAGGTGCATCAACTTAGGAGATTCATTTGTGCAAATTTTTATCTAATTTTAGTGATGTGTGGGATTTTATAGTCTTATTTGGTCACATTATAGGTGATACAATAGTTACATTTTCAATAATTGGTCATTTTGGAGTGTTTTTGGTTTTCTTGCCAAAATCAAGAAATTCAAAAAGTTGAAGTTATTCTTAGAGTCTAGTGTTTTTTCTTCATTCTTAGTGGGTTATAAAGTCTTAATTAATATTTTAAGGGGAAACTAAGGTCTAGGTAATTTTTTTAAGCAACTTTAGTGTTTTAATTCATACTCATCCATGTAAAAAAACTTAACCAAGGTCGGCCTGCCACCACTTTCACCAATATCGCATGGACTAAAATGGGGCAATACTATGATAATCTTGGTTTTTTCAAACAATGGTGTTTATAAATCTAGGGCATCCTTAATTTTCACCCTTGAGTGCCTATAGATATATTACAATATTTTAGATTATTTTCCATGGTCACCAAGCTACATAATGGGGTTCAGATCAAAATTCATGAAATTACAAAGTCATTAGTTACATTGTTTTCCTTCTTCATTACTATGCTAGACATACGGGTAGAAATATTGAAGTATAAATATTTAGTCACTTGATCAATGCTACCACTATGATCTATGCCTCCTAGTGTAGAACAACCATTACTATAATAATAAGAAGCACAGGCACAATTTTAAACACAACCTGAACCATATGCATCATCATCATAGCCAAATTTAGGAAAAATAAAATATCTAGCTCATAAAGCATCATCACCACTTAATAATTAGACTCGCAACACAAACCCATGGCTGACTAACAAGTGTATGTTGAAGATCACTACCGAGTATGACTTGAAAAACTTGGGAGTCACTAGGATGAAGTATACAACTCCTTAATATTGGACATAGGCAAAGACATCTATGAGGAGGAAGAGGAGAATTAATTGTTCTTTTGGAAGGTAATGCATACCTACCACTTACACAAAAATATTCCATTTGTACTATTGGCACAAATACATGTACCTCATGTGTCCATCATTATTGATATAGTTGTAAAAGAGGAGGAAATTAAGTGTAGAATGGTAAAAAATATATAATGAAAAGTACATGTAGTATAATCATCTATAGATACAATGCCACTACATACTATCAAACAACAAACATGGATAGAACAACTGGCAGCACAACAAGGAAGTCCCCATTAACCACTAATGTGTAGGCTACGCACCCGCTAGACTGCTAGGACATTACCTACAGTCACAAAATAAATGGTCACATTTATTTTAGTTCAAGGTGTTGTAGAGGATAGGTTAAACGAATAATAATGATTGGAACAAAAACTAGTTGTGTAAAAAAAGAAGGTAGAGGCTGATGCAGCATCTAATGAAGCCAAGGAGAAAAATAAAGAAGACCTGCGATAGCAAGAAGACTTGAAACATAAAATAATTAAAGATAAAATAGCCAAGGATGTTGCACAATAATTTGAATAAGTATCCAAATATTTAAAAATATAGGGAAAGACGGTTTCCAAGGTAAAAGAAGAGCTAAAATTGAAGAAAAATGTTGAATTCATAACTAAAATGCAGAAGTTTAGACCCCAGTAACAAGTGCTACAGAAGATAGAGGATATCAAGAAAGAATATAATCCTAAATCCCAAAAACCTTTCAACACATGTCAAGACTCAATATTGGCCTAGGGAGGTGCACAAAAAGAGGCATAAAAGGATAGATCAAAGATAATCAATCAATGGTATGGGATGTCCAAACTCCACCATTGTAACACACGATATTCACACTCCCTATGGCATAAATTTTACACCATCTAGCATAGGCTACAACTGTTATAACATCATTGGCCTTAGCCATGAAAATGTAGGAAGTGTCACTCAATGTGACCCAACTCACCTTGGTAAAGCATATTTAGGGAATTACTGTGTTTCAAGAGTCTATTGCACAAAAGGAAGTGGAGATGAAACAAGACAACCTCCAGCTTAGGGAGGAAAATGTTGATCTACATTCACACTTATCATGGCATACAACATGATATATGATACATATTCAGCATTGGTGCTCCATGTCTTAGAATACCAGGTGATGTCAGAGGAGAAACAACACACATCTTTACTTTCTTGACTCTTAAAGGACTAGGTGGTTGCATAGAAACTGCAACAATTCTAAATGTGTTAAGAACCTCTAAACTCATAAATAGACTAATTACGTAAATTATGACACAAATTACAATATTCTTTTTTGGTAGGAAGGGAGAACTCCATAATCACTTGCCACTTCAAGGGGGCTTCCTCATTATCAAAGCATCTAGTTCTAATTAATATATTTTGTGTGGACGCCTTACAATAGCTTATGTCCCTCTATTTATATTATTATAATTTATCCCACTCTTCATTTCTATGGATATGGTATTATTATTACTATTCACTATTATTCATTCTACTACTATTCGACCCTCAATTTACAATATATACCCCAACCTAGGTATATTACATTTCATCTCCCTTGACATGTTTCATCCTCAAAACATGCTAAGAATTACACATCAAAAATATGTTGAGGACTAAATGGAAGACATGTCATGTATTATTTTTTACTTCCACTTCTTATTGAGCTGGAATGGAATCACTAAAACATTAGGTGGATGTTCCAAGGTGATAGATCAATGAACATCAATAGAAAATAAGACAGTCTGGAGGTTATAATCGAGCACTAAAATTTTAAGCTTGACGATCAGTTGCTCAAAGATAGAATAAGAGATCATAAAATAATCTACATATGGAGTCAACTTAGGGTATATGGCATCCCCCTTAGCATGGTCCTTTACACACATTTGTTATGGAGTAGCTAACCCCACAAAAAAAATGCATAAAATTATTTGAATCACTTGAGGGTAGGAGCAAACAAGTTATTTCCATGTGGAGGGAGGATTTGGTGAAAGGAAGACCAAATGAATTAGTCTCGACCAATTGATTAACATAACATGCTTTGCAAGTGTCCTCCAAATCCAACCATGTAGTTATTTTTGTCTCAGATTCTTCAACTATAGGAAAGAAATCCTTGTACCATGTGTTTTAGTTATTCTTCCAATCCAACCATGCATCGATTTCTTCATCATATTATGTTATGATATGGGAGTGAAGCTTAAATCTATCAAAAATAGTATGCATATCACTTGTGAGTTTGTGCATATTGCTTTTGATGTTATGCATATTACTACTGAATTTTTGCAAAGTATCAACCAAAGTGAAACATGTAGCCGCCATTGTAGTAGGTGGTGAAGTAACAACACTTAGAGATAATTTGTTTGTCATTGGTATATATTTGGGATGTTGGAAAGAAGATGGCTTAGAGGGTGTTCCACTGTGATGTTGTTGGTTGATACTATCTTCAACAAGCTTAGCTAATCCCATAAATTCAATATAGTGTGAGGTTTGAACATGTTAACCTCTGCTCGAATGTCTTCTTCGAGTCTGTTGATGAAGAAATTTTTCAATAAAGCATCAAATTATTTGACAGTCTAATTGGCTAGTTTTTCAAATTTTAGGTGATAGTCTCATACTGTACTAGTTTGATTAAGTTGAGTGAAGGCACGTGTGATCTGATCTCTAAATAAAAATTTAAACCCCATGATTACGATCTCAATAAAAGGACTATAATTAACCTATGGAAAATCAACGGATGCCAAATTCACTCGATAATGTGTCCTTACATCACATAGAGATTTTTACACACTTGAAACATTGATGACTTGAATAGAGCTTGACAAAGCTTTTTTTTGTTTTTACAATAATAATTACTAAAATTGTGACAACTTTTGCAATATGTAATAAAATTTAAAAATTCAATTTTTTTTTTTAAGTTGTAATGAGGCGCACAAAACCTAGAAATTGTTTGGCGCAATTTGATGCCATTTGAGAGCAATTTGAAGAAGAATAGTTATGATTTTGAGGGCAAAAATGAAAATTTTTACTTTTATTTTGGCTTCATATTGCAACTTTGGACAAGAAAGAAAGATGTAGATCTGACTTTTAAAAACCTCCAAGATACAATGGATAACTTAGAATTGCTCCATGAAGCTTCAAAATGTGCCTACAATAAAAACACTCACCACAATACCTCTATAATTCTAACAAATTCCACTCCCAAAACCAACTTCCTAAAAAATGTTCTCTCCAACTCAATTTTTATCCACTTTCTGATCACCAGGATCCCGAAGGCAAGGTGAGAGCATATGGCGAACAAAACTACAAACCCCTATTTGTACAACCTCCTACTAAAATAGAAAGAAATGCACAAAAATGGCCCTAGAAAGAGCTCTGATACCAAAATGTTAAGAACCTCTAAACTCATATATAGACTAATTACATATATATAGCACAAATTACAATATTATTTTTTGGCAAGATGGCATAATTTCACAATTACTTACCACTTCAAGGGGGTTTCCTCCTTATCACAGCATTTGGCTCTAATTAATATATTTTGCTTGGATGCCTTACAATAGCCTATGTCCCTCTATTTATACTATTCTAATCTATCCCATTTCATTTCTATGAATGTGGTATTATTATTACTATTCACTATTATTCATTCTACTACTATTCTACCCCCAATATACAATATATACCCCTACCTAGGTGTATTATAGATTGCAAGGTCAACACTTGAAGGTTGAAATAGGAATAATATTTGAGTTCTTCGAAGAATATGATCAAGTCATTAACACCATTGTGCATCAAGCCACACAAATTACTCTAAGTATGCTTGAATATAAATAGAAGCTACAAGATACTTAGAGTGAGGTAAAGCCAAATTTTTCCAAGGTAGACAAATCCAAATCAGTTATGGAGGATGAAACATCCACTCCTAATCAGATGGACATTATGCCAAAGGATTATTTGGCTTCAAGAAATAATGTCATGGAGAAGATGAATACATATTAAAATGAGATGTTTTATAACACGTTTATTGGTGTGCAAACAAAGTGCTACATGGATAGGATAGAGGAAATGTATCAAGATATTCAGCATAGGGTCTTGCAACATAGGGTCATTATTGTTATTGTAGAGGATGAAGACACCCATACCATTATATAGATCCAATATCCTTTGTGCACATTGATTAGTATGGTTTGGGATGCATTAATGGATTGGAAGCAGTTTAAGTAAGATTTGTTATATTTGGACATCTCCCTTACATCCATCATTCATGACCCCCAATTCATTTTTCTAATCTAAATCACACAAGATCTTCAAACCAAGAAAGCATCAAAAAATATCAGCCAACACTTCAGCCATAGTAAAAACCTTTAGTAGCTAACTGTAAAGCTGCATCATCTTCAGCAATAGTTTCCCCAACACCATCTTCTTCAGTAGTAAAATATTTTGAAATGACTTTAGTCCTACCACCATCTTCATGACCTCATTAGACTACATTTGTACATTCCATGCCTCCTTCATCTCAGTAGGTACTACGAGCCATCATTTTTGAAAATTTTGAAGAATGTATCAGTAGGGAAGGCCATAAGCATTAGGACCAAAACCAAGAAGGTTGAAAACTCAAAAAAGACAATGTCCTGGTTATACCAATCTATTGAAAACCAACAAAAATAAGTAGATTGGTATGTCACTGAGTTTAAAACCTGAAATGGAAGCTAGGTAATGCGTAAAAAGTGAAAACCAGTAAACAACACCTTGAGCGATAACCAAAAACATTGCTTTTGGACCAACCCCTCAATGCAGCATAGGAAACTCCACCAAGTCCATATTTTGACACTTCTTGTGATTTTGTTTTGGTACAAGAGAACTATTTAAGTCCAGGATAGTGTTGGTAATAGACATAAAAGTATAAAATCATAGAGTATGTATGAACGACAAGGATGCAATGTATAATATTTTTCATAATGCATATCATGTTTTATGTAATCGTCACATGATTGTATATCACAAGTCTATAAAATATGAAAATACTCCTTTGAAAAATAAATGAAAGGATATGAATGCAAAGTGACAAAGCCTTTGTAAGTTCTTTATATAGTGTTCAAAGGTAAAGGAGAAGAGTTCTAAATTATGAGAGAATAATATAGAGATCTGATAATGGTTCTTTCAAAAAGTCTTTTGTGCTTTTTATGTGTGTATTTATCTTCTATTTTATTCAAATCTAGTTATTAATAAGATAACAATAATGAATGTTCTCTATGTTTGAGTCTATCTTTCTATGAATATCCATTATGTATGGACAGAATGAATAAACTAAAATACCATATCCTCACATACGTTCTAAGCATGTATTGAATTCACACAAAACAATCCTTAGCATGTTTTAATGGGAATTTCAAATAACCTCTGCTAACAAGCTTGATGAATGGAAACTTTTGTCACAGCTACACCCTAGTGATGATATTTAACTTAATGGACTTCATATGCTTGGTCATCATGAATTTGATATACTTCATAGTTGGAATGATAATAGCGTTTCTTCCTTTATAAAACTAAATCAAGCACCCTACCATATTTATGAACCCCATTTTTTTCATCCATCCACTTCCGGTATGTTATTTGTAGAACAAAAAATTGTTGTTGATATTATTTTTCACCATTATAATCAGCATGACACAATGCTTCCATTGAAAATGATAGTTCGAGGCACTGTCGATACAAGGAAATCACACCTTATCATCAAAAAAAATACTTTGATGTAGGAGCATCTGAGTTCACGTGTAATCTTACATCAACCAAAAACATGAATAGTTAGCTAATAATAAATTATTGTGAAGTCTTTTATTGTTTTGATGTTTTCAAGTATGTTTGCAAGCATCAGGTTTCTTATTCGAGTCACCGCATGTTTTATTTCTTTCCACATTGGCTTAGGGGTAAATTTGCTTTAGGTGTTCTTTACGTGATTTAATTTCTTACCTTAAATGATCTGTGGTAATATGTGGGAAGTTTTTATTTGATGTTAACTTTAGTTGGTAACACAACTTTAGCAGACTTATTTTTGAAACTTGGTTCTTGATACTACTCTTCTTTCACACCTTATATAACTTAACGTTGGTCATTTGGACACTTTGCAATGATAAATGGTAAGTTGTTTGTTTAGATAAGTAATGTTGGTCATTTGGACACTTTACAATGATAATCAGTAATTCATTTGTTTGGATAAGGCTTGTAATTTTTGTGAGGATTGGTGAAGGGGCCCGTGAAGTGTTATGGTGCATCAATTAATGTTGTAATGCAACATGTTATATTGTGATGTATTACCATTGGGACTTGTGTTCATTTAATTATAGTTAGTGGTTTGTTGATCATTAATATAATTTGGGTGGATCATGTATCTAAATAGACACATACTCTTAATTTGAGAGGGATTTCAATTTCATATGGGAGAAAAAGTCTAAAGTAAGGTTGCAAGGAATACTGCAAGCAGTTTTGTGTGCATATCTGAGAAGCACTAGGGGAATTGAATCATTTGGAACCACATTGCAGTGTTGGATTAATGCTTGTAAGCATGTAGGCTATGTTTATGGTTATGTGTTTGGTCATTGTAAGGTTGTATCATTGGTGATTAGTCTAATGTTGTGTAATCTCTCCCTGAGTCAATATTTTTTTGTTGTCATTTTGTGAATTTCCATTGTAAATTTTTGGGTTTCACATAATAAGACATATCTTAACTGAGACCTCTAGTCGTGGTTGCATCTTTGTTATCAGACTGAAGAAAACAACTCTAGGTTTAGATATATAAGTTTATGTCCTCCAATCTTTGTGAAGGTGTGTAGAGAACAAGAGGAATGTGCAAGAGAGATTTGCATAGAATTGTGAGTGGTGTAGCCATGGTTATTGAAGTGCACAAGAGAGTGATCTACATATGTTTACAAGTGGTGTAATAATCAATATCAAGGTGTGAAAGTGGTGTAATCTATGTAGGTTTTCAAGTGGTGCAATAGTTGATCTCAAGTGTTGTGTTTTCCATCTTTTTGGGTAGGTAGAGAACTGAGAGTTTACCAAAGTGGGTAACATGTGTAGGTTTGCAAGAGGTGCAATAGTGTGTTTGAGGCATGTGCAAGTATAGTGTGCATGAGATGGAAGAGGGAGTGTAAGTGAAATCACATAATATGGATGTTGAGGAAGAAGATATTCCATTTTCTCCAATCCGTCTCTATTATGTCAGTATAGCAGCACCACTCACAACATTGTTGAAGAATGACTCCTTCCACTGGAATAGAACAGCCACCAAGGCCTTTGAGAAGCTAAAAGAGACCATGTGCACCACTATGTCTATCCTAGATTTTTTTTTTTTAAATCATTGGTGAATATGATGTATTGGGATCTAGAATGGGGGATTTACTCATGAAATAAGGAAGACCTATTACATTTGAGAGTTGTCGACTCACGAGTAAGAATCTATGAAACCCAATTGGTGATGAGGAGATGTTGGCTATTCTTCATACAGTCAAACAATGGAGACCTTATCTAATGGGTAGACACTTTAGGATAAAGACTAATCATGATAGTCTAAAATATTTTTTGAAATAAAGATTTTCATCTGAAAAACAACAAAAATGAGTGACTAAAATGTTGAGATTTGACTTTGAAATTATCATAAGAGTAGAAAAGATAATTTTGTAGAATATGCACTCTCTAGGAGGAATGAATCCATAGAGGCGTTGTTATGTGCAATGACGATTTGCCAGGCAGATTGGGTGGATGAGGTAAGATCAAAATGAGAGAATGACAGGGATACAAAGGCTCTGATTCAGAAACTCTATAAATATTCTAGTGCCTCAAAAAAATATGAGTTGAAATGGAATACCTTATGATATAAATATTAGTTATACTTATGCAATAATTCTTTCCTCAAGCACAAGATCCTTACAGAGCTTCATGCATCTCTAGAAAGGGGAGCATTCCATAATTTTTGAAAACTTATCATAGAATCAAGAAGGATTTATTTTGGAAAGGATTGAAGGGGATATACATAAATTTGTGATTGAATGCTTGATGTGCCAAAAGGACAAGGGTGAAACAATTAAGACACAAAGTCTTCTGAAACCCTTATTGATTCCTAGATAGAGGTGGCAGGAGGTCTCTATGGATTGCATAATAGGTTTACCTAGGTCAAAACATAAAAATGTCATCATGGTAATCGTAGATATGCTCAAAAAATATACCCTTTTTTTGGCCTTGTCACAGTAATTTATAGACAATACAATGGTTGTATCTTTTATAGATACAATTCAAAAGCTACATGGTACCCCCAAGATCATAGTGAGTGATCATGATCCAGTTTTTACTAGTAATTTTTGGATTGATTTATTTTCATGTCTGGGTACTTAGTTGGATCATATCTCATCCTATCATCCTCAATTTGATAGACAAATAGAGGTCATTAATAAATGTCTAGAGGCTTATCTTCATTGTTTTGCATCGGATAAAGAAGAAATATGGGTTCATTGGCTGCCACTAGCAAAATGGTGGTATAACACTTTGATGTTTCTTCCAAAATGTCTCCATTTGTGACACTATATGGGTACCAATCCCCTCTATCACCTCATCCTTAAGGGTCCAGAGAATGTTCATGTTGTGGAAGAACACATTCAACACAAGAAAGAGGTACTAGTTAGTCTCATAGAGAATTCAACAATGGCATAAAAGCTAATGAAGCAATAGACGGATCAGCACCATAGTGAGAGGAATTTTCAAGTGGGTGATTGGGTATTTGTATGCCTACAAACATATAATCAAATGTCCATGAAGCAGCAAAAAAAAAATAACAAACTCTCTCCTAAGTATTATGGTCCTTATCAGGTCCTACAGAAAATTGGCAGTGTTGCATACAAGTTGGAACTACCCCAATATACTCCTATACATCTAATATTTCATGTTTCTTGCTTGAATAAATTGCCTGAAATAGATGAAGGCCAAGTCATTCACTAAACCTGAGAAGATCCTTCAGACATGCACTAAAACGATGTGAACAAAAGAGAATAAGAGTATTTGAACAAGTGGTAGAATATACCCAATGAGTATGCCACAAGGGAAGATGAAGCATTTTTGGAACGACATCTAGAGTTGTTCATCGTTGAGGACAATGTTGTTTTGAAGGGGGGGCATGTTCCACCCTTATAGTGTGCCTAAGGATATGTGTGGGTTGACATATGGAATACTCATCATTTATCTTTGCATTCATTAGTTAATTGTTGGTTTAGGTTGACTTACTTAAGATGAAATGGTGGGATGAATGGGTGTGACCCTACCTACCTAGGTCTATATATAGGGATGAGTGTGGCTCACCCAGATTCATCATATTACTATTTTTTTTCGTAGTGTAAAATTGTGGAGCTTGCCCCCTCGAAGTGACTTGTCATTTATTCATATATTATGCTCTATTTCAGTCATAATGTGATCTATTTTTATTATTATACTTTATTTGTTAAGTAATCTCATTACAAAAGTGGCGTGAAGTCACAGATTCCAATGATGGACTAGAGGAAGAGAAAGAAATGTGGTTGGTGGAGGTGGATAGATTTGGCATGTGCAATGGGTAAAACATAAATGAGTAGAGAGTAGTGTGCAATATAATGCAAGTGAGAACCTTGTGTAGCAATGGGGGGAGAGGCTTGCATAATATTATGAGAGAATGTGGCACAAACACAAGTGCACAAGAGGATGAGCAATGGATATGTCAGTGAGAAGATCGTGTGCAGGTATGTTGCACAAAAGAGGAACATAGAGGATGCACACCAAAGTCATTTGATTGTGTGTAGTAGTAAGGAGCACTAACAGGGGGTAGAGTGTGCAAAGACACAGAATGGCATCATGCAAAGAAAATAAATTGGTTATGTGGAGTTAAAGAAAACTAACACAGAGGAAGGTCAATGAGAGTCAAAACCACAAACGCAAGATTGTTTTAGTGGGTAGGTTCGTAACAGGGGAGTGGAAGAGTGGATTGTGTAGCATAGACAAATGAGGTCAATCCAAGTGGAGTGGGCATTGGTGCAACAGTGAAATGAAGGATTTTTTTAGGAGAAGGCCAATTTTTAACTCAGTTTGTCAATCAAGCAAATTAGAAGGTGAAAGTTGTCTCACATGGTGCAAAGGTGTGCCAAAACCTTTGGACGGGATCAACAGAATGGGTTTCCCACTCAGTGCAAGTGTGTGAGAACCATCCTCACACATTTAATAACCAGGAGTTTATGATACAGGAGCATCCAGGGTCATGTTTAATCTTACATCAACTAAAAACATTAATTAGCTAATAATAAATTACGGTGAAGTCTTTTGTTGTTCTAATGTTCTATTGTATGTTTATAAGCATCAGGGTCTTATTTGAGTCACTGCATGTTCTATTTCTTTCTACATTAGCTTAGGGGTAAATGCGCTTCAAGGCTTCTTTGTGTTATTTTCTTTCCTACTGCAAATGATATGTGCTAATATGTGGTAAGTATTTCTTAGGTGTTAGTTTCAGTCAATTGTGCAACTTCAACAGAGTTATTTGTGGACCTTGGTTCTTGAGATTCTTCTTTCGCACCTCATATAACTTAACTTTGGTCATTTGGAAATTTTGTGATGATACGTGGTAAGTTGTTTGTTTGGATAAGGCTTGTGATTATCTTGAGGTTTGGTGAAGGGGCTCGTGATGTGTTATGGTGCATCAATCAATGTTGTAATATAATGTGATATTTTATGATGTATTACCATCAAGACACGTTCAATGAATTATTGTTTGTAGGTTGTTGAGCATTAATGCAAGTTGAATGGATTGTGTATCAATATAAACACATCCTCTTCATTTGAAAGGGCATCGTATTCTATATGGGAGAAAAAGTCTAAGGTGCAGCTACAAGTACTACAAGCAATTTTGTGCATAAATATGATTAGGACTAGTGGAATTGACTCATTTAGAAGCACACTAAGAAGTTGGGTTGATGATTGTAAGCCTTTACATTGTGCTTATGGTTGTGTTTGATCATTGTAAGGTTGCATCGTTGGCAATCAGTTTGTTGTTGTGTAATCTCTCTTTGAAGCAATAAAAAAATGTTGGTATTGTGTGAATTTCTATTGCACATTTGTGGGTTAAAAAATAGAAGACATCTCTTAATTGAGACATCTAATCGCTACATCAAACTTGTATTGAATTCACAAGCAAATCACTATAATTTTCCATTTCTATTGCTCCCAACAACAGGTATTGGAGTATTTAATATTAATGCTTCAACAATCAATTCAAACCTTCACATACTTATAAAAGAAATGAAACCATTAGAAAGGCAAGCACTTGGTATTTTACAACAGTTTTTATAATATATCCAATACATTATTGTCGATGAAATTAGGTTCATAGGGGGAAAACTATTGGCACATTGATCAACGTCTTCCCACAACATGGAAATGAGCCATTTGGTGCAACATCTATTATTTTCATTGGCGATTTGGGTCAGCACCCTCTAGCACACAATATACCAATACATGTTGGAACATCATATGGTTTGACCCTTTGGCAGACCTTCAACATTCTTATTACATTGTGCACAATTTTATGTCAAAAAGGCTCCCAAACCATGCCAAGCAACTCTTCAAAATATAATGTTGAATATACAAAATGCTAAACTAAAAGCTTAAGATTAGAAATTATTAATGTCTCAAACAGATAGGTACTTGTCTTCTGGAAAAAAAAACTCTCGTTTCATTTATCAACTCATATGTTTTAACGCATTCTCTTGGGTTTTTTTTTAATTTTTTGTTGCATATACCATGAATAACTCACATATATGCAACAAATACTTTGGCTTCAACACATAACAAGGAAATGTTGAAATCATTAAATATGTTGATTGTACGAAGCAACACAAACAATACTAGGGAAAGTTAACTTTGGAGGGCTTGATGATGACTAATTAGAGACCAAAAAAAATTCATCACAAAGACAACAAAATATGTTTACAACGTATTTGTAGGTCAAGACTAGGTTGGTCAATGGTGCTCTTAACGAAATCCATGTTATAATTTATAGAACTAACACTAAACCCCCTATATTGCCAATGTTTATGGTTGTACATATGAAAAATTATACAGACTTGACTTGCAATGTAAATAATCCTCAATTTGTGTCAATCCCTTCCATAACTTGAGGCAACTTTAAACAAATGCCATTGAAAATACCTAAGCTCTGAAAATAAATAAGATACATGGACTAAAATTGTAAAAGGCAACAATTGATATTGGTACTAAACGTCAAGGCCTAACTTTTATTGAAATGTCAAGAGTGTGATCTTGCAAGACCTTCATATTTCACCTCCTTTTCTCTTTCGACTGATATGTAAGAATACAATATGGAACGTATATCCACAGCAAGAAAAAGGGAAAGCAACAACTACATTCCCTCTCAAAACCTATATCCACAGCTTCATTAAATTGATCTTCATTTTTTTTTTGTATCAATGTTTGTATCATGCCTTCCTCATGCATTTGCTAGCATCCAACCCACCAAGAAATAAAAACCTATGTATGTATGTATGTATGTATGTATCCAATGCAAACCATCAAAACAAGATTTTTCAAAAAAATTGAGAGTATAGACAAACATAATATTTTGTGTGAGAAGTTGCAAATAGTTGGATATAAATGGGAACATATATTTCGCCCTATACTGTATAATATAGCTTAGTTTCACTAGATCTAAGAATCAAGAAGCACTTGCCACACGAATTAGATCTGGATGAGTTAGTGAAGTGGTTTGGTTGTTCTAAGCCCCACCCAGGGTCAATTCTCAAGAATGGCATATCGAGGTTGTCATTGTTGTTGGTACTTTAGGTCGTTCATTGCCATTGGTGAGACTCTTGAGGCTGTTAGTGACTAAAGGTGGTATAATTGGTATTCTCTTATTGCACCTAGTATAAGTGGTATTTTGTGGTTAATAAAATAAGACACGATAGGGGCCACGATTGTGTCTCTGACCAGTTTCAAGCTCAAGTCAAGAGTTGTAACCTAGCAAAAAAGACAAGAGTGCTTGCCACCATAACAAAGATCAATTCAAAGCTTACGTATTTGAAATTACATCATATGTTATCCTTGGGAAGTAAAATGAAGCCATGAAAAATAATTTCAAACCTTCTCAAGAATATACATATTATATGTTATATTATATATAGACCTAAGTGATGAAGTGTTTTTTTGTGGCAACACATTTAGTTGATTTATCTCCTCTCGCAAACCATGTCAACCTTTTGTTGTCTTCTACATCCATGAAGTAGCATACATTGCACAATAAGGTTGTTGGACACGCATCTACTTCTAAAGGATTTATTGGCTTCACTATCGACTAAACCTCATTACTTTAATGCTCTCACTTTTCCTTCTGTGTGTTCTCCTCACCATGTCTATCGTTTCTTTGCCCTCTCTTGAAAGTGCTCTTTCATTGTTCAAGATGCCCTCAAGTGACTTACCCCTTCCTCAATAGCAAAGTATTTCAAGCATGTACCTAGCAATAGTTTCGTGGGAAAAAAGGGATCCCATTTCAATTCTTGACCTAAAGAAAGATGCTACTATTCAAAGGGTTTACTACGAGGGGCATAATTTGGGTTGTAGGTTTACCATCCTTTGACCTAGGCTCTCGGATATCCACTAGTGGTTTCCATCTTTATGGAAACCCCTTCTCTCTAAAGATATTTACATTTATTTATGCGCTCATGGCTTCTTCATAGTGGAATGTGAATCAGATCGGGGTCATGACCTCATCATCCAATCAAGGCCATAATTTTGAGATGGGATTTGTTTGTGTTTAAATCCTAGGTTCCTTCTTGCAACCCCCTTTAAATTCCATTGCAATTTTAGAGCTCTTCTAGCTTGCATGTTATAGGAAATGTTGTGTGGCAATTCCACTTAGGCTCCCATGAAGCTACTCACTGACATTTGATAACCTTAGCTCAATCGTGTTGAAATTGATTTTGCAAAGAGTTTGCCTTGGGTATTTGGCTCATAGCAGAGGCAAATTTGGAAGCAAACTTTGGACTACAAATAGATGACCTACGAATGTCACTCTTCTATTTGTCATATGGACATTTCACTATTGCCTTCCGATAAAGGAAAATTGTTTATACTTCTAATTCTTCTAAATCTTTTAAAAAAAGGAATAAAGGTGGGAAAACTCAATCTACTTGGTGGTGCGGGGTTGAGATTCACCACCACTTGTTGGGTCTAGTTTCTCTAGGCTTGGATGCTTGAGTGCAAGGCACTACTCAAGGCAAGTAGATCCCTTACAACCCTTGTTATGGAGCCCTCTCAATCTTCAAATGTTAGCTCTATCTCTTTAGCGTGGCATTGAAACCTCCCACAAGTGAAAGGTCTCTAGTTCCTCCTTTCTACCCCAAGGCGCCAAGCTTTTCTGGAAACAACTAGCAAAGAGTTTGGTTATTGTTTCCTCAAGGTTTGTAACACCTTTACAACCTTCTTGGGGGACACTGATGTAGAGTCCACTGATCATGGGTGCACTGAGGTCAACAAGAGAAATGAGGATGGGAAGGTGTTCTCTTCCTATCATATGTTCGCCATATCAAACTTGGGAATGGGTTAATACCCATACTATTTGGTCACTTCGGAGCCCTATTATGGCATTGTTTTGTGATCTACTACAAAGTATCATTTTTATTCCTTGATACAACAAATCCTAGCAGGCATTGATCTTTTCTTTCATCCTAGGTAAAGCCCCCCATGGAATACCTCATTTTTGTCTGTGTGCATCAAAATATCTAAAGACAAAATAAGCATGTAACTACAAATTAAATAATCCTAAATTAAAAATATTAAATCCTAATAAAATATCAAAACATGTATCTCAATCATAACAAATTTTGAAATGAGTAGTCAAATAGGTTGTGATGTTAATGGTAGTGGGGCCACCATTCAAATCACCGTTGCCGTAAGGCAGGTTATTAGTTGTATGATAATAATTGGGTACAATCCAGAATCGCCCAAGTTTACAAATTTTACGAATGTAATCCCCACCGCACTGAATGGCCACCCATAATAACCTCTCAAGAAACTTATCAAGGAAACAATATTTGAAATATGCAGCTGGCCCAAAATGTTATGTAGCATAGTCTTGCCAAGAAGATATCCACAAGACGTTTACCATCTCATTCTCAACACCATGGTTTCCAGAGGTCAAGGCAAAGGCACAGATATGTCATACTGGACGCTGTTGACAACTAATTTAAAAACAAAAATGGATGTGTTACTTGGAACTTAATGACAACTACTTAAGGAACAATGATTTAAAAAAGAACTCATTTATTGGAAAACATTTACAGATTTTTTTAAAACAATGATAACCATACAACTGAAATAAAAAGGCGAGGAAACAGACAGCTTTGGCACCACAACCATGTAACCTAGTGTTGCTGCCACATATGTCCGAGTATAAGGATGTGCCCAGGTCTGGGTATAAGAATGTACTACCACTGCCACATACATGGAGGAGATGAGGCAAGAATACAAAAAACAATTAAACAAACAGATTTGGTGCCACAAGCATGTAAAATCCCATGTAACCTAGTGTTGCTGCCGGATATGTCCAAGTATAAGGATGTGCCCAGGTCCGGGTATAAGAATGTACTACCACTGCCACATACATGGAGGAAATGAGGCAAGAATGCAAATAATTTAAACAAACAGATTTGGTGCCACAAACATGTAACCTAGTGTTGCTGCTGAAAGTGTCCAAGTATAAGGATGTGCCCAGGTCCAGGTATAAGAATGTACTGCCACTGACATACATGGAGGAGACGAGGCAAGAATACAAATAATTTAAACAAACAGAATTGGTGCCACAAACATGTAACATCCCATGTAACCTAGTGTTGCTGCTGAATGTGTCCAAGTATAAGGATGTGCCAAGGTCCAGGTATAAGAATGTACTACCACTGCCTCATACATGGAGGAGATGAGGCAAGTATACAAATAATTTAGCTACAAAAACCTAGTACCACTGCCCAATACAAGGAAAGAATACAAATGGCAAAACAAAACTAGCTGAAATATAGCGAAGATCCTGATAAATGGTTTATTAATCTTAAGAATACAGTTGACACTGGAATTGAATGCCTCACCCATAACCCCTTCCAGGATTTATCAAGCCAAAAAAAATGAAATATGCAGCTGGCCTAAAAAATTATGGAACGTAATCTTGCCAAGAAGATATCAACAAGACGTTTGCCATCCAGATTCTCTGACTGGTTTCCAAAAGTAAAAGTTGAGGCACATAAATGGCACACTTGAACTGAGGACAACACTAAAAAACATAAATGGAAGTGTTACTGGAAATTAGTAACAACCATTTAAAAAACGATTAAAAAACTTGTTTGCTGGAAAAAGTCAACAAAAGTGTCAAAAGCAATAATAACAAAGCATACGACTCGTTGAAATGGCTGGGAAACAAACAGCTTTGGTGTCACAACCTTGTAACACACCATGTTGCTGCAAAACTGTGCTGAATGTGTCCACATACAAAAAAGTGCTACCACTGCCAAGTACATGGAAGAGAGAAGAATACAAACAATTCAAGAACCACTGCCAGATACTAGTAAGAGATCAAGGATTACAAATGACAAAACAAAACTAGCATAAATATAATGAAAATCCTACTAAAAACAATGCGAGTGTCCATTCAGCCTGTGGTCTAGGTGGTAAGATGGGATCAGAGGGGTCAGAGAATATTAGACGAATCAGCTTTGGATGAATCTCAATCAAGGCAGAGTATGATGAGGTGGATAGCTTCTCTGCTCAGTGACATACTGCACTCTTGCTAAGACCTGGAAATGTAACCAGAGGACGGTCCCCTCCAAGATAATTAACGAAACAATTTGCCTATAAAAGAAAAAGTACATACCGTAGACTTCCAATTTGTGCCACAAAGACCTTACATTGGTTAATGAATGGCAACTAAAATTCCACTAGCTTCTATTCATTTACTTTTACCTATGAGAGGTTAAAGATTATTATTATTAGCCAAAATAGACAATAATATTTGTCAAAAGAATATCAAAAGGAGAGCAACATTATTAGTTCCAAAGGGAAATATAATATCTTAAGTACATTAAATTAAAAAACAACTTCCTATAATCTGCTATATTAATCCAAACCATGGACAGAGAATGAAGAACTTGTATGAGAAAGAGCCTGCAGCTACAAAATTAATCTAAAAAGAACCCATTACATTTCCAGTCAGAAAAGCATCATTTCCATTTTTCCATATGAATCCAACAATCCCGTTATATTTCTAGCCAGAACAGCATACTTCCATCTTTCCATATTTTTATCATGCCATCTGATATCTAAATATTTAGTATTTCATTATATCTATCATTCCCATGTTTGCATATAAAAAAAGGTATAAAGAGAATCAGTGCTTGAGTATTGAATACATAATCCACACATAGGTTCTTTGACAAAACCAAAAATTCAAATTTATGAATAATCCGTCAAAATAGGTTCTTTTAAATAACCAAAAATTCAAATTTATGAATAATCCGTCAAAATAGGTTCTTTTAAATAACCAAAAATTCAAATTTTGTTAATAATCCTATATTTCAGCACGCATGCCATTTGCATTCATAGGATAATCCATGTCCCAAATTGGATAATACCATCCCTGCTAATCCAAAACTTCTTGAACCTATAGATGGTCCAAGATCAATATACAGCAATTGTACAAACCAAGTGATCCTAGATCAAACAATCATGGAGGACTGCAAAAACAGAAAACTTTTCATCAGTCATCAAATTCTTAAAAGCCTCACAAAGATAAAAGTAAGCATAAAATCCAATTTTACAAAATAAAAGCACAGACCGAAATGACTGCTAACAAAATTATTCTAATTTGCAAAAGTATCACCTGCTAGCCTGCATTGGCATTTGCCGCCTCATTGGACTTCTGCCATTCTCTGTGGGACTTAAAGGCCTATGTGAGCTCCTAACATCTGCGGCTCGAGGCGACCTGGACTCACTGCGAGGAATGGGTGACCGTGAAAAAGATCTTGCATCCGAATAGTAGTCTTCTTGAGCTCCGTGACCTCTGCACATGCAATAACCATACTTTAGAATAACCATACTTCAGAATAACCATATAAAATTTATCATGATGCACAACCTAAAGCAACAGCTAATCGTTAACCCTGCAGTAAGGGTACCATATATGTTGTGTCCTTATAATAATCATTGCTAATACCATGGTATGTTTTTGCCATTTATAATCATAGACAAATACAGACTTGTACAAATTAATATATAAAAGGAACTAGTGGCTTCAACATTTTATGCAGTCAAGGGAACTAAGACACAGCATCTGCAAGCTCCCTAGTTTGTTGGCTCCAGCTGCAGGCTGACCATTATGGGTTTGCCTACCCACAAGAATCGACTAAGGGTACGGTAGCTTTTAGAATGGACCTTAGAATAGGAACTGACCTGCAGGACTTGGCCAGACAGAATCACAGACCACAGATATGGGGGAAAATGGGCATACACAAACTAAAAAACATGTACAAGACTTTAGAGTTATTAAACTTACAAAAGAGCAGGGTCAATTTTGCCCATAAAAAATCTCCGTTTAAAATTCAATATATTTGAACAAAATGCAAGAACAATGTCCCTTAAATCAAAGAAAACCAGATTGCAAAAACATTATTCATTCTTAAGAAACCTGGTAGCATTTTTAGGTATCATTTTGAAACATCTTATGGAGCTGTTTTGGACAAATACAAAAGCAAAATATTTTCTGTCACAAGTAGAATTTCTTGTGACTAAAACAGGCAGTTTCCTTCAATCTATGAACTGTTTTTTCTTTGATTTCAGCTTCAATTGTATGCAATAGCTAGATATCCATAGGGCCAATTCAAACGTATCAGAATGAAGAGTCTGTAAAGCAGACATTGGAAACGCCTCTAATTCTGCTGCAACAACCTATCAAACAATGAAGATCAGCCAGGCATAAAGAATTATTTATATGTGACGACTTTACATCTAAAATTGAAGCCTCTTTCATATGGGAGAGTTATGACTACAACAGGACTGACCTCAACAAACAAAGAAATTCTAAAAGTCAACACACAACTTTGGGAGCCATCTCACAATTCAAAAGATTACAGTTGTTGTAGATCATTACTAATGAATACTTCTCGAATAACTTTTGCCTGCCATCTTATAAAATCTCACGACTCTGGACTTTCAAACTTTGGTAAGCAGGGTAGCTCTTTTCTTTCTGGTAATCTTTCGTGAACAAGAACAATTGCTTTCCCTCTTAGTAAGTGTCACAAGTCTGGAATTTCAATAAGCAATATGTCTCTTTTGTCTTTGGTGATCTGCATGAACAAGAATAACACATGTTACTCAAAAAAGAATTGGCTTGAATTTGACGAACAGATTGTCTGAAACGCTGGATAGCTTGGATGATCACATCTGGATCCACAATGCCTTTTGTAAAAGGGTAATAAATATGAAACAATTACAGGATCGACGATGCAAGCAAGCAGCTCACTGCCAAACATCACTTTCTTCCCACCAATATATGTCAGGTAAATTCTTAAAATAGTTGAATGAATGCCATGGCAGACCTGGTAGTGATGGATAATTCCAAAATAATATTTGGAACGAACACATAATGATATTAACTTAAGGAAATTGGTTTAGTCGACTCAACAAAGGAAAACACGGATTCTACCAAACAAAAAGAGAACAAGCCAATGCAAGCAAACAATGAGTTACAAGAATGATAAATATTTAGGCAATGCACCAAATAAACCTATCAAGAACAAAAAAATATTTAGGGATGCACCAAATAAGCTAACCTTATTGACATCAACACCCCTTGCAAAAGTTGGTTAAGCAGAATCATTAACCAAGAGTTAGAAATAAAAATGTGGGAACTATAACGTATGACCATTGTTTCCATTAAGGAAAGGATCTATTAGGAAAAGGAAATGATCTATTAGAAAATTCAACAATTAGTGATCTAAATTTCCGCTCGGCTAGAAATCTAAACTTGTAATATAGATGAATTTGGTTTGTATGAAACTCTAGGGGACACATTAGCTGGTCATTGATTCTAAAAAGTTTAGCACAATCAACCCAAAGCATCCATTTAGAATATATTCAGAGCAACTTTGTATGGCAAATATTTGATGTTAGCCCACCATAAAAACAAAGGAAAGAGAAGTATCTATTTTTAAAGCTTCAGATGGGTTATTAATTTCCAGCTTATTTGGTGAAGGCCATGGAAATTAAAAAGGAACATCCACGATCTCCAGATATATTTTCTAGGTCTTACATTCAATAACTTTAAAATGTGAATCATAAATTCACCCAGCATGAATTTCTCATAACATCCCAAAGTAAACCCTAACAGATTAATTCTTGGCATGGTATATTGAAAGTAAGTTTCCTGAATGGCATCCAGAGCAGAAAATAATTCCATATACTAGAGATGATATATGTGGAGTGTGAAAATGTCAGTCTCCTACAGTACACATTACATACTAGAAGCCTTAATAACAAATTATTTTAGTGCAAAAACAAAACTTCTGAAAAAAAGATTATTCCCAAGCTATTCAGGTTTAAGAAATATGTTACGGCTTTTAATGGAGGTCATCAATTACCTCCCAAAAAATCAGACTCAATGAATCAGTAAATGGAAGTTCAATTAATTAATAGCCTAAAGACGTAATAACAGTGTATGTTTCCATATTTCCCCAGAAAAGATGGGAAGGATTGATAATCTAAATTTAATTATTCAGGTTAAAAAATAGGATAATGCAAAAGCATAGTACCAAACTATTCTTATTTCAAAATAGAAGAGCCAAAAATAAGTATCTTAATGGAATTCATATGTTACATGAAGTGCTGTATTTGCCAAAATTGTCACACTAGCTAGAGAGAATTTGATGACTTTGTGTTACAGAATAAGTATTTGTACTGTTGCAAGTATAGACCTAATTACCAAATGGATTCAACCCCATAAGCACTTATGCTCAATTAAGAGCACATGCTCAATTGAGATTTCAATAGCATTGAAAGTTCTGAGCAGGACTGCCTAATAGAAAAATGTCTAACCTGTTAAAAACGACAACATAGTTCTCCCACTAAAATGCCCTCAGTTTAAGGAAATTTTAAACAGCAAAATTTTTAAGAATTAACGAATTCTCTAACCTCTTCTTCATTAAATGTGATATTCTCTTCATCTTTTTCGTTCCAAAAGATGTTAGGAAATGAAAAGCCATAATCAAATATTTGTAAACGGTATTCCCAAAAGCTCAAGAATACACCCCCAACCATACCAAAATTTAATAAGACCCAAACAAATCAAAGCTATGCATATTTGAGAAAGTTGAAATTATAATTCTGAATCAACTTAAATTGGAGTCAAATATTATCTGTTAGAAGGATATGTGCTAAAAGCAGGATGTTTGGAATGGATTCTAATAAACATGGACAGTTGATGCTAGATAAAACATTGAGACACACAAGAATATGGTCAACAAGTAACTAGTCCAAGCCAGGGACTATGGAAAGATTTCTAATAAACATACCGTTCAGATTGTACAGCAACCACAAATAAGTGGAAGTAAAATATTTATAATTTGCATCATAACTTATTGTATCATATAGAAAATAAGAGACAAGTAAGTAGTATGAAGACTAAAAAGATACAAAGCACTTATTAACTGATGATAGGCATTAAATCTCATAAAACAAATGAATTACAAGAAGCAACAGAAACAGAGTAACATACAAATCAAAAAATAATGGATTATGAACCCTTCGTGGATTTTTTAAAATCCTATTAGAGTTAAAGGTAAACATGGCCAATGAGAGGTAAAACCAACTAAGGCCATGATACAACATTTTCCTGGGCAAAAATGAAGATAGACATGACCTATAACCAAAACACAGAAAACTAGATATTGAGTTTAGATCCCATGGCAGCAAAACAGCAAGTATGACACAAGAAATATTGCCAATATTTTGTTAGATGAACAAATAAATATGTCCTAACAATGAACTCTATAACAAATACTCCCACCTTGAGCCACGTTTGGGTGGAGACGGCGAGCGTGAGTAGGCTGTCCAGCAAGAGGCACACATTAGGATTTCAAATCTCAAAGACATAATTATGCTTCTGAAAAACATTTTGCTTTCAATGTGTGTGGGATGCCCGCAAACACGTCTTCTCCCAAAGGAAATCTTTATCGAAATGAGATGAACTATGGAATCAACTCCATGTCTATAAAAAGAAACCTAGCTTCATAGTCACATGCCTAAAACCTCAAAATTCCACTAAAATAATTTCTGAAAAATGCTTACATCGACGACGACGCCTTGGAGAGCGTGGGGGTGAACGCCTTCGAAAGCCACCTTCACCATATCTACTGCTCCTACTATAGACACACAAAAAACATAGCAGAAAAAAGGTTGGAACATACAAAACACCCTTACCATAGCAATACCCCTGAATCACTCGAGGAAAAGAACAATCTAAAATAAACTACCCAATTCGTGCATTTGCTCGCATCTCCTGTGGATTTTTCCTGTTCTCTTCAGCAAAGACGATCGTAATCTCCCGCCCACCAATTATTTGGTGGTTCATATGATACTTAGCTTCTGCAGCATCATCAGGATTCCTGTATTTTACAAAACCAAAACCCCGTGGCTCACTGCACAGGACAACAGAACAGAAAAGCCACAATATTTCAGGAAGACATATTTTCCAAGTTATAGGCTATAAAGCTATAAGTTTTTGAAAGCTGTCAGAACAATCAACCAGTGCTCTTACCTTCTACCTAATCCGAATTTATGCATTAGTGCACATCAATCCTACTTCATTCACGTGCACGGCTTTCTAGTTGGTTAGAAGGTTAGATTGCTTTCCTTCAGCTTGTAATTTCAAGGTGAGACATTTTCTCAGATTGGCTAATTGATTAATACAGCTATTTCCTTTGACTTAATTGAGATGAACAGCTCTGAGAACTGATGTCCAATAATAGTAGTCAGTTGACTACTACATCCTTTGACAATTATACTCATCATCACATGCTTTATAATATTGTAAGAAAGCGTCTTAATACATCAATTAATTGGTCAAATTAAAGAGCAAAAAAATGTAGTATAGATTTCAAGTATCTCCACACTTCCTGATAAATAAATATATCATGTTATTCATGTATTCAAAATAGGGAAAGGATCCCAAATGCATCCTCAGTCTAATTGGAAAGCATCTGTTAAATATTATGTAAAAAAGGAACCAACAAGGCAATTTATCAAAACCTAAAACAAGAATTTAGAAAATAAGAACCTCCAATCATGACAGCCCTATGATCTGTGGGCCTAAATTTGCTAAAACAAATAGCCAAAATAATAAGGATGAGCTTACCCTGTGTAATAATTTCTCGGAAGATAAACATCTTTCACAGGTCCAAACCTCTCAAATGGTATTCGGAGATCCTCAGGCCTGTGGAATAAAAAATAAACTTTATTGTAAAAATTATAATATTTTAAAATTTGTTAAAATCTATACTGTGATGAAATCAAACACTAATAAAAAACCCTTTTCATTGTACATTCTTCAAATGAAGCACTCCCGTACTAGACTATCAATGAAATTTAGGATTTTATTAAAGACAATTATTGAAAAGTTGTAAAAATACCTATGATCCTTCGAGGTTAAATATATCCCAACCATTTAAATCAGTATGAACTAAAAAAAGTTTGTCCTGGCATGACAATTACAAATAAAACTTTACAACAAGCCATGACATTCATATTTCAATCTGACCATAGATAATTCTAGTTAATGAGAAGGTTTTCAGCATTACACATAGTTCGTAAATTCCATGCTACTCTGTCAGAGCTTTCAGACCTAATCATACTGATATTAAATTTAAAAGATGATGACCCTCACTTTACACCAAAAAAATAATCAAGTTTAGTTCCTACAATGATTGGCAGAACAAACACTTCAGTGACAATCAAAAACTCAAAACTCACTTGTACCTAATCCCCTCCCACTAAAAACATAATAATTATTAGATTCAATTCAAACTTACTTGCAACCTTCATATAAAAAAGCAAAATTGGTTACGCAATTGGTTAGGCACTTGAGCCAGAGTAGTACTGGTATTGGTGACCTCCTGGGAAGTCCGGGTGTTTCACACCTATAAGAATCCCCTAGATGCAATCAATGCCAAGTGGAGCATTCATGCTCGTGAGAAATGAGTTCTTGTGAATCACTACTTATCAAATATAGGCCAATGTAGATTGACTTGAAGCTATGCAAATAAATCTTGAAAAATAATATTACATAACAGTGCACTGTGGAAACTCCACTTGTATAAAAATGAATGAGCAAAGGGGCTCTAAAATGAATGGTTCATAAGGCACAATACTTGCTGAAGGTTTTGCAAATTGGGTAGCAACCTAAGCAGGCTTGATTGTGGGGGAAAATCCACAGTTAATGGGCTTGAATGTGGGGCAGCTCCATGGTTATGTGGACTTCATTATGGGGGAATCTCCATGGTTAAGCACGCTTGAGCTAGAGTAGTGCTGGGATGGGTGACCTCTCAAAAAGTCCCAGTGCTTCACCCTTGCACTCAAGGGAGATGTGTTCTTGTGAATTGCCAATGTAGATTGCCACGAAACTACACAGCTGAATCCTGAAAATCCATATTACATATAAGAAGAAATATAATTTGCTAAAAAAGTAGAAAAAAGCATTGCTAAAAAAAACTTTCACAAAACGATGGTGCAAACATCCTTTCAATGGAAGTAATAGCCCGCCCAATGAGCCACAGTCAAGTCCAAAGCAGTGAAATTGTGATGATTATGAACTAAATAAAAGTTGAAGACACAGCAATTGCCATGATTATGATCCGGGTTCAAGTCCCACTGGACATGCTCCCGCTAGACTAAGGGTGGGTGGAAGTCCCAAATGAATTTGATCTGAATAGAAACCTAGATGATAAAGGTGCTCTAAGCTTGATATTCCCTTTGTTTAACTGATGCCAGAAAAGACATAAAATTTACCCATCAAAAACGGATGCAATCTGTTATGGAGATGTTTGGAGGTTGGGGCAAAACTTTAAAGTTCAAACCTCTCGTTTATTTAAACTTTTAAACCTCTTGTTTGTAAGAATTACTATGTAGAAGAATTAATATCATTGGCAGACATTTCACTAAGACTGAAAGCATCGAAGGAATCTACAAATGGTTCCCAGATATTAAACAACACATTATATTTGGCATTAATTAAATTCTCAGTTTGGCCAGGTATTCGTCATTTAATTACAAAACCACTTGAAGACTCATTTGACATTGATTAAGTTATTTCATTCTACATCATATTTTCTATACCTAGATTTTAGATGTGATGTAAGTTATAAAGCACATGTTACCCATAATATGCTGCAATCAGAGATATAGATCTGTTATGGAGATATTTGGAGGTTGGGGGAAACCTTTTAAGACCAAACCTCTTATTTGCTTGAATTTTTAAACATTTACCATAGTTCCACAGCATTTCGGGGACGGGGAGACGAGTTTCCGAGACGAGGGGCCTAAGTTTGGGGACGGCGGGGGGATGGTGACGGGGGGGGCGGCAGGGGAGCGGTGCTGAAATATATATAGTATTTGCAAAATTAGTTATAAAAAAGATGTATAAGGATTAAGTATCTGTATATTGCATTGAACATCAACAATTTAACATTGTGATTTAATCATTTAAGTTTCAAGTCTGATTTATTGAACAATGAACATTAACAATTGAACATTGACATTAAACAATAAATATTGATAATTGAACATTGAATTTTCAAAATTTCATAATGATGATTCATGATTACAATCAAGTATCAACAATGTTCAAAAACAAAATACAATAGTGAAATACTAAAAGTAAATAGTAAATTTTTTTGTCAAACTCACCGATGGACCTCTATTCTTTTTCCAGTCTATAGTTTCTATGGCAACCTTGGAAAAAAAAACTAGACAGACAACTTAAAATGCACCTAACCTGAAAGCTAGTGTTCATACTAATTTTCATATTCACAAAAGCTCCAGATTAAAAAATTACAAATACAAATGACTCAACGGCTAATCATCCCCAATGTGGAACTCCTCATCACTAGAACTGCCGAACTCCACACACTCAAGCTCCTCCAAGCTAATACTAACCAGCCCTGTCTGTGTAGCATCATCATCAATCTTTGTTGGCTCCTTTGGCTCTACATCCCATCTGGCTATTGAACTCTCCTTGTACACAAGTGTGTTGCAGTCAATGCGATGCAAGGCACTGTGTACAGCGACAAGCTTCTCTGCCCTCTTAGAGGTAAGCCTATTCCTCTAGAAAACATACATTCTTATTGAAAAATGGAAGCCAGTAGCCACCAAGAGGAGTAGCCTAGGGTTTTCAGAGCCAAAGGAAAATGAATAAGACCACATTGCTATGACTCATAGACCTCTGAGGACACGGGATATGAGCACAAGGGGGCAACGGAGGACATAATTTCAAAATAGGGTATGATGGACTATATTAAATTTAAATATAAACACAAAGAGATGTGAGCATGACACAAAGACCCCATCCCTGAACCCCAGTCTCCTCTAACTATGATATGACCCTATATTAGCAGAAACACCATTTTTTCTTCCCCAACCCTAATTTTATCAAAACCCTAAAAAGAACCAAATGCCACAAGAGTGAAATGCAAAGCTCCAATAACTGAGGGGGCTACTGCTTTTTATGATTTTATCTAAAAAAGGTGCAGCTTCATCAATATAATTAACTACTAAACTCCCTTGCTTATACTTAATTGAATCAACTATCAACAACCCCTTGTGCGATCAAGAGGCAGCGTAAGTACATTACACCAAGTTGCAATATTATGTACTCAAGTACATAAAAAACATATAGTAACAAACATGCATTTCTTTTTACTAGCCATATTTCTGCTCCGTGTTTATGTATACTCTTTTACAATATGTTTTGTTTGGCAGTAATCTATAAACAGAAGTTATTTACATATTCGTTCTATTATTATCTCTACTTATTGATTCTTTTTTTGCTGATAGACTTCCACATAACTATAAGTTATAACATGTCAATCTCACAATTGATGTGTCGTTCTATGGATTTCCCAAAGGTTTGGATCAGTTTGGCATGAGACACTAAGGGTGTGCTTTTAGCTAGTTCCGTCAAGGCTCTAGTAGTTTAGGCTGAAGAAGAATTTGTTGAATAATTAAAAGGGAAAAAAGGGCAGAGAGTTATTACTATTCTTAGCAGTAATTTTGAGCTATGTAAGATCCTAATTTTGCCTTGATAAATCAAAGAGCCACTATGTTTAGTACTGGGCCATTATGTATGGCATAAGGAGTCTTCAGACTCTATATGTTTATGGTTGAGCTTAAGATGCTATACAAAAATAGGATCTTTTAGCTGTTTGGTATCAGAAATAACTGAATATCCTATAGAGTTGATGTAAATCCAGTATATTCTGGGACAAGACCCGACCTGAACCAAACCATATTTATCTAGCGAAAAAAATAAAATTAAGCATTGTCAAAAGTTATTACAATTAGAATAAAAAAAGACACAACTTGTCAAAAAGTTCTTTTGAATGTAATTAATCATGAATCATGCCAATCATTTTCTAATATCAAGTGATGTGGTAAAATATTTAAAAATAAAATCAGAATTGGACCTGTGGATGCAAAAGTAGTTTCCATTTAGGTATATTATTTGTTAATTTGTTAATTATTACAATTATTGACCCTCTAAAACACCAGTAATATTATGAACATTTATAAAATCAATTCCTGACATTGATTTAGACATAGAAAAATAGGACGAACTATCATTTGATTAAAAAAAACTAGTAAAAATATTTGCTAAAAAAGAAAACATGGCTCACAATAGCAACAAAAACATTGCTCGATAAAAACTCAGGCTGAAAAATTGCCAAAAATAGCATCACTAAAGATCAACTTTGTCTCAGAAATGAAGAAAATGAACATTGCTAAAAAAAAAAAAAAATTGGCTTGAGAATGCTTGCAAGGACACAAGCAAGCCCTATAGAATTGGTGAGAAAAAATTATGCATCCCAAATAAATATAGTCCAAGCATTTGAAACTTAAAAAAACTAAAATTCCGATAACTAACTTCTAATTTCATTTACAAAATAACATAAGGATTATATTATCATGCCAGTTTCCATAATACTTTGTAAAAAAATGGAGTAAATGAATCCTTTCAATGAAAGCAATGGTCCTACCCACTTGGCTATGGCCTGGTAGTAAGCCAGAGTCATTTGCATGATTATGGCCCAGGTATAAGTCCCACTGGACATGCTCCTAGTGTTAAAGCAGCTGTGTTTATGCGGGCCAGACCCAGATTCAGGCTGGGTGCAAATCCACATATCTTGGCAGAGTAGCAACTGCTCAAATTTGGCTTAAAGCCTAAATGTATTATAAGCCTATTAGTGCAATCAATTTGGGTTTCAGTTCAGTACTACAATTTACACATAAAACATGAAGGCAATCTCCTATGGAATTATTCAGATGTTGAGTAAAAGCTTTGGACACAGACCAATTGTTTCCTTACATTCTCAAACATTTACTGCAAACAGTGCATTTCCTAGTTAAAAAATGAAAGGTGGTAGCCACTTAAGCCAGCAACTCAAATGAGACATGGCATCCCTGTAGCAAGAAATGTGATGGCTAACAGTCACACGTCTTAATAGCCCAAATCACCAATCCCATAGAAACAGCATTTCAGGAGCATTTTTTATTTGTTCCTTCCACGGTTCTACAGCTCGCAAGATCTGTTTTTGGTGGTTGTTCAAAGTTTGGGGCTTTTTCATGGCAGTGTCGCAGAGAATGGTAATGAGCTGTTCTTTGCTGTGTGGTTTCTTACTCGCTTTCACCGCCATTGTTGTCTGCTCTCTTCTTGCCGTTTAAGTTGTTTAGCAGCTGATTTTTGTTTTGCAACTGCTTTGTCTTGGAACTTTCTCTGCTTTGCCATGGCTGTTGTTTGTTATGTGCTGAAACTCTAACAAACCCTCGACCCCTTTGAGCAACTGCAAAATACAGTGTTTAAGATGACCTCTATAACGGATTTGAAGTGAGCTAGGTCTACAGAAGTTTAAGAATGAAAAGAAGTAAATTTGTGTGTTTTAAGCAGTGTAATGTTTACAGTTATAAATTTAAATAATATTTAAAAAACATTGAGCAACTGCAAAATACAGTGTTTAAGATGACCTCTATAACGGATTTGAAGTGAGCTAGGTCTACAGAAGTTTAAGAATGAAAAGAAGTAAATTTGTGTGTTTTAAGCAGTGTAATGTTTACAGTTATAAATTTAAATAATATTTAAAAAACACTAAAACTAAGATATTAACAATAAAATTTTAAAAAGTTAAGATTTAAAATATGCCTAAATTTAAGGATTTAAAATAAATAAATAAAAATTATGTATGAACAGAAACCCATTTCTTATGCACAACCTCTTCCATTCCATTGCCATCAAGTTTCTCCGTTTCTCATTTCTAGCAACATAGCATAGGATACACACATAAACATGCATCGATATAGTACATGGAAGTATATGAATAAGGGTTTGACTTTATTACATTTAAATAAAATCACCAGGAATGTGAGCATGGGAAGGAGTCGTCTCCCCATCCCTCAACCTGAGTTTCCCAGCATCCAGAGTTTTTCTTCACCAACCCAAATTTTATTATTTTATCAAAACCTCGAAAAGAAATCAATGTCACAGAGTGAAACACAATAATATAATTACTAAGTTACTGAGGATTTCAAACTCAGAGTAACGCCAGTCCACATTGTAATAACTTAATTTATCGGATACCCTAGTGATTTTACGTTTTTCCAAACCCTAGTTTGATAGAATCCCTTAACCAAAATCCACAAAAAAGTACAAAACGGGTTTTGAAATACAGTTCTGCATTGGAGACCAGTAAAACAAAATGTATCTTCAGTACAACAATTCCAAAATCTTAAGCAAGAAACCTAAAAACAAAGTAAAAAGTGCATGGCATGAGGAGATACCCTAAGGATTTTTTTCAAAACCTAATTTTATCAAACCCCTTAATAATCAAATTCTCTCAAAAATAAAACATAGGTTTATCTAAATGAAAAATCCACATTGCAGACCAGAAATGTAAAATTGTATTACAACAAAAATACTAAATGGAAAAACTAGAAAACAGAGTAAAAAACATGATAGAATCCTTATTTGGCAGAAACCCTAATTCTATAGAATCCTAGCAAAATCAAAAACCCCAAAAATTTAATACATGGGTTTTGAAACAAAAATTCTGCATTAATCACCAGAATTGTAAAATTGCATTGCAACAAAAATATTAAACGGGATACCTAAAAACAGTAAAAATAACTGATACAAAAACCTTATTTGGCAGAAACCCTAATTCACAGAAATGTAACAAATGGAGTCTCAAACAAAAACAAATCAACCAAATTGAATGGAAATGAAATATCCCTTGTGGGATACCACTCGAAAATGCACAAAATATATAGAAATTGCAGCAAATAAAAATTCTGATTTTTGCAAAAACTAACCAGCTAGGGCAGCGAACTGATTTTAATTAACACCTCTCAAAATACTTGCTCAAAACACATGAAATTTTACAGAGAGCTAGCAACAATGATAATGAACACTAGAAAAATATTTTTGGAATTTTTTGAATAATATATAACTGCCAGAAAATTTCAGAAAACCCTAGACAGCTGGAAAACTTCAATGTTCATAACTTTGCAAATACAAGTGATAAAATTCTGAAAATCTGGAAATAACATCTATTAATAATATGAATGACAGCCCAACCTCCAAATCTAGAAGTATTAGCCTGAAACCTCTCCAAAAACTGCTGCAAAATCCCCAAAGGTAACGTCACCCTAAGGAAGCGGCTGAAAATCCTCAAAATTGCCTCCAATGGTGGCGCCAAATTCTGCTCTGAATGCTGTCACAAATCTGATCTGAAACCCTTCGATTCTTCTCCACAACAAGTCTCTGAAACCCTTCAAAACCCTTTTCTGGAATCTCTGAAAAATATCTCTGAATAACAGCCCTGAATCAGCTCCAAAATCACAAACTCGGGGGGATCTCTCACCACCGGAGAGTGTCCTACTAGCTAGGCGTGGATCTCTCACCACTGAAGCTAGGGTTCCTGTGGGATCTTACTCCACAAGCAAGAAGCTAGCAAACAGCAGTTGCTCAATACGAAAATATGAGAGTGTGCAAAAAGTACCCCTATTACTCCCCCAAACCTCCTTTTATAACTTTTCAATGCAACAAGAGGCCCAACAAAACCCTAATCGCTCCACATGGAGAAAACCCTGATCACTTTTTAAGTGATTTTATTGTGCACATGCAAAAAGGTTCACTTAAGTGACCCCAACAAAGAGATAGAATATCACACAACTTTAATTCACTTAAGACACCTCAAAGTATGTGTCCAACTTCAAAACATAACATTAAGTGAAATAAAGGCACAAACCACACCCAATAACCATCAACATCACTAGCCCCTTGGGCATGACCAACGCTAAGACGGATAAAAACCCTCTTACACCATCTGCTCAGAAGTAGGGACATTACAGGAAAGAAGTAAACCTTTAAAAAAAAGTTAAAAAAAAATGGCACACAGCCCTTATTTGGCAGAAACCCTATTTTTATCGAACACCCAGAAAAATCCCAAATTCCCAGAAATGAGACACATGGGTTCTGAAAACAAAAATCGGCTGAAATGTAAAATTGCATTACAACAAAAATATTAAGCAGTAAAACTATAAAACAGACTAAAACATAAATATCATGAAACCCTTATCGTATCAATAGCAATAAAAACATAAATGTGACATTGAGAATAGATGTCACATTGGAGCTATTTAACAAGACAAGAATAAAAACATTGTGGAAGCTGCTGGCACAAATCAAAGGAAAAGGAACAAAACTTCTTACATAAACAACCCGTCCCTCAATTTATGCATCATCGTGCAGTTGAGACAGCTGTAACAAATTGTGTAACAAATTGAGTCTTGTGGAACATAATTAAAACCATTTCATTTCATTCCATTCATCAAATACCTAGAAAAACCCAAATCCCCAGATATGTGACAAATGGGTTCGGAAACACAAAAATTGCCATAAATGTGATTTTGTATTACAATAAAAATATTAAGCAGTAAACCTAAAATTAAAGTTAAATATACATGGCATAAAACCCTTATTTGGCAGAAACCTAAATTTTATCAAGCATCTAGAAAAAGTCAGATTCCCATAAATGTGACAAAGGGGTTCTGAAATAAAAAACAATACCAGAAACACAAAAATTGCCATAAATGTGATTTTGTATTACAATAAAAATATTAAGCAGTAAACCTAAAATTAAAGTTAAATATACATGGCATAAAACCCTTATTTGGCAGAAACCTAAATTTTATCAAGCATCTAGAAAAAGTCAGATTCCCATAAATGTGACAAAGGGGTTCTGAAATAAAAAACAATACCAGAAATGCAAGATTGCATTACAACAAAATTATTAAGCGGTAAACCTAAAAAAGCGAGTAAAACATAAACGGCAGGAAACCCTTATTTGCAGAAACCCTTATTCTATAGAACACCTACAAAAACACGATTTCCCAGAAATGTGACACATGGATTCTGAAACAAAAAAATCACCATAAATGTAAAATTGCATTACAACAAAAATATTAAGCGGCTATACTAAATAACAGAATAATAAATGGCATAAAACCCTTATCTAAAAGGAACCCTAATTATACCAAACACATAAAACCCTAGAAATGTAACAAACAGGTTTTGAAACAAAAAAAATCACCAGAAACATAAAATTCAATAACTAAAAAAAATTTAAACGCTAAAACTAAAAAAAAGAGTAAAAAATACATGGCAGGAAACCCTTGTAACACAGAGAAAAACCCAAATCCCCAGAAATGTAATATATGGGTCCTGAAATAAAATGGGTTCTGAAACAAAAAAAATCTCCAGAAATGTAAAATTGCATAACTACAAAACATTTAAATGCTAAAACTAAAAAAAACAGAGTAAAAAATACATGGCAGGAAACCCTTATAACACAGAAAAACCCAAATCCCCAGAAATGCAATAAATGGGTTCTGAAACAAAAAATACAACGGCAATGTAAATTAGAATTACAACAAAAATATTAAGCAGTAAACCTAAGAACAGAGTAAAAAATAGATGGCACTAATTGGGTGGTCCCAGACTCCCATGCAAGGCATAACAGCAAATATTTTTGTGTTGCAGGCAGTCCTATGCAAGGCGTAACTGCAACTATTTTTGTGTTGCAGGCGGTCCCATGCAAGGCGTAACTGAATCTTTACCTTAAAAATAGGAGTGGCTGCTTAGGAGAAAGGGTTCCAGAGATGGGTAGAGGCTGGGGGCTAGGATTTGCAGCACCTACAGAGAATATTTAGGCACTATAAAAGCATTTTACAACCAATCAAAAATTATCCTGTAAATATCTTATATTTCTTTTTTGCATTCAAACCTCCAAAAATTTCTTTGGGGGTATACTATAATCATATTTTAAAATCCAGGGGACCACTTCACTGCATATCTGTTCCTAAATAATCCCAGTGGCACTCACTAAATTTTTATTTTGCAATGCAGTAGCATGGGACCAAAAACAAACCCTTATTTTATTTGGCAGAAACCCTACTTTTATAAAAACCTTATAAAAAGCTAAACCTTAGAAATGCAACAAATGGGTTGTGAAACTAAAAATACACCAGGAATGTAAAATTGCATTACAACAAAAACATCAAGTGGTAAACCTTAAAACACTATGTTACCGGATACGCCTCCCCGAGGCCCTGGGAGCGCACCGATATGGGGATACGGTACGGTACAGGTACGATCCGCGGGGGATAACTTTTAAAAGGTACGATCCGTGGACGTATCCGGCCATATCGGCAGGGGGCAAGACGTGCCCTGGGCATATCCCCCGCAGATCGTACCTTTTAAAAGTTATTTAAAAAAAAAAATTCAACTGTCTGGGACTGCATCTGCCGCTGCTGTCTTCCGCCGCTGCTGCCTCCGCCGCCGCTGTTGCCTCCGCCTTTGCTGCCTTCCCGCCGCTGCTGCTGCCGTCGCACGGCCCAAGAGCTCACGCAGTCCAGGTAGGTCGCACGGCCCAGCCATAGGTTTTATTTATTTTTTCTTTTAGTTTTAGACTTATTAATATTTATAAATTTAAAAGTTATTAACTATATTAAGTTTTAGATAAAAACTTATTAAGTATAGTCTATATTAAGTTATTAACTTTTTTAATTTAATATTAATATTTAATAACTTATTTTTAATTTAATAGTATTATTAAGTTATTAACTATATTATAAATTATTAATACTTATTCTAATATTAAGTTATTAATTATATTAAGTTATTAAATATTAATATTAAATTTTATTAATATTTAATAACTTATATTAACTTATTTTTAGTTTTAGACTTATTAATAATAATTATTAAGTTATATAACTTATTTGAAGTTATTTTCAATATTTTGTTTCCTCTATGCATATTATGTGGTTAATTTTGCTTATATGGCTATATTTTTATATTTTTAATTTTTTATATATATTTTTGTACGGCCGTATCCAGCCGTATCCAAACCACCAAAAAAAAAATCGACGTATCCCTGTATCTGATACTCGTACCCGTATCTGTATCGGCAATTTAGTTAAAACAGGATAAAAATTAACGAGCATGAAAACCTTATTTAGCAGAAACCCCAATTTTATCGAACACCTACACAAGCACAAATTCCCAGAAATGTGATAAATCAGTTCTGAAACAAAAAATCCACCAGAAATGTAAAATTTATAGCAAAAAAATAAGCAGAATTAAAACACATAAACATAAATGGCAGAAAACTCTTATTTGACGAAACCCTAATTCTATAAAACACCTAGAAAAAGCCAAATTTCCAGAAATATAAGAAATGAGTTCTGAAACAAAAGGTCCTCCATAAATGTAAAATTGCATTACAAAACAAAACTTAAGCGGAAAACCTAAAAACAGAGTACAAAATGAACGGCACAAAACCCTTATTTAACAGAACCCTTACTTGACAGAAACCATTATTTTATCAAAACCTTATAAAAAGTAAAATTCTCAGAAATGTAACACATGGGTTTTGAACAAAATGTAAAATTGCAGAAGAACAAAAAAAACTTAAGTGGGAAACTTAATAAAACTACATGGATATAGACAAATAAAGGCAACTACTGACCTTGCATTGAGAGATATATTTCAAACAAGGAGTCCAGTGGGTGCAGACAATCATCTGTCTCTGAATCCAGGGAAGCGGTCTCTCTCTGTATCATAGCACTGTCTTCTGCAAGGAGGGCTTCTGCCTCTGCTGCAGCTACAGCTTCTTCTGGGACTGTAGCTTCGGCTTCAGCTTCAGTTGCTGCCCATTGTTTTTTTTGGCCCTTTTTCTTGCTTTCTTTGGAACGATTATGGCAGTTAAATGACTCTGGGTATTATTTATATATAGGCATTTGAACAAGTTTTTGGCAGATATCTCTTCACTTAATATAAATGCAAAAAATTAACAGGAAAACAAAGATTAACAAGAAACAGCTTGTTTTCAAAGGCGTCGGCATTTTTTGTTTCCAGTTTTCTTGGAAATGGCATTAACAGTCTCGGTTAAGGTTATGGGTCACCTTTTTTCCCCTAAAACTCTCACCATTGACCTAGGTAGGCAAACGGTATGATGTCAACACAAAAATCAATTAGGGCACATAACTACTACAGTTATCTTCAAAAACAGGTCAATCTGATTTCAAGATGCTTGTCTAGGGCATAATAGTTTTGTTTATTGAAGGGTTCTACATTGGTTAACGAATTTGTCATCTTCTTCAAAAAAATTTCTTTCACTAGTGATAAATGTCCTCAATTTAGTTGCACTAGTACATCAGGCATCAAAAAAAAATCCGAAAAAAAATTGCCTCCAAACTTCACCGTATGCCTAAAATATTGTGATTTGTTTATCACCTTTTCCAAGCAAGAAGAAAAATTAGCCTACTTAGAAAAACTACCATGAGTAGGCCATTTTTATTCACATCTCACACTCTTACAGTCCACCACCACCAACACCACTCCCCATGGTTGTCATTGTAGGCTACAACTATAGGCATAATAAATTATAATCCTTATTACCTTTATGTGTATATACAACTAGTACATATATAATACATTTATCTGAAAAATGCCAAATTTGATCATTCTCGAAGAACCTATCTTGGACTTATCATATAGTTTTACCCATTGAAGGGTTCCACGTTGATTAATGACTCGATCACCTTTTCAGGAAATTTCCCACTAACTAACAATGTGGCCACAATCTAGCTGCATCACTGTGTCAACCTCGAAAAAATCTTTCTCGGTTAAAAAGCAAACTATAAACTCCAACGTATGCCCAAGATATTGCTATATTTTACCGCCTTCTCCAAAAAGAAAAATTATCCTTTGCAGTCAAATGGGCATTAAATTTAAGGATGGTCATTTTTGTTGACATCTCACACTATTAACCTCGCTTTTCCTCCTCCAAACAAGAAGAAAAATTACCCTATCATGGTCAACTGAATGTCGAATTTAAGCTCCATCATTTTTATTGACATCTCTCACACTAATGCCCTCTCTCCTCCCACCCCCACCTACCATTGTAACTAGTACATATATATTAATCATAGCTATTCGGAAAAAATCGATATGTATCAATCTTGAGGCACATATTTTGGATTTGTTTTATAGCTTTGTCCATTCAAGGGTTTCATATTGATTAATGATTTGTCGCCATCTCTACAAATTCTCCTTTCACTAGTGACGGATGGCCTCAATCTACCTACACCGATAATTTCCTAACTAGTGTTAAATGATCCATTGACATAACGAGAACAAATATCTTAAACATAGCTATTTGAATACCGTTAGTATGTATCAATCGTGAAGCACCTATTTTGGATTTGTTACATAGTTTTTCCCATTCAAGGGTTGCATATTGATCAACAATTTTGTCTCCTTCTCTGCAAATTTTCCTTTCACTAGTGATAAGTGGTCTCAATCTACCTACACCACTATGTCGAGCTCGAAAAAAACTTTCCACAAACAAAACACAAGCTAAAGTTCCTTCATAATCACCTTTTGCAAGCAAGAAGAAAAACTACCATATTGATCAACAATTTGTCGCCTTCTCTGCAGATTTTCCTTTCACTGGTGATAAGTGGTCTCAATCTACCTACACCACTATGTCGAGCTCCAAAAAAAACTTTCCACAAACAAAACACAAGCTAAAGTTCCTTCGTAATCACCTTCTGCAAGCAAGAAGAAAAACTACCCTACGACAATCAAATGAAAGTCAAATTTAAGGTCAGGCATTGTAATTGGCATTTCATGAGATTACACACGTTCCTCATAGTGCCATTGTCTATCATTGTAGTTACACCCTTCGACGTGATGAGCATATGCTAAATATTCAAGAATGAACTCTCCCTACCTTGTGAGGCGGAGCCTTCAATGTGACTCATGGGGCAAAGGGGTTGTTCCCAGACTTAACATTGTCTCCTTACCTTGTGGGGTGGAGCCTTCAATGTGATTTGAGGAGCATGGGGGTTGGGGGGCAATGCCTTTGTGAACCAGTTTCGTTTAGCCCTATGATGAGTCCTTTTTATTCATTAACCTTATGTTACTTTAATTTGACTTGTGTTAACATGATTTTGCCCCATCATGCCCATGGATGTCTTGGTTGGTTTCCTTGCTTTTTTATCATATCCTATTAAAATCAAATTTTTATCTAAAATATTTGAGATTATAGACAGACCAACTTCTTAACAAAGCTTATTTGTAATTGACAAAAAAAAGAGGCTCACAAGCATAAGAATGGTCATTCATCTTCCATAACAATTATTTTACACTTTGTATCACCAAATTACATACATGCACGTACACCAAATTACATACATGCACATAAACAAAATGAGTTAAATAAAAAAAAGACAAACAATTATTCATCTGCTTCAAGAGAATGTCATACACAAGCATTCTCATTAATAAAATCATGTTATAGACACATCAAATGAGCCCTCTCCTCAAGGTCTATGTGCTCTAGCACATGAATGTCATTTCTAACCAAAAATTGAAGGTTTGTTTACTATCTCCCATTTGCAGCAAAGGAGTGGCTCGGAATATTTCTCAACTCTTATTCACATTTAAAATTGAACATAAATAGTTGAATCCATCTCGAATAAGCTCAATTGGTTCTAGGACCAAAGATCTAGAAGGATCTCCCAATAGCAGTTCCAATGATATTGTGACGCTTGTTCTCACAGTGTGTGGTAATTGTGGTTCCTACTCAATGGTCTACAGTACACAAAGATATTGAGAGTAAATGTCATATTGGAGATAATTGACAAGACGATAATAAAAATATTGTGATAGTCAATGACACAAATCAATAGGGTAAAGAACAAACTTCTTGAAGAAACAACACGTCCCTCAACTTATGCATCATGAGGAGGTTGAAATAGATGTAGCAAATTGTGATCCCATACTTCATTGGGTTTATTGGACTAATTAAAATGACTATTGATTTCATTTCATTTCATTCATCAAACACCTAGAAAAACCCAAATCCTGAGATATGTCACAAATGGGTTCTGAAACCAAAAGAAAAGCCATAAATGTAAATTTGAGCACAATAAAAATATTAAGCAGTAATTCAAGAGGATCTCCCAATTGCAGTTCCAATGATATTGCGAAGATTGTTCTCACAGTGTGGGGTAAATGTGGTTCCTGCTCAATAGTCTGCAGTACATGGAAAGATTGAGAGTAGATGTCACATTTGAACTATTTGACAAGACGAGAATAAAAACATTGTGGTAGTCAATGACACAAATCAATAGGATAAGGAGCAAACTTCTTGAAGAAACAACCCACCCATCAACTTACGCATCATCAGGCAGTTGAAATAGTTGTAACAAATTGTGATCCCATACTTCATTGGATTTAGTGGCCATAATTCAAAGTATTTCATTTCATTTCAATGTTTCATTCATCAAATACCTAGAAAAACTCCAAATCCCAAGATGTCACAAATGGGTTCTGAACAAAAAAAATCACCACAAATGTAAATTTGTATCACAACAAAAATATTTTGCAGTAAACCTAAAAATTAGAGTTAAAAGATACATGCCATGAAACCCTTATTTGACAGAAGCCCTAATTTTATCAAACATCTAAAAAAATCCAAATTCCCAAAAATGTGGCAAATGATTTCTGAAACCACAAAAAAATCACCAGAAATGTATAAATTGCATTACAACAAAAATATTAAGCAGTAAACCTAGAAAGCAGGGTAAAACATAAATGGCACAAAACCCTTATTCAACAGAAACCCTAATTCTATCACACCTACAAAAACACAAATTCCCAGTAATGTGACAAATGGGTTCTGAAAAAAAAAATCTCCATATAAGTAAAATTGTATTACAACAAAAATAATAAATGGCAGTCCTAAACAGCAGAGCAATCCATAAATGGCACAAAACCTTTATTTTAAAGGAACCCTAATTTTACCAAACACAAAGTCTGAAACAAAAAAATATCATCGGAAATGTAAAATTGCATTACTACAAAAATAGTAACCGGAAAAACTAAAAACAGAGTAAAAATACATGACAGGAAACACTTATAACACCCAAATCCCCAGAAATGTAATAAATGGGTTGTGAAACGAAAAGTAGACCCGCAACATAAAACTTATGACAAAATTATTAAGCAGTAAACCTAAAGGCAGTGTAAAAAATAGATGGCACAAAACCGTTTTTTATTTGGTAGAAACCCTAATTTTATAAAAACGTAAAAAAGTCAAAACACTGAAAAATTGCATTGCAACAAAAACATAGTGGTAAACATAAAAACAGATAAAAAATTAAAGGCCACAAAACCCTTCTTTGGCGGAAACCCTAATTTTATCAAACACCTACAGGAGCACAAATTCCCAGAAATGTAAAATTGCATTACAAAAACATTAAGCAGTAAACCTAAAACATAGATGGCACAAAAAAATTATTTGACAGATAAAACACCTAGCCAAACTCCCAGAAAAGTAACAAACGAGTTCTGATACCAAAAATCATCCACAGTTGTAAAATTGCATTACAAAAAATATTAATTGGAAAATATAAAAAAAGAGTTAAAAATAAATGGCACAAAACCCTTATTTGGCAGAAACCCTTATTTTATCAAAACCCTCAAATTCTCATAAATGTAACACATGGGTTTCGAACAACATGTAAAATTGCAGAAGAACGAAAAAAAATTAAGCGGGAAACTTATAAAATACGTAGTAAAGGCAGCTACTGACCTTGCATCGAGAGAGATATTTCGAACAAGAAGTCCAGTGGGTGCAGACGATCGTCTGTCTCTGAATCCTCTGAAGCGGTCTCTTTCTCTGTAGTCGTCGAAACGCTGTTTTCTGCGAGGAGGGCTTCTGCTTCTGCTGCGGCTACGGCTTCTTCTGGGACTGTAGCTTCTGCTTCGGCTTATGCTGCGACTTCGGTTTCTGCCCATTGCGTTTTATTCTCTGTTGGCCCTTTTTTCTGGCTTTCTTCAGAAGGATTATGGCAATTATATGAATGTGGGTATTATTTATATGTGGGCGATTGAACGAAATTTAAACAGGTATCGCTCGCTTCGTATAACTGCAAAATAAATTTCACAGAGAAACAAAGATTAACCGAAAGAGGCCTGTTTTCATAGCCTTCAGTGTATTTCGTTTCTAGATTTCTTGGCGATAGCAGGAATAGTGTCGGCTAAGGTTATGGGTCACTTTTTTTTCCCCCCTTGATCTCTTATCATTGACCTAGGTGGGCACTAGGTGTGGGCAGAGGGTATGGTGTCAACACCAAAATAAATTATGGCATATAAATATAACCAGTACAAGTATCTTTGAAAAACACCTTCATCCAATCTGGAGATTTTTTTAATATAATAGTTTTGTTTAGTGAAAGGTTTTATATTGGTTAAGTAATTTGTCATATTTTTTAATGATAAATGGTTTTAATTTAGGTGTATTAGTACGTCAAGCAACAAAAAATATAAAAATTAGTTTTCAAATTTTATTGTATGTTTTAGATATTGTGATTTTTCAATCACTTTCTTCAAATAAGTTGAAAAAATGGCCTAAATAATAAAAATGGTCTGACATTTCATACTATTACACTCCACTACTCTCACTTCACATAGTTGTCATTGTAAGTTACGCCTATAGACATATTAAGTCATTTTAAAGTAACATCAAGTTACTAAAAATAAATAAAATAACTACTACAACCCTCATAGTAGACTCCAAGATACAAGTCGTCCTTACAACAAAGTTGTTAGGTATGTAAAGGACTCATCATAGGGTTAAATGAACCTAGGCTACAAGGGCATTGCTCCTCGACCCTCTTGCTCCTCAAATCACATTGAAGGCTCCACCCTACAAGGTAAGAAAACAATGTTAAGTCTGGGAATAACCCCCTTGCCCCTCAAATCACATTAAAGGCTCCACCTCACAAGGCAAAGAGATAATTAATTCTTGAATATTTAGCATATGATCATTGCATTGAGAGGTGTAACTACAATGATAGACAAGGGGGCTAGGAGGAGTAAGTGTAATCTCATGAAATGTCAATTAGAATACCTAACTTTAAATTTGACTTCCATTTGGCTATCGTAGGGTACTTTTTCTTCTTGTTTGGAGGTGGTCATTGAAAAATCACGATATCTTGGGCATACAATGGAATTTGTAGCTTGAGTTAAGAAATCAGGGTAGAAGATAGATAACCATACATCTTTCTCAATAGTGTGTCATGTACAAGATGTGTAGATCTCTCTCTCTCTCTCTCTCTCTCTCTCTCTCTCTCTCTATATATATATATATATATATATATATATATAATACAATGTCCACATACACAACAAATCTAGATCCTCATTTAAAGTGTTATCCACCAAGTTTCCTCATGGACCCCAGATCAGTGGTATAAAAATGGTTCATCTTATTCATGCATGTCCCATCAAACCAAGTTAGAGTACTTGAATCTTGAGACCCATTTGAATACATGTCATGTTGTTTCAAGAAGGTTCAAATGGTGAAAGACTCCCAAGATGTAATCCAAAAGATGATCAATAATAATAACTAAAAAGCGCTTTAAGAGAAAAAGGCATTTTTGTTCAACCAATTTGTTGAAGTACTCAAACAAGTGGTTTCATTGACTCACAAACTAGGTAAAGATTTTGGTGGTTAAACCCCCCAGGTTTCAACTAAAAGTAGACATTTTTGTGTTTGAAGAATAAATAAATGCAAATATATTATATAACTATTTAGATCAATTAGAGTCATAATTCCTTTTGAATTATTTTTTCTTGATGAAGCGAAAATCAAGATTGCACTTTTAAATTTTTCTCCACCCATCAATAAATGGTAGCACACCCATTCTTTGTGGGCGAAAAAACAAACAAAGGATGAATCTGACCCAACCTAGGATAAATTATCAAAAACCTATAAGGATGAATATTGTCTTGAAGATGTCTATGATTATCACTACATTCACTAGCAATATTTGTGGCAAGGACATGACTAACCAATCAAAGCCTACGCCAATGCCTTTCATGCCCTATATGCAAGATTGGGATCATTCGAGTTAGAATACAATAGAGTTTTCAAGTACTACAATAGCCTATGACCATCCAATATATCCAAAATGAAGTTGACTAAGGTTAAGACAATGGGAAAAGCCTATTACTATGTAGAAAACATTGAGGAAGATTTCAAACTAAAATACAAGTGGGAAACAAAATATGTGCCAAAGTATACACCTCCTTCAAACAAGTCCAACCCATATAAACTAAATAAATGGTGTCATAAACATAAAAGTAGTTGTGAATCCAATGCAGAGTGTCGTGCTCATAAGAGTTTGCTTATGTGGAAACAAATAAATGATTATGGAGTGAAGCCTTGTGATGGAATCATTGGCATAGATCTAAATGTTTTAATGGTCAATGCAAAAACAACACCTATAACACAATAAGTTGAATCAAAATTCTTATTTCATTCACATATCTGGGTGCGAGGGTAGCCACTGTATTTTATGATCGATGGTAGTAGCATGAAGAACCTCGTCTTTGAAGCAATTGTCAAGTGACTGAATCTGCCAACCATGCCTCATCCACAACCTTGCAAATTAGGATGGTTTCATCCCTACAACACCAAAGGTATATGTGTCACTCTTTAATTTCACTTATTTTACTCTATCCATCCTTTCAAAGAAGAACTAGTTTATTATGTAGCACCAAGTGATGTTTGTGATGCACTATGTGGGTATCCATACATGCATAGTCATAAGTGTATGTACAACACCAATCCTCATAGCATGGTGTTGGTGTTTTACCTTGTTTTTTATTATGTTAATCTAATAATCATAAATTTGTTAAATAAATCAAAATGCTACAAACATATAATTTACCAATAATTTTGATTATAACTTACCAAATATTGTTATTTTGGAAAACATAATGAAGAAGGTAGTTTACCTTAGATTATGAGATTTTGTTGATTTGAGATCAAATACAATCATTTGAAAAGCATCAATGTAATACTATGATAGCTCAGGATAGGGGACAAAGTTGTTAACTATGTGTGGACAGGCCCATGCTCCCTGGAAAATAATGTAGGCCAATCATGTTTGTTAACTATATATTGTCCATATTGATTGTGATAAAAATCTAACTATTTCACAACATGCGCCTATGTTCATTGAGACTGTTGAGATTTTGCCACAACTAAAGTATCATGTGGAGGTACTTACAATACAAAACCATGTTCCTGCACAAAAACTAATTCAATATCAAATAAGGGTGGTGGGAAAAAAAGATTGTGGTCTAACCTTGGTCTGCATATTGTCCACATTGATTGTGATGAAAATATAACTATTTCACAACCTGCGCCTATGTTCATTGAGACTACTGAGATTTTGTCACAACTAAAGTATCATGTGGAGGTACTTACAATACAAAACCATGTTCCTGCACAAAAACTAATTCAATATCAAATAAGGGTACTGAGCAAAAAGAATTGTAGTTTGACCTTGTTTAATCCCTGTTGAATGACCAACTATGACACTACATTGCCAATACTTCAAAGAGGATGTAGTTCTCCTGCTAATGTGTATGTGTTAATTTATGAATGTAAGTCTAGATGTTCCTTATCCTATTTTACCTTTGGCACAAGTATGAAAATGTGAATTCAATCTTTGTAAACTTTGAATCTAGCTTCAACGATTATATGGATAAAACATGTAATCTTTGTATAGATCTTGATAGTGTGTAGTGTCATCCTTAATGCCTTATAATAGGTTTGTATTTATAGATAGTTTGAATTCAAATTACGAGACCTATTGGTGCGTAAAATTTGACCTAACAAAACCCAATGGAAAAAAAGAATGACCCAAACAAAATGTGACCCAAAATAATTCTACAACTTATGCCTAAACAAGTTTGCTCTTTGTGGACAAGTTTGTGGGCTTGGAACTATTTAAAAGCTGCAAACTTGTCTAGAAGGCGCATAATTAGATAAAATAAAAGAATTGGGGATCCTCCTGATGACATTGGTAGGATGACCAAAAGTGGACAAGTGACCACAAAAATGTATGAAATAGAAAGGGAAGACCTAAAAAAAATGTGTCAATAGATACTTTATTTGTTGTCACTAGTCAATATGTGCAAAGTTGCAATAAAGGACATTAAACATGGGCTTGTACCAAAATTGGGCGTCTATAATTGGGGAAAAAACTCTAATGGCCGCATGGGAAATAAGTTTAAGAGCATGAAGACTACAAAAGTCCTCAAAATGCACTCATTCCATTATATCTAAAACACTCAGTACATAAAAAAGTTGAATTGATAGATCATATTATAGATGATATTTATGGATTATATAACACCTCAATCTTGTACACTTGGAAAATTTAGACCTTTGTTGTTCCTCTTAGTTTTGAACCTTTTCCCACCTTTTGCAAGTCTCACATCTGCTTTATCTTGTGCCCCTTGGCCTATCTCTTTTTTTTACTAGTTTTATGTTGATGGCCCAAGCCTTCTATCTTGCCCAAAATGCTTAAATTGTATTTATCTTCCATCTCTACAAGTTCTAAACTTGTACCTACTTTCATACTCCCTAGACACTAACATTTGGGATAGACACTAGTGTTGATGGTAGTGTACTAACCTAACATAAGTGTCCAGTGCCCTAAAATCATCCATTTTGTAAATGAAACGTATCCTAATGGTCAACCCAAGTGCTTTAATCTAAGTTGCTTTTCCAAAGGGATTGATATAAATACAAGATTAAACCTCATTCATTTCTCACCTATAAAAAGACCAAAGAAACCAAGGCAAATTATTAAAATCACTCTATCAAACATTCAATTGAACAAAGCTTCCCTATTTCCATACCAATCATAAGAACAACACATCTACATATTTGAAATATTAAAGGAGAAGTCCAAGAGCCCATTTTGCCAAGTTACAAACCAGGTCACTATTGTACTTGCTTTGCACATATTGTATGATTCACACACAAGCCAACATGTAGGGGAAAACTACATCAATATGAGGCCCTCTTTGGAGTATTGGTTATGTAGGCAATGCTCATTGACAAAGGGGTCTTTGGGGTTAGCTCAACATCATGTGCCCACTAACCCATTTTTTTTCAAGGTCACCATGAAGATGAAGAACTAGGTTTTTGCAAATTCACGAGGAGCAATAGTCCATGACCCATATCTAAATGCACCAAATGAAGGTGGAGCAAAACATATGAGCATCTAAGTAATCACATCCTTTTCTAGCAGGCATTCCATATAGCATACTTGCATCAAACCCAGACAGTAGCGTCAACACAAGCATCATAGGCTGACATCAGTGTTTAGAGCTCCAGAAGCATCAAATCCAGATTATGATGACTGTTATAAAAACATATTTTAGCCTACTTTTTTCCTATTCTAAATCCACCACTGTGTTAGCATTAGAACCAACTAAGTATATTACTTATTTGTCATTTCCATACGTAGCTTAATTATACTTTCTATATTTGGCTTATTCTCATCATACAAACTTCAATCTATGTATATATCTGAGTTTAGCACCCAATTGGCATGTTGTACATTTTATCATCACCCTTGTGCATTATCATTTCTATATTCTTAACTCTATATATTGCAAAGTAGAATCCCTATCCATTTTAGGGTTAAACACATATCAATACATAAAATTGAATTAATATAGAAAGAGATGACATGGGTATAAATAGCTTGTACAAGAGCAATCTCCACTTTCCTTATTGGTCACTTAAGTGGCACACGTGACTGACCCACTTAGATGTGGCATTGATGAGTGTGTGAGCATTAAATGATCACGTATCATATTATAAGCCTAGAGAAGTGTGACTAACCACACTTAACATAGATAAGCTAACCTAATTTAATTTAATATTAGTGCATATAAAATAAAGTGCCAACATGTAGTTGCATCTATGGGAAGTAAGAGATATCACATTCTTGAAGAAAACACATGCTTTAATCATGTTGTACCAATGCCCAATGTGCTTATGTCATATAACAATGCATATTCAACAATTACAACTTAACCTCATACTGACACACAACCTCCATCGATAAAGAAAAATCATATTCTGGAAACCATGTTTACACAAAAATATCATATACTAATGTATGTGTCATCAGAGTAAGTCAACAAAGTGTCAACTAGAAGTCGAGGTTCCACACCAAGTTCCTAGACTTAACAAAGTTAGGACTATTGCTTTACAAGGAGGGTTAATTTATCCAAGATAATCTCTTAATACTGGTTCTAATGATACTACCAAGATTGTTCTCATAACATGTGGTAATTGTGGTCCCTAATAAATGGTATGTGGTACACAAAAACCACATCTAAAGGTTCACAGTACCTCTAAGATCATTAACCTATCTCCAATAGAAGTTGCACACAATCCAATAGTGATGTAATGCAATATGTGTAGATCAAGCATGGTGCCACCCATGCGTGTGTGTTGTAGTTATTTTACTCCTAAGCAATATAAAACTAAGGAAGTTGTGCAAACACATTCATATTCTATAAATGTAACATTTAACATGTAAATTTGAATTGAAACACGTTGTTAGATTATACACTTACTAAATTTATAAATGATAAAGTGAAAGAGGGATGATATTCTTAGATATTTATAGTTGTTTGTTACTCACGTAAGTTGTCACTATATCAATAAATGCTTTGTATGTGTTATTTCAATCATTCAAATAAAAAATAGGGGCTAAAAACCTACTTGAACATTATTGACATAGTTGAACACCTACAATAGCCAAATCTATTAGGGTTTACCAACAATGTCCATGTCCACAATGTTGGGATATGAATACCGGAAGCACACAATTGATTACCAAGCAACTTAATATGCGGAAATAACCAGAATCAACAAATAACTAGAATCCATAAATAACACATGATATGAGAGACAATACACAACTTGTATTAATACTCATACAGAAAAGAATACAATAAAGAAGATGCCACTTCTTCTCCACCACCTCTTCAGAGGCTTCCCAAACCTCAAGTGAACAGTAATTCTCTCCTCAAAGCTCTCTCTCTTAGGTCCCAACACCCAACTCAAACACTGAGTTGGTGTTTAACTTATACCTGTGCTCCACGCACTCCACAAGTGCTCCACGCACTCCACAAGTACTCAACGTACTCCAAGTAGATCTCCCCTGAACCTGCAACAACCTGCACCTCAATAGACCTTACTTATGGAAGGATCTTTGTTGCCTTCCTCTCTTGCTCTATCTGAGTACACACTGTACTCCAAGTAGATCCTGCCTGATTCTGCTCCCTGTTGTGTTGCTGTCCTATCTGATCTTGCACACTTGCAAATCAATCTGGTTCTGCACACCTGTGAACCTTGACCTTGCACACACATACATCTGCAAATCAATGATCTTACTTACCATGTATATCTCCTATAGAAGCCATGCTCACCTGATGACCAAGATCATACACTCCTGAAGAACCCTGCTTGTTCTCCAATCCAACATCCACACTTGGTACTGTGGCACTAGGAGGAACACACCATTACTCACCTCACACACAGAAGGAGATTATAATATTGCTCTCTTACTCTCTAGCTACAAATTTACAATACAACCATGAGTCTAATATATAGATCTCATCCAAACAATAATTAGACACCTAATTACAATAATTAGATCCGCAGCTCTCAGTCTAAAATTAGCTCTAAACATGCAAACACTTGGTTCGTCAACTAACTGCCCATAATATACTCGCAGCTCGAACCACACAGGTGACCGACGTCGGTCCCTGTCTGCCTGGGGGTCGTCGACGCCGATCAACTACTGACCGACGTCAGTTGCTTCCTGTCTCTACCCTGCCGACGTCGGTTGGCCTGACCGATGCCGGTGACAGTAACTCTCTGTAACCCTTCTGCAACCTCCTCCATGTCTACATCAGTGAAGCTTTTAGCTCCACAACCTAACAATCTCCCACTTGGAGATAAATAGCTACACTATACATGTCCCTATACCCCGTCTAATATGTTTCTTGGTTTGTATCCCACTTCAAGATCAATCCTGAAGACAACCCACCACACACACTGTGGTGTACCTCCTGTCATCCAAGTACCCTGCCGCATCCGAACCTACAAACCCATGTAGTGAAGTCCTGACCCTGAATGTATACTTGCTGCTGGTCTCTCTCAAATCCCTGAGAATCCACTTCTCTAAATTGGCACCTAACTCTCTGACAACACCCACTACTTGCGCAAACTCAGGTATATATTAGACCTCATGTGATTTCAGACACTGAACTGTCCAGCCCTTAGTGTGCTCCAGCTCTGCATCTTGCATAATGAACCTCGCCAACACCTGATTCACATCAGCTCCCACTGGAAACAAAATCACCCTGTGATCTCCCATGTCTCCCATGCCAAAGAATTTTGCTGCTCCAAATTTTTCATAGCAAACCACTGAACTAATCTTACCCTTAGCTCAGCAAAACCCTATATGTACAAACCTGCTAGCTAGCATACTATCCACATACAGCAACAGAATGATGTTGCAATCATCATCCACCTGGTAAGTCAAACCATAGTAGTTACCCTGACATTGACTAAAGTCATGCTTTGTCATCCCCCTGTCAAAACTTGTACCACTGTCCTGCAGTTCCCTCAAGACCATATGACCTGGCCTTCCGTTCCACGTGTCCATTCTCTCTATTCTTCAACTAAGGTATCCACTTGTCTCTATGCTTTCATACCTGCTGGCAACCCTACCAAATCTCCGCTTGGTTCTACAATCTCTCCATGCCATGCTCCCACTGTTTCCTGGATCCTTCCTGCTCTGCAATCAGCAACTAGTATAAAGAAGAGGAACAACGAATTTGAGGCCTACTTACGTCTTTAGTCCTCCATATGGGTGTTTGAGACTCCTTGACAGCTTGTTGTCCACCCAAAATTTGTTACAGTGACCGACCTCGGTCACCACACAGTCTGCATCCAACCAACGTCGGTTCCTGCGCCTATCCTGACTACCAGCCCTGCCGACGTCGGTGTCCCTATTGCCAACGTCAGTCCTCGTGATCGACGTCGATCTTACCTCCTGTCGATGTCAGTTTTCTTGTCGATGCTGGTACCTGTGTTTTCCTGTAAGTGATGACTTTTTACTCGCGAGCTCCTTTGAATCAAGTCCCATGTCCAAACTGCCCTGCTCAGAAGTATCCAGCCCATCCACTGGTCTCTGTCTGCCATCTTCTCCATAAACACCAAGGCTTTCCAGTTCTTAAGCCTGTTAAATATATATGTCTTTCGCTTAAGAACATGCATCTCCTTCCTGCTCATGTGACCAAGCCTACGAAGCCACGTCTCCGCAACAAAAGAAGAATCAGTAATATAAACAAGTAGATAAAGAGTACCTATTTTCTTACCACTAGCTAATTCAAGTGTATCCGTTTTGAGAGTTCTTGTGCATCTCTCATCACCCAACTCTTCTGAAGAAATTAGCCACATCTCCAAACCTGGGACCTGCATGACCTCCTTCAACACCCGTGTGTTGGCTGCCTGCGATTTCAGCTTCACTTCCCCTTTGCCAATTCTTTGGCAAGGCTCACCAGCTCTTCTCCCTGGGGCTGCATGGAAAGAGGCAACAGAATATGTTATTCAAGATTCAACTTTATCCAAAAAACCTCCCAAAGCATCCTGTGCAACAACACCTGCTACATCTGCATCTTCAGTTCCTTCATGCTGATCTGCTACCAACCAACAATATTCTTTTACTTGCTCGTTCTTTCCATAGGACCGTAAGTGACCATCTGTGCTTTTCAACTCCTCCATTCTTAGCTTACTTTGATCTACGATTGCTCTACTCCCACTCAATCAGAAACCCCTGAGAGTGACCTGTAACCAAACACAAAACCGCTTCCTACAACCTTAGCTCTGATACCACGTGTTGGGATATGAATACCGAAAGCACACAATTGATTACCAAGCAACTTAATATGTGGAAATAACCAGAATCAACAAGTAACTAGAATCCAGAAATAACACATGATATGAGAGACAATACACAACTTGTATTAATACTCATATAGAAAAGAATACAATAAAGAAGATGCCACTTCTTCTCCACCACCTCTTCAGAGGCTTCCCACACCTCAAGTGAACAGTAATTCTCTCCTCAAAGCTCTCTCTCTTAGGTCCTAACACCCAACTCAAACACTGATTTGGTGTTCACCTTATACCTGTGCTCCACGCACTCCACAAGTACTCAACGTACTCCAAGTAGATCTCCCGTGAACCTGCAACAACCTGCACCTCAATAGACCTTACTTATGGAAGGATCTTCGTTGCCTTCCTCTCTTGCTCTATTTGAGTACACACTGTACTCCAAGTAGATCCTGCCTGATTCTGCTCCCTGTTGTGTTGTTGTCCTATCTGATCTTGCACACCTGCAAATCAATCTGGTTTTGCACACCTGTGAACCTTGACCTTGCACACACATACATCTACAAATCAATGATCTTACTTACCATGTAGATTTCCTATAGAAGCCATGCTCACCTGATGACCAAGATCATACACTCCTGAAGAACCCTGCTTGTTCTCCAATCCAGCACCCACACTTGGTACTGTGGCACTAGGAGGAACACACCATTGCTCACCTCACACACAGAAGGAGCTTATAATATTGCTCTCTTACTCTCTAGCTACAAATTTACAATACAACCATGAGTCTAATATATAGATCTCATCCAAACAATAATTAGACACCTAATTATAATAATTAGATCCGCAGCTCTCAGTCTAAAATTAGCTCTAAACATGCAAACACTTGGTTCGTCAACTAACTGCCCATAATATACTCGCAGCTTGAACCACACAGGTGATCGACGTCGGTCCTTGTCTGCTTGGGGGTCACCGACGCCGGCCGACTACTGACTGACGTCGGTTGCTTCTTGTCTCTACCCTACCGACATTGGTTGGCCTGACCGACGCCGGTGACAGTAACACTCCGCAACCCTTCTACAACCTCCTCCATGTCTGCATCAGTGAAGCTTTTAGCTCCACAACCTAACACACAATGGGGTTCAAATATCTTTGGGAGCCCTCTACTTGTGCCTGAAATGTGTTCTTGTGTGTGTGTACCTCTTTGATCTTGCATTGAAATACATGCATTGTTTCTCTTTCATCCAAAACCTTACTAACCATAAGGTGCCTTTAAAGGGATTATTATTGAACAATATAGAATGTAATGTTATATTTTGATCATTGAGACTTGAAACCATGAAACTTTGACTTTGAGTATTGAGATTTCACTTTATGGACTAATATTTGTTCCTTTAAGAGTTTATATGTGTATGCCTTTTTTATAATTTATCAAGTGGGTATTAGATGTTTTTCCCAAGTGTGTCAAATAATGCTCAAGTGTCAAATGACATTAGGGGTGATTTGTATTTATAGATAGCTATTTGTTAAATCCCACTATGATCGACCCATGAAACATGTCTAGGCTGACCTAATAGAGACTTACCAATTTGAAAATTTGTCATTGAAGGCCTTAGACACTATTGATAGAAGGTGACACTTGTAGTAACTGACATTATATAGGTTTACTGGTATTATCTCGAAAGTGTAAAATAAGGATCTGAAATATGGATACATTATGTTTAAAATTATGGAAGGTTCTTGTATTGATTCAACTGATCATGAATAAATGCATCTCATGAATAGATGTGGCCAAGACAATAGGTGGGTAGACAAATAGAGGAAAGTATCCTCAAGATTCAAATATATGCACGATGACCAAGCATGTTAAATTATGTCAAATTTGATGTTGCCAAAGTGTCATATACCAAGTTTAGGTGTACACACATGTCCCCCTTTTTTGATAAAAAGTAAAATGAGGGTTTTGAAAGGGACCCTACCCTTTTATAAGGGATAATTGCATAAAATATTAGAAAAAACCATAACCAAGCCAAAAAAATAACTAGACTAAACAACAAACAAAATGTTGTTGATCAACAAAAAAATAGTAGCCAATAGACCATCTATTACAAAAGGGCAACAAAAAAGAATAATTGTTGGTCACCAATAAGAGCTTCATCCACCTCCAATTTGTCATCCATGATATTCATGAATTTATCGGTCTTGTCTAACTCCACTATTTCCACCTTAGTGTTTTTTCCTTTTTTGTGACATTTCAACATTTTGTTAGCTCTTATACCCATTTGTTCCTCTTTCTTATCCTAAAAGGCTTCTTTCAACATATTGATATTTGTAGCATAATTCTTAATGGTTGATTTTCTCACCTAAATAAGATGTTGGAGGTCATTCATATTATTTTGCTTCTCCTTTTCTAACTAATTCACCCTTTCTTCCAAAAGAAGAACCTTACTATTCAACTTATTAATTGTTTTAGATGTCTCCCCGGAGTGTTTAGTTGGATAACTTCCTTGAATAACTATCCACTAATTTGCATGTGAATTTATTTCACTGTGTCCTTTAATTTCTAAATGCTAAAATAAAAGGATAAAAGAATTGAATTTAATAGTTGCAATAATTATGTTTAGCGTTGATAGGTATAACCCAAAATGTATCGTATCCTCCATGTGAAACCTACAAGAAACATGTAGAGATCAACGTCTCTTCATAATGAAAAAAGTGAAATAATTTGAGTTATTGAAAAACTTGAAATTGAAAAGATAAATAATGAATACACCCAATAATATGTGAATCCAAGGTAACACTTGTTGAACTTGACTAAGAAAACCACAAGGTGATCATGCCCCAAGGAAATGCAACTACCAACTAAATATTTTGAAAATACTGAGCTAGAAGTTGAGGGATGTATAACCTCAAACACCCTACTCCAGATAACAAAACACCCTTTTCAAAAACCACAAATCAAGTTCATATGTGAAAGGATCAATCATTACATACATATATGAACCAAAGTGCTCACGTAGAACCATCATTATCCATCATTCCACCAAATATATATATATATATATATATATATATATATATATATATATATATATATATATATATATACATACATACATGTACATGTATATGTGTGTGTGTGTGTGTGTGTGTGTGTGTGTGTATGGATGAAAATCCATCCCCAAAGTGATCCATTTGTCTCTCAAAATAATGTAGAATGGCAAAATTTATCCCAACACATCCATAATTTGTTCCAAAACATCATAAAATTCCATAATATGTCCCAAAAATATCACAAAAGTCCCAATTGTTCCTCAAAATTATATATAATATGTTTCAATTTGCTCAATTTACTCAATTTGACCCATTTGAATATATAATTTGTCTCAAAATGTGAAATGGTTTATTTGACACATCTGAATCTCTAAAAGAAGCCAATTTTATGCCCCCTTTTAATATGAGTGTTGAAGCATGTAAATCGCTGATCTCAACAGAAAGAGTTATGTGCATCATGTGTTGTATATAAAATTATAATCATGTGAAGCTTATGTATAACCATGATAAGATATGTCCTCATAAAATGATTTTGAACATTGTAAACATATATGAAACATATAATCCAATGCAAAATCTGTTGTTTGTTATTCACATGCAAGTTATGATCATGATAATTCATTTTAAAATAATTTTAGGATGTAGCTAAATATGTCAGTGAAACACACATTAATTAGAATTGTAGCAGATGCATGATATAAATCATGGAAACATCAAGTAAAAATAAATAACATTGTATAATTGTGTGTGATAGAAATCACAACACCAAACACATAATAATAGTCAATTTGTTCCATAGAAAACTATGTAAATGTATGTAAATATGTACATGCACACGACATCATGGTGAATAATTCATAAGCACACAAATATAGAAAATGTGACTCGACTTTGACCTGACACATATATGGCATGGACTAGAGGATCCTCTGACACATGACTCGACAAGACATAGTCAATGTACCCATAAAAAATAGAACACACAATATAGAAAATAGTAATGATCAAGTAATGTGATAATCATTAACATAAAATAAGCATAAAGTAAGCACTGTTAGTCCACATAATCAATTAATGCCATCATTTACTATAGTAAAACACAATCTCCATAGAAAATAGCCCTGCAATAAATATATGAACAAGAGCAAGTCATTTTAAAATAGTCTATGTAGCTCAATACAATCAATGGAATGACATAAAAATGTCTAACTTGAAAATTATACTGAGATGACCCCAACATAGGCATGCCCCTAAATGTGGAAAGGTTACCATGGATGTGATTAATGTCATGCATCTATATGTTCATGTCTCATGTATAACTTATATGTTTTGCATCTAACTCATGTATACCGTGAATAACGTGTGTAGAAAATGGGTATGTAACTTATCAAGTATATGATAAATACAACTAAGCAACTCTGTACACCATCAAAATGAGCCATGTATAGGTATTGGTATTGTATTTTTGAATATTTGAATGTTTTTTCAGTTTTTAATTTTTTTGATTTTTTTTACACTTTTCATAAATATTTGAATTGAACAAACACTCAGTAAATGAAACAATGCCAAGGGGAAAGGTTGAAAAATATAAGAATACAAGGGATTCAAATAGTCAATAACATGTGTCAACACAGTGTGCATAGAATGTTATAACAAAGCAATGTGAAGAAGGCAAATGATGTCTCTAAGTTATGGTAAAGTCAAGTCTCAAAGCAGTATAAAATAAAACCCACAATATCCATATGCCACTAATGAGAAAAATTCAATGTGTGAATTCTATAAAATATGTAGGCATAAAATATATGTGATCATGTAATCTTAATGTGTGCCATGTTACAAGCAAGCATACATAGTCAATATGGAAGTTGGCAAATAATATGTCGCATCAAGGTGTGACATGCCTCAAATAACTGCAAATAGAAATCAAATGTTGTAAAGAATGTATATGCATGTCATTGTCAAATAACTAGTGACCAAATTGGGACAAGCAATAATGTAAGAAACCCTTTGGGGTACAACTAAAAACTAGTAAATTTATTTTATAGGGGTTTATAATAATACAAACTTCCTCAAAGGTTTTTTTAACTAATACCAATCAAAACATACATCATAATGGAAAAGTTTAACAATATTTTATAATTGCCCATAAATTCAAATTCAATTATACTTCTACATGGTATTTATTATAGTGTAACAATGATCCACTCATGTAATTAGAAACTATAAATTTTCATAAACCAAATTTCCACATATATGAATGAGGTAAATGGTTTTACATCATTCAATGACCATTTAATTACATATTGTTAATAATATTTCATTGAATTTAACTCATGTTTTGCTTTACATACATTAACATATACGACAATGGAAAGTAAATGCAATTTGTTTGTAATATACCTATATAGGGATATATATTACATATTGGGGATAGTTAGTAGAATAATGAATAGTGGTTTAGTACCACATGCATAAGAAGGAGGAGTTGGGTAGATGGGAACTAGTATAAATAAGAGGGCATAGCCCATTGTAATGCATCAAAAGAGTTATTTATAATTGAGCTTGCTCAAAGGAGGTAGACCCCTCGAAGTGGCTCGCAATTCAGAGTTGTTCTTGCCATAAAAGGAATAAAGTATTAATATATGCAATATTTCAATTATATGAGTGTTATTGTCTACTTTAGCATACAAGTTCTTCTCATCTAGTATCATAGCACTTTCTACGGCCATTTCCATGATCTTGATCCTTGTTACAGACATAATTTAGAGAGGCACATTTGGGAGCTTCATGGAGCAAGTCTAAGAAGTGCAGATATATTTTTTTTGCCTTCAAAAAAGCTAATTGTTCTTCAAACTTCTCACAAATGGTAAAGAATCAAGTTAAAGATTTTATGGGTTTTGTGCATCTTTATCTTAGCTTTCCAGGACATTTTGAAATTTTAAATTTCATCAAGTATTGTATAAGTTATCACAATTTTAGTGACTGATATTATTTGTTTAAAAAAAAAACCAAAAAAATTATAAAAAGAAAGAAAGTCATGGATCCTTCTATTTTATTTAAAGCAATTAATTCATTACATTTTTTATATAATTGAGATTCACTTCCATATAACTACAAAATACAATGCGAAAATTAATGCATGGTTAGATTGGGAGCATAACTATAGTGAATGGTATGTGGATTCATTTTCTATAGTTGAAGAATATGAAGTAGAAATAACACATGGCTAGAATTAGAGGACATTTGTAGAGCATGGCATGAAAATCTCATTCACTTGGATGAGGGTGATTTATTTGATCTTTTGTTCATTGAGTTTTCCTTACATATGGCAAAAAATTATTTTTTTCTTTCCTCCAGTGATTCTAATAATTTAATGAATTCTTTGGTGGGGTTATCCACTTCAACAAAAATGTATGTTAATAGTTATGCTAAGGGGGATGGCATGTATCCTTAGTTAGTTCATCAGGCAGATTATTTTGAGAACCCTTGCTCTCATTTTGAGAATATGATCATCATGCTTCAAATTGCACTTCAACCTTAAATTATAGTGCTCATGTTCACCCTGTTGATGTACAAGTTCATATACGAGCATAGGTGAAAGAAGTAGAAGAAAAAAAGGATACATGGGCGTGCCTCTATCTAGTCTTCAATTTATTTTCATATGTACTATCTAGCCTTCATTTGGTCCTCCTCCTATTTCTTATCATGTTTTGAGGGTGAAACATATTTAAGGGGGATGGAATGTAATATACCTAGAGAGAGGTAGATTAGTAGCATATATAGTAGAATAATGAATAGTAGTGAATAATGGTTTAATACCACATACATAAGAATAAGGAGTTGGGTAAATTATAATAGTATAAATAAGAGGGCTTATGCCATTGTAAGATCATCCAAGCAAATATATGAAATCAATTAGAGTGTTACTCTAATAAGGAGGTAGCCCCCTCGAAGTGGCAAGCGATTGTGGAGTTATTCCTTCCCACCAAAAAGGAATATTTTATTACTGTATTCAACATTTATGTATTTGGTGTATGCGAGAGAGCGAGGTTAAAAAATAAAAAATAAATAAAATAAAAATTAATAAAAAGAAAAAAGTTGTGGATCCTTCTATTTTATTTAAAGCAATGCATTAATTAAACAATATCCATGCTATTTTTGATAGAATTGAGCTTCACTTCCATATAACCAAACAATATGATGGATAAATTAATGCATGGTTAGATTGAGAGCATAACTATAGTGAATGGTATATGAATTCATTTCCTATAGTTGAAGAATATGAAGCATAAATAACTGCATGGCTTGAGTTGGAGGACATTTGTAGATCATGACATGAAGATCTCCTTCACATGGATGAGGGTGCTTTATTTAATCTTATGTTAACTTCTTTTCTTTTTCCCTTCAATGATTCTAATAATTCAATTCATTCTTTGGCGGGATTAGTTACTCCAAACACAATGTGTGAAAAGAAAAATGTTAAGTGGGATGGCATGTATCCTCCATTAGCTCACTAGGCAAACTATTTTGGGCATCCTTATACTAGTTTTGAGATGATGATCGTGTAGCTTCAACTTTCATTACTCAACTATAACCTATAGACTAACTTGTTTCTAGTTGAGGTTGTTTCATTAATCTATCTCTATGAACATCCACCTCATGCTCTAGTGATTCAGCTTCTCTTATTATTATACATACTCCTATCAAAGTATAAGAAGAATAAGTGGAAGCCAAAATGGACACATGAATGTACCTCTATCTGGTCTTCTACATATTTTTGATATGTATGGTCTAGTATTCATTTGGTCTTCTTATTTCTTATCATGTTTTGAGGGTGAAACATATTTAAGGGGGATGGTATGTAATATACTTATATAGGGGTATATATTATATATTGGGGATAGTTAGTAGAATAATTAATAGTGGTTTAGTACCACATGCATAAGAAGGAGGAGTTGGATAGATGGGAACTAGTATAAATAAGAGGGCATAGCCCATTGTAATGCATCAAAAGAGTTATTTATAATTGAGCTTGCTCAAAGGAGGTAGCCCCCTCAAAGTGGCCTGCGATTTGGAGTCATTCCTTCCATAAAAGGAATAAAGTATTAATATATGCAATATTTCAATTATATGAGTGTTATTGTCTACTTTATCATACAAGTTCTTCTCATTGTTGACGTTAATCTTACTAACATCATTTTGATCAAGTCTATCAACAATTCATAAATTACATATTTCACAAAGCATTTAATCCCTCATTGTTTATGACACTTATCCATTTATACAACAATAACATTCATAACTTAGTTTTTTTCCAATTAAGCTTATTCCGAAAGTATAATGAAAGATAACTAATCAAATATAAATTTCACTATTCATAATTACAATGTTTTATAGTGATGCAACAAGTATATGGAAATATAAATCATATAGAATACACAAAGCATATTTTAAAATATACAATACGAGAAAGTATCTTAGTTATAGTTTTTAATGTCCTCGAAATTTACATATTTGATAGGGTTACATCGTTTACATACATCCTTTTCAATAAACAAATATAATGCAAATAACAACCAATAAGTGTTTCCTTCACATGAATTGGGATAAGTAAGAGAACATTTGAGGGCAATATTAGAGAGGGAGAGTATCATATAGGTATTTACCTCCAACCACATAGCACTTTAGACCCTCCACACACCTCTCATCCATTGAGAGTGGCCTTACCCTTCATGAGAAAGATGGATATGAATTTGAAGACAAGAAATAGATAATTATGTGATTACGTCAATGCCATAACTACTCCATATAGCATAAAACAAGTGAAACTATAAATTGAGATAAGGATTGGTATGCTTGTAATATATACTACCCATATATAGTGTTTATGGTCATAAATCTAGATTTGACAAATCCTCCTTGTCATATCCAACGCAATGCAATGTTGAGTTATCACAAGTCTAAGTAGGATTTCCTCCCGTCTCTACAACTAATGTCTCAAGGTTCACAACTCTAACCTAATTTCTCCATGATCTACTCATCCATTAGTTTTTAGGCCTTAATGTTTCATATTAGTAAACACTATGATCATTAGAATGTGTCTATGAGACAACGACTTACATGGGTGTCCCATACTACCCACACAATCGAGGTGCCATCCACACCTCAGTGAATGATAATATAAAATTTTGGTGTACATTTGATAGGTCATATTACTTAGGAAAATATTCAAATCCTTAGTGACATAATATATATAGTGAACCTATGTCTTGTAACACCTGCAACAATATGACAAACATGATAGAAGGCAAAATGTTCCTTGTTTCAAATTACATATATGTAGGGTTTTGTTAATGTCTATCAACCATCATTTGAACTATAATAATCCCTTGTCAAAAATTAAATCATAGGAAAATATACAAATAAGGAGAATGTTGATTAAAATGCATTTATAAGGGTTTATCTACCAATTGTAAATGGTCGAGACCAACTATCCATATTACTTTAATACTGTCTTTTTATGAGAAGCCATATCCTTTGATGTTCCTTGTAATTATACAAAGGCTCTTGAGGAAGGAGTGTTTTTACATGTTCATAGTTGATATCGCTAACCTTATCAATGTTATTTAAGATAATTACCAAAGAATGTTTAGGTTTAAGAGGAGTGTCATTTATGGAACAAAGTTTAGTTTGATACTATTTTGGAATTATCTAATGTTGTGTAATAAGGCTAGAAAGGAGTAAAAGTAATCTAACCTGTGATTTTAATATTTTATAGCAATATAATTCAACTATCATCACATGGTAATTGAATTTTGTGTGATTCTTCTCTTCACTAACCTAGGTAAAATGCATTTGCCTTGATACTACCTTAACACATATAATTATAGGATCTTTCAATAGCTTTCTTGATTCCAACAAATTGTCAATTTGGTGAGTGGATATCTACTTTTGACAATCTAAACGACATTTTACCTTCAAGGAGAATCTACAAAGTTGGTACTAGATAGTTCGGCCCTGTACTCTATGTATAATTTTGATCAAGATATCAACCTTTTGTTTTCCTCAGGCAATATGGTAATATAAAAACATAATAATAACAATGTTTGATATAATTTTAACTATGATAAAATTTGATAGAGACCAAGTTCTAGAAATCTAACAATGAAGATTTGAGGGTGTTTTCAAAAGTTATTTTAGTCATTGATGTTTTCTATAAGGCTTTACTTCTTCTAGATTAAGTTTTATTCAATGAGACCAGTCTACAAGGCCACCAAGATAAAAAAATAATATAACAAGGACTAATGAAATATAGGTAAGTGTCATGCATTAAATGTAGTTTAAAAAAGTATGGCACCATATTATGAAAAAAATGTTTATAAGAGATACATGCAATTAATGACTAACAATAACTCATTTTCTATTGTTTAAACATGGCGCAAGAGAGCCAAATACATATAGATGTTATCTTCCATCAGTCACACATAGTGTACAAGGATTACACACACTCTTTATAGATCATAACAATAATTTTTAGAGAATTAAAACAAAATTAATAAGTGTTCATTACTGAGCTAGCTCTATTGGAGTGTAAACCTGAATTAATAGACATATTTGATGGTAGAAAGAAAATAAGAAGTTTGTGCACAATTATTACAACTAAATTACATATTTTCCAATATTAGCAGAGGTTCTGGGAAGACTTTAAAACATGTTAATTACAAGAATAACTTGCACAGATACAAAAATAAAGATAAACACGACATAAACTTCATATTTCCATATTGCTACTTGAAAACATAAATGTACTTATTCTAAGAATAATCATAAAAACATAAAATATAGAGCAAGCTAGCATATAATAAATGAGTAACATATGTCAAAGCAAAATAAAACAATCATTGTGCATAGTAAAATGATAAAAGATAATTAGAAGAACCATATCAAGACTATTCTATTAACCTCTATCACATCAGAACCATCTTTCATTACATCTGAGTGCTATATATAGATCATTCCAGAGCGTTGTCTTTTTACATTCTAGTCTTTTGATATACTTAAAAGGAAAGAATATTCAATTTTTTTTACCATTGATTAAGATTACAAGGTTAAATACATCCAAAATAATATACAAAAAACAAAATCATATACTATGAACATATGTCCAACCAATTATACTTCACAATTTTGATGATCTCGATCCATACCTGTTAAGAATGATAAAAACATTCCATGAGGCCAAGATCAAAAGAGTTCACAACAAGAACACCACAATAGCTGAAGACAAATGAAATGCAATACACAAGGCAAAACCAAATGCTTATTTAGAATATAAGAATAAGAGATGCTAGTATAAAGGGTAAATACTTGCTTATATAGGCAAGGCTAAAGACTAAACTAATTATCCTAACCAATGTGGAATAGAACAGTAACCCATTACAAGACAAAAAAACTAGCTAATACATTAGCAAACATGAGAATACATACTCTAACACCCCCCTCAAGTGAATCCAGGGGCTAACAAAATCCAAAAAACATAAATAGCGCCATATCCACAAAATGAGTCCCAACAACTAGGCCTAATAAGGTACTCATGTACAATATGTATCCATGAAATGAGTATGGAATATGTCCTCATGAACACCCCCACATATAACTTATGAAACCCCAATCATGTCATACAACTCAAGGAAATGAGGTGATGCAAAAGGCTTCATGAAGATGTCTGCAACCTGTTACGGAGTCAGAATGTACTCCAAGCTAAGGATGCTATCCTGAATGTGCTAACGAATGAAGTGCATATGAACCTCAATGTGCTTGGTTTATTGATGCTCAACTAGGTTATGAGATGTATGAATTACACTCTGGTTGTCACACCAAAGTACAATGGGTGAATCCTACATTAAGCCAAACTCTATCAATAACTAATGAAGCCAAAGAACATGCTGACTTGATGTAATTATTTCCCTATACTCAGCCTGTGTAGATGATAGTGTAATAGCCTATTATTTCTTGCACAACTAAGTAATAGGTGAAAAATCAATATTAAATATGTAGCTAGAAGTCGAATGCCTATCATCAAGAGATCCTGCCCAATTTGAATCACTGTATCCAACCAACTAAGTAGAACCCCTAGTGTAACATAATCCAAAATGAGTAGTGCCTCACAGATATCTCAAAATCCTCTTGAAAACCTACCGATGACTATCATGAGGGTCATGTGCAAACCTAGATACAAGCTCGATTGCAAATGAAATGTTGGGGTGAGTATGGGTCAAATAAATAAAACTCCTAACCAACTGCCTATAAAATGCAGGATCATAAGGTGGAGTAGTACAAGAGGTAGTGAGAGTTACTCCAAACTAAAAGGGAGAAGGACATGGCTTGCAATCAACCATGCCAAAACTTTGAAGAAGATAAAGGGTGTACTTTTACTAACTCAAATAGATCCCTATATCTAACTGTGAAATTTGTAGACCAAGAAAGAAGTGCAAAAGGCTAAGATCTGTCATGTCAAACTATGTTGAAAGTGCATGTTGAATAGTTTGATTCTATGATGAGGAGCTGCCTATGAGAAGCAGATCATCAACATACAAGACCAAAATAACAATGTCTTCCCCGATACACTGAATATACAATGTGAGATCAAAGTGGTAGTAAACAAAGCTAGTAAAGAGAAGAAATGAATCCATCTTCTCATACCAAGCTTGAGGGGCCTATTTAAGATCGTAAAGAGACCTCCTGAGTCAACAAATAAGAGAAGAATCATCAATAAACCTAGAAGGCTATTCCATATAGATTTCCTCATGCAAGTTTCCATGCAAGAAAGCACTCTTTACATTTATTTGATATACTGGCCAACCCTATCATGCAACAAAAGAAAATACAAGGCAAATAGAATCCATCTTGGTAATAGGCGTAAAAGTCTCAGAGTAGTCAATACCTTCAACTTGCAAGAATCCCTTTGCAACAAGACATGCTTTATACTTGTCAATGGACCCATCAGTTGCATACTTTGTGCGGTAAATCCATTTGCACCTGACCAACTTCCTTCCCTTAGGAAGAGTGACCAAATTCAAAGTGTGATTCTTCATCAATGAAGAATACTCATCTGTTATCACATCATCCCACTCATGTATCCCATGATCCTATGAAAAAGACTATGGATCCCTAGAGAATGCCTGACACAAAAGTTCAATATCTATGGAATGTACATAATGATGCTGAGTAGGTGAAAGATCTTGTCTGAATGATGGTACCTCATCAACTATAGTACAAGCCCAGCTAGACATAGTGGCAACATCAATGTGAATAAGACCCTCATCCTCTATAACCTCCTCAGGAATATCCTAAATTGGCTCCTCAAAGAATGAGTCCTTGAGAGGAGGTAAATCATGGAAAGAAGAAGTAAGCATGGAAGAAGATTAAGAGTCATAAGATGTGAAACGCTCATCAAATTGTACATGTGTTTGAAAATGAACATCATGAGTGTTAGGATCTAAAAGATGATAAGCTCTCATGTCCTCATAATACCCAATAAATACCAAAGGTTTGTTCTTCTTATCTAATGCTTTCCTTTTCTTCTTTGGTACGAATGCCCAAGTAAGGTTCCTAATGACTCGAAAAAATGAGACATCGAGCTTGGATCCAGACTAAGCCTCCTCCAGAGTCATATACTCAAGTGCTTAATATGGTGTGCAATTATGAATTTAGTTTACATAATTAACTACCTCTGCCCAATAGATAGGAGGTAAATCTTGTGAATGCATCATACAGTTAGCTATCTCCTTCAAAGTTATATTTTTCCTCTCTACTGATCCATTATGTTGTGGAGTATGTGCAATAGAATGCTGGTGAACAATACCATGGGATGCTAAAATATCAGTGAACTATTGACTGAAATACTCCCCTGCATTATTTATATGAATCTTCTTGATGCAACTCGATGACTGTTTCTCGACCAAAGCCTTAAAGACTTTGAAGTGAGCAAGGACATCACTCTTGTACTTGAGGATGTAAACCCAAGTACGCCTCAAAAAATTATTAATGAAGGCAATTGCATACTTAGCTCTATTAAAAAGAGTAGGAAAGACCATCAAATCACTGTGCACAAGCTCAAGTGGTGAAGAATCTCTCATGAGCATCCCTTTAGGAAATGGATCTTGGTGGTGTTGCCCCAATGCACAATCAAGGCAAACTTCATTAAGACAATAAACTTTAGGAAGACCCTTTACCATGTTGTGAGTGCTCAACTCCTTCAAATATCTATAGTTCAGGTGTCCAAATCTCTCATGCCAAAGCTAACTCTCAGAATCTAAATGAGAAACTAAACACATCCCTATGGGAGTATCACCAAACCCTCAAAATAGTAAAGTTAAGAACTATGATCAATGACACCCTATGCAATGAGTGTGTGTGGTTCTCACAAAGCTCAAACTTCAGCACCCTGTGGTGTGAAAGTCATTGTCTTGCCCTAACTAGAATGACAAATTTGATAAATTAAAAGTAGATTGGTGGTGATGTCTGGAACATATAATGCATCATTTATGCAACCACCATCTAGCTATATGTCACCCTTCCCCTTAATAGAAATGAAGTAAGAATTTCTAACCTCATTGTTCGAAGTGGAACTCAAACCAAGAGATACAAATGACTCCTTGAAAGAAGTCATATGGTGTGAAGCACCAAAATCTAGAACCCAACTATCTAAAATAGGTGACTTTGATCTCCCACAAAAATTAAGTGCTTTCCCATACTCATGAGATGAAGGAGAGGAGATAGAGATCTTGTGTTTCCTAACAACATCCTCTAAGGCTTGCATTTTCTTGAAACATATAGACTCTTCATGATTAGTCCCCCCATAATAAAACAAGATAGGTTAGACTTATGCTTGGTTTTGGAAGGGTTTGGGTTTAGATGTAGAAATGTTGTTGGGATTAGGTGTGTTGGGGGTCTTAGATGCATTTTGAGGTGGAGGAGGAGTGTTTTTCTTTTTACCCTTATTTTTTTCCTTGAACTTAGGATGGGAGACCACTAATGCTTTTTGAGAAGTGGAAAACTTAAGGTGGGATAATTTGGATTCCTCCTTAATGAGTATCTCACGAAACAACTCAAGATTAGACATTTTAAATGCAGTACCTAAGGCATCCATACTAAAAAAGAAGTAGAGACAAAGATTTGGAAAGGGCCACTCAAATTAGACAATATTAAGTAGACACACTCTTCATCCTTTTTATCTTGACCACTCCCCTTCAACTGTGTCAATTTATGCTTGAACTTTGTGAGATAATTTACAATAAAAGTAAAGTCATATGGATTTAGTGAAGTGAGCTCCACTTCAAGTTGCGTGGCTTGCAAGTGGTCTACCTTCCCAAACAACCATTTTAACTTAGTCCATATTTTAAATGGAGTGTCACACCCATAAAAGTGAAACAAAATAAAATCACTCACATAACTCTGAATTACCCCCATACATTCTTCAAACATACACTAATGCTAAATTTTTTCAAATTCTCTTGTAAATTATGGTTGTGTTTCATTCATTAGGAACAATAATCCTTTGTGCTTAATAATTATCTTTATTCTAGGTCCTCATGTGTGATAATTATGTGTTGTTAAAGGCTCACAATGATCAATGCCAAATTTAGAAGCCATGCCAACCAATCACCAAGATTATAAAGAATGCAAATGGTGCACAAAAACTAGCACCGAGACAACACCACCAAAAGATGTATTATAGCCCCCCCCAATTTGACACTTTTTAAAAGTAGTGTGTTTATATAATCTGATGACACCAAGTGATGGATAATCGAAAAACATGCACTTTTGAAAAAAATGAAACTAAATTTGAATTATTGTTCAAAAGTTATAAGTGTTTTGATTTCTCATAAAAATGGGTCAAAATAATTAAAATTCACTACAAATTGATTTTTGTGGCCAAATAAAAAAAAACATGGGCATACAACCACTCGTTGGAATAAAAATTTCACCATGGACTTAGAAAAGTAAATATAAGTAAAAAAGATTTTCCAGTTTACCTTGGAATGCATACAATCATGTTTTACTTCTTTTTTTAAAGAAAATTACAACTTATAACAAACAATAATGAAATGTATAGTTGTATAGAGAGAATAAGAGGAGGATCAAAGTGGTTTTTGCCACTTTAGCAGAGGGATGCACTATCTAGGAACCTCTTGATATAGTCATAAGATGCTGACACCAATCTTTTAAACTTTTAATGCCTCTTCAAGATGGAACATAGGGGTTTCAAACAAGCAAAAAATACCAACTTGTTGGCCAAAAGCATAGTCCAAAAAAGGAGTAAAGTATATCTAAAATTACAAAAATAAAAGCCAACACACTTCCACAAAGGTCTCCCTCCACTAAGGATGTAGATATAAAACTTAGATCATAAAAAAGGAATGTAGTGCAGTTTGAAAACAATACATAGGGGGAAACTTCCATGTTGTCCTTCTACTCTTCCAACACCAAATGCAAACAATAGAGAGCTCAACTTAGATCTTGTCCTTCTTCTCTTTCAATGCCTCAACACCCATGTACATCTTGTCAATGCGTCCTCTTCTAATGTTGTTTTCCAGATCTAATGTAATTCTCCCAACGCTTGGAGGATATGGAGATGATGCCAAGATGGATCTTCCAACTCCATGTCCTCTATTGTAGCCATGCCTACAGATCTCCAATGCCACAAACACACTACGTCCTCTGTTGTAGATCGAATGCTAGGTAAAATATTTATATTTCAATGCCAAAACATAAAGTAGTGATCTCTTGAAATGAAGTTGGAATTCTTGTCCAAACTAAAACACCTTTGTAGAAAGGACAATGCCAAGTGGAAAAACTCAATGCTTCATTCTCCTTTGCCAATGCTAAAACTCCACAATAAGAGAACTCTTTCTATTCAAATCTCCTCTCAATGCACAAGAAAAATAAAATGTTAGATACAGCATATCTGAAAAGGATAAAAAAATATGCCAAGGTGAAAGCAACATATCTCTGGTACAGATCTAAAAAAAACTCAGACCTACAATATTCTAACACTACAAAAAAGCAGTAGAAAATGATTTCATAGGTTGTTTTTTTTTTTTTTTCAAAGTACAAAAAAAACTCAACACCTAGCAAACAAAACAAATCTTCTCCTTTTTTTTTTAAGCAAAGAGATCATATCTCCAGATCCATCTACATGCTCAATGCTGCAAACAAAATAAGACACCACCTAATAAAAAAGGAACTTACAACACCTCTATAACGCCTAGTTGAGAAATCTAGAGTGTTAGCTAAGAAACAAATTTTCAATAGATCTCTCCTTTGTCCTACAAAATCTCATTCAGATTAGATCTCTAAAACTCCATAGTTGCATGCATATCTTACAAATCTGAAAGAAGAAAACAAAAAACAAACTTTGCAAGAGATAGCAAAAAGATGTTAAAACTCCAATAGTTTCTTAGATACAAGAGTGCTTCAATGCCTTAGATCAAAAAATAAGCTGATAATATCTTTTTAGAACAAAAGAAAAAAATCTTAGCTTAGATATGATACTAAACATGAAAAACAAGGAGATAAATTTCATGGAGGCACCAAGATCTTCTCTTTGAAAAGCAAATTAAGGGTGGTTGGAACTTCTTTTTGGCTCTAATACCATGTTAGGAATGTTAAAAACATTCCATGAGGCCAAGATCAAAAGAGTTCACAACAAGAACATCACAATAACTGAAGAAATATAGAATGCAACACACAAGGCAAAACCAAATGCTTATTCAGAATATGAGAATAAGAGATGTTAATACAAAGGGTAAGTACTTTCTTATATAGGCAAGGATAAATACTAATTTAGCTATCCTAACCAATGTGGGATATAACAATAACCCACTAAAAGACAAAAATACTAGCTAATACACTAGAAAACATGAGAATACATACTCTAAAAATACCCAACATTTATTCAGACTTAATTTGTTGTCTCATATTGAGACAAATTTGCACCCTAAAATATTATCTAAAACTAAGAGAATAAATCATAAACACTAGTTGTAATTATCATTCCAGATGTTATTTCCTGGTTTCACCCATTGTGCACTACTTTGTTAGGTCGTGGAGCTAAAAGCTTCATTGATGCAAACATGGAGGAGTTTGCTGAGGTTGTTGAGTTGCAGAGACCTTGCAGAGGAACCGACATTGGTTAGGCCAACTGACGTCAGTCATATTACAGTGGCAGAGCAACCGATGTCGGTTATGGTTGGCCGACATCGGTCAGACAGGAACCGACGTCGGCAACCTGTGTGTGCATGCGTTTACATGCGGTTCGAGAACTGGTCTATTTTTGGACAGTTAGTTTGCATGTAAAGACTTATTTTAGTCTTGGAGCTGCGTTTCTAATTATTTTAATTAAGAAAGTCTAATTATTGTATGCATGAGATCTATATAATAGACTCATGGGTTGTATTTTAAAGTGTGTTAGAAAGCCATTGTGCTTGTAGAGAGAGCAAGAGTAGCTCCTCCTAGTTCCAAAGGGGTGCTAAGTGTGTATGATTAGGTAGAGTTGCAGGTTGTGCAAAGTTTTGGTCGGAGATCCACCGGGGTACTGGTTGAAGAATCATAAGGACTTGGTGAGGCAAGGACAAGGGTTCTTCAGGGTGTAGAGATATCTACATGGTAAGTAAGGTCTGTTGATTTGCAGGTTGTTGCAAGAGAAGGGAGATCTACTTGGAGTACGGTTGTGTACTTGGTATACTGGCAGCGTTGTTACTGACTGGTGGAGGTGAACAACAACTCTGTGTTTGAGTTGATTGTTGTGACCTTAATTGAGAGAGTGAACTGTTGAAGGAGAATTATTGGTGAGCCCTAGAAGTGTGGGAGCTCTAGAGGTGTGGGAAGAAGTGTGGCATCTTCTTTATTGTATTTCCTTCTGGATAAGTATTAATACAATTGGGTATTATCTCTCATATTCTGTGTTGTTTTTGAATTTTCTAGTTACTTATTCATTCTGGTTAAATTCCGTGTTTAGTTGCTAATACAAAGGTAATCAAGTGTGCCCTTAGTGGGCAGTAGATCTTGACATACTTAACTACCCTTTCAGATTTCAACTAAGTAACATACTAGCCTACCACCATTTAGGGTTTTTAATAGACTAGCATAAGTAGGTGGCTGTCCTTTACAAGTTTTCAACTAGTTTGCATGCATGAAGGTGATCTATGTTAAAATAGCAAACCCTCCTTGGATCTATAAACTCAATTTAACTACAAAATGATCCCGTAGAAAAACAAACCCACCAAATGAGTCAAAGAAATCCATAATGTTGTCGATCTTGTAGATGATGCCATCAATAAAAAGATAGTTACTCCTAAAAAAATAGAGTGTTGTGCAGATGAAGTAGCTGAATAGTAAAGAAACCATGTTGGTAAAATCATCATAAAAAATGTTGATGACATTACTACAACTAATTTTAAATCCATCCTAGATGAGTACATATGGTGGATGAGGATGTATACATGTGAATAGATGCAAAGGACATAAAATGTGCATGTAAGAAAACAACCAAAAGTGTGTCAAATTGATCGTGCTTGACTAAAATAATCTTAGGACTCTCATGCCTAAGTGAAGGTGCAATAGAACTCATGTGTTGCTCAATATCCTCATGAAGAGTGGAGCAAACAAAAAATAGAGTTGAGTTGACATCAAAGACCCCAATGAAGATGAAACATATGCATGATAACCAATTTCATGGTGAGCAATCTGATTTAACTTTTAAGGGGAATATGGAGTTTAAAACCCTAGTTTGTTAAGGGTCTAGAATATTAAAATCATTGAATAAATATGCAATAATTATAGCCATGATTTGTACAATAATTTACCTAATATGATTATTCTAAAAATAGTAATGAACTACACAAAGATGTACTTGGCTAGAAATTGACTGAGACAGATACTTGACATGCTAAAAACTAGTATAGAGACTAGGCAGGGTGTTGTCAACAACAATCTGAAGTAAAAACTCCTCTTAGACAATAGTGCAATCCTCTGGACATTAATATACTACGCTAATGTCCTCTAGGGCATGGTAGAAGGTAGATATTGTGAGCTTTTAGGTTTGCCTTTGCCTAAATTTGAGATACATGTACCTATGTGTTTAAGTGATGGATCATTGTATTTGACTAATTTAGAAGTAAAACCCTGGACCTCCATGTTATTTAGGGTATTAAAGGAGCATAAATAGAAAAAGTGTGATGTTAGTTGGATAGGTTGGATGTAACCTCAACTCCCCTTTGTGTTTATAGTTGCCTACATACTAATACCTTGAGAGGGTATCAAGCTTGACGTAGCTCTCTTGCTTAAGTGCTTGGTGCAAGTGTAAATGAATGTTAATATAAGTGTCCAGTTTGGGTGCTTAGAGTGTGACTTGAGATTGAAAATTAGATTATTTTGAGCTATGGGTTGTTGTAGATGGTTGTATGTAGAAGTAGGGCAAAATAAGGATCAATAAACTTGATTTGCATAACTTGTTTATGAGCTTATTTACGTGTATTTGCATCTAATTTCCATCTAGTGGGTAAAGAGATAAAAGTGGTGTATATATACTAATATGGTGTGTTATTAGGATGTGGAATAGTTCTAGGCTTACCTTAAGGTGTTTTGAGAATGGAAATATGTTTGTTGGAGGAGAAAATAGGTAAGGGATAGTAAGACAATCACTTGGTCACTAACACAATGGGTTAGTGTCCAAAGGGCCGTGCTAGTGTCCAGGTGGTAGAATCTAGTGCACTAAGGGCTTAGATGCCTAGGAAATGGTTTGGAATTGCTTTTGGTACATCTAGGGATGGGTTAGACCTATACAAAATTTTGATAGAGATCAAAACAGGCTCTAAGATATGTTTAGGGCTAAGCTAGAGAGAGAGTGATCTCAAGTGACACTCATTGCACTCAAGTGATGTTTTGTCTACATTTACCCCCCTCACCCCCCTTATTCTATAAATATAGTAAAACAAAATGACCAGGATAAAAGAAAAAGAAGAGTACCTAAACTTACCTATGAGGCAAAGCCTATGATCAAGGAATATGTAGAGGTGAGGTTAGTATTGTGTTAGTCCAACAAATAAAACTCACATAAGCACACTAAAATCCTAACATATCTAGCCTAGACACTAGGGAGAGCTTAGGTAACAACTAAACATATGAAAGCACAGTAAAAAAATGAAAGAATACAATTTTTTACCTTACTTGGAGCGTTTGTTGAATAGATTGCTTGGCTTGTGCATCAAGAAGTCTTTGAAAATGAAGCTTGCTTGGTTCCTTCTCTCCTTGGCACCTTAGCTTTGATTGCTTGGCTTAAGATTTGGGCATGGTAACATTACTTGTAAGGCATTTAAGCATTATAACACTACATTAAAAGAGCTTATTGAAGATATTTGTGCATAATAACTTTGCACCAAAATAACTTAAAAACTAATAGGAATGGCCTTATATTTATAGCCTCAAGAATTAACTCTCACCCAAGGTGAGTTAAAGTTGAGTTTAGGCTTGAAATGGATTCAAAATAACCCTAGGTGAGTTAAGTTTAACTCTAATTGAGTTGATATTTATCATGTAATTATGATTTTAAATTGCTAGGCATGGCTCATAAATTAGATATTTTGGGATATTTACAAAGAGCTTGACAACTCATAAAAGCAATGATGAAAAGGCTTGATATTTGATTTTTGGAATTTCCATTTTTAGATATTCATTAGTTGTTAATGGATAATTCAACTAGGAATTTAATCTTGTTTAATTTGTTAATTGATATTGATTAACATTTTAGCTCTTTCAAGAATCAATCAAGTGCCTTACTCAATAGATCCATAGGCCAAATTGACAGTTGTCATGCCGCAAAGTGATTAGGGATGAATATGTGAAAGGTTATTATTGCATACAGTAGGATACCCCAATTAGGTATGTCTCAACATGATTTTCAGCATTGATGAATGATGCGTGAATAAATTTGGGATGTTCAATGATTCTTAGGCTTAATTTGTAATGGTTGGTAGAAATCAATCTGAAGTGTGGTGAAAATCCAATTATGGCTAGTTTTAGGTGTCTATAATTTACCACTATTTGGGAAGGCATTGCAAGCTATAGGCACAGTAACATATTCTCAAAGATTATAGAAGGCCATTAGGAATGAAAGAATATAATAATTAAAGAAGCTCTAAACAAAATTTGGGAAGCCTAAGATGATGCCCCCTCGAGGGAGTGACTAACATATACGATTGATGGACGGTCCTTAAAAAAAGCAAGAAAAATAATGAAATTAATCCATGGGTGAGATTAATCTAATCAAGATAATTCTTGCACGCATTGATTTAAAAAGTACTAATTTTCCCAAAGGCAGTTATAACCCGTAACAAAGATTGAGACTTTGATTTTCCCAAAGATGGTTATAATCAGTGGCATAGGCATATGCCCTAGTAGGGTGGACGAGTCAAAGCAATTATTTTCCCATAGGTAGTTATAATCATTAAAATAACTTGGATTAAATAATGATTTTTTGTTGTCCCTAGTATGGTAGATTGACAAGCATAACTTAAGAATATAACCTGTTGTATAAATTAAAGATGAGTAGGTGCAAACATATATATGATGGTCTAATGACTAAAGAATCCACAAATAACCAGGCATACAAGGATGTGTAAAGTGATGAAAGAGATAATTGGAAGAAATAAGGTGGTCGAGTTGACTTGAAGTATGTCATGTATCTAAGCACTACCTACATAGTTGAAATGGACCTTAGGCCAATGTAGTTCACCCAAACACGAGAGTAAATGGAATGAAGAATGGAAGAATAAGAATTGATCAATGTAAATGATTTGGTTGTACCTACCAATGCAAAGATGCTCATCCTTATTAATATTGATACAACTGGAAAGGTTAATGGGTTGATTGATCAAGGAGGGTGGGAGGATTTACTAAGGTGACCAAGGAGAAGTTTCTACAACACCACTACTTGTAATATTTCCTAAGCTAATTTTTACTGTAGCATGTGACGGTATACATCATGATATAAAACACCATGTGTTAGGTTGTGGAGCTAAAAGCTTCACTGATGCAAACAGGGGAGGAGGTTGTTGAAGGTTGCTGAGTTGCAGAGCAATCGGCGTCGATCTGATCAGCCGACGTCAGTCAAGTTAGTGAAGAGAAGCAACCAACATCGGTCAGGGATCAGCCGACATCGGTCACCTCCAGGCAGACAAGGACCGATGTTGGTCGCCTGTGCGGTTCAAAACTGCAAGTTTTACGGGCAGTTAGTTAATGAACCAAGTGTTTGCATGTCAAGAGCCAAATTTAGACTAGAAGCTGCGGATCTAATTATTGTAATTAGATGTCTAATTATTGTTTGCATGAGATCTATTTAAGAGACTCATAGGCTATATTGTAAGGTGTGTTAGTTTGATTTGAGCAAAGTTAGCTCCTTCTGTGTGTGAAGTGAGTAAGGGTGTTCCTCTTAGTTCCACAGCAGTGCCAAGTGTGGGTGCTGGTTTTGGAGAATCAGAAGGGTTCTTCAGTTGTGTAGGATCTTGGTCAGCAGGTGTGCATGGATACATTAGGATATCTACATGGTAAGTAAGATCATTGATCTGTAGGTGTATGTGTGTGCATGATCCAGGTTTGCAGGTGTGCAGAACCAGATTGATTTGCAGGTGTGCAAGATCAGGGAGGACAGCAACACAACAGGGAGCAGGATCAGGCAGGATCTACTTGGAGTATAGTGTGTACTCAGAAAGAGAGCAAAGAGTAAGGCAAGGAAGATCCTTCCATAAGTGAGATCATTTGGGTTGCAGGTTTTTGCAGTTCAGGGGAGATCTACTTGAAGTACGTTTGTGTACTTGGAGTGCATGGAGCACTGGAGTACTGGCAGTAGTGGATACTGACTGTTTGGAGGTGAACACCAACTCTGTGTTTGAGTTGTGTGTTGGGACTGTAAGAGAGAGAGCTTTGAGGGAAGATTTACTGTTTATGCCCTAGAGGTGTGGGAGCCCTAGAGGTGTGTAAGGAAGAAGAACTGTGGCAATCTTCTTTGTTGTATTTCCTTCTGGAAGAGTATTAATACAATTGTGTATTGTCTCTCATATTCTGTGTTGTTTTTAAATTCTAGTTACTTGTGATTCTGGTTTAATTCCGCATGTAAGTTGCTTGTATTTGGTAATCAATTGTGTGCTTCTGTATTTCCCAACACCATGATGACCTAGCCATAATGTGCATAAGGATCGACTCTCAATCCAATAAACAATGTGCTGATGATAAAAACCATGATGACAATGTTGACGTATGAATGTGGATAGACGTAATAATAATGCATAAGGAATCACCTAATGAACACATATAAGACGAGTCAAGGCACAACAATGAAAACAATCCACTAGGCAAACAAACAATCAAGCAAACAAACACAAAAAAAACTTAAAAGTAAAAGCAACATAACAACTTTTTATCCTCATCCAAGTCAATATTTATGTATGAAGGCTCAATAAAATGATAAATGGGCAGTGCCCCCAAGTAAGGATACATGCAGAGGGAAGGTCACACCCCAGTGGTAGTGAAATGGATTGGAACTAACAATAGATTTGTTCTAGTAAGGCAGATTGAGGATGATTCAGTAGGTTTAAACAAGACAAATGTTTTTGTATTTTGAGGCTATATATCTCTCTAGGAGATGGTAAGCTAATTTTCTAATTTTTAGGATTTTGAAATGTTTCCAAATTTTTTTTAGAATTTTTGGTGTATCTTAACTCATTAGAGATTGACAAGATACCACTCACAAAATAGTGAGAGTATTGGCTTAGGTTTCTCATAAAATGATGAGAGCGTATGGATAAGGGGGACTGAGTTGACCTTAATGTGAATCAAGTACCACCTACATAGTCCCATTAGGACCTCAAATCACAGTAGTTTCACCCACGTAAAAGGCAGTGAGATCTAACTAGGTAGCAGTAAGTTCTCACATTTAGGCAAATGACAAGGCAAATGATAATAGTAAGGGTGAGGTGATGCGACAATGCATGGCAAAGTTATTATTTCTAATTTTCCCATAGGTGGTTATAATTAGGAAACAACAACATAGGTTAGTGATACTAATTTGCCCATAGGTAGTTATAATTAGTAACATTAGGTTGAACATTATTTTTCCTAAAGGTGGTTATAATCAATGGCACCAGTCAAGCGTAAATAAAATATGTAATTAACAGATCCACTATCATACTACTTTCATATATTGCCATTTGAACCTATAATACTAAAACTATTGAAACTGGATCGAAATCCCCTCGTGGAAGGTGTATAAAGAACCAAGGGAACCAAGGTCAAAAGGGGTTAGGTAGGATAGATAAAAATAAGTTTGGTCAATAATAAAGGTATGGTAAGATATACAATAAGGCATTATTCAAGGATGGTGATGTTATGACAATTGGATATAATGGTAATAGGGTTTCCCCAAGTGATAAGGTAAGGTAAATGACAAGGTATGAAACAACGTCAAGGCGAATGGCAAATGCAAATGGTAAGGTAAATGGCAAATGGAAAAGGCAAGGTAAATGGTAAGGCAAATGTATGGTAAATGATTATGTTGTTCCTACTAATGTGGAGATGCACGTCTTAGTCAATATGTGATACAATGAGAATAGTTAAATGTTATAGATTGATAGCCCACACCTCTTTTGAATAGTTGCTTTGTTAAGAACCTACTACAGATTTAGACTTCAATAATGTCATTGTGATATTCATTGGCTATTGATTTTGTTTCTTTCAAATGTTGAGACAAGGTGTCATTGTAGATTATGTAAAGGAAAGTGCAACCAGGGATGGTAAATACAAATAAATATTTGTTGATAGGTCTGATTTGTCAATGTAAACGTGAATGACAATAAAATGTATAATGGTCAAGAAACAAATGAATATTGGGATTTTTAGGCACACATAATGTTGTTGATTCTGGATTCGACATAACTTTGGTCATGGCATGGTTGAAGACTTCTGAATATACTTTCGATAGGACCACCATATTTTTCTATTGTTTGAGCCTGAGAGTAGCTACCATCTGATCATGCTATAGATTGGAAGTTGTATTGATGTTATCTTTAATAATGTATTCATCAAGCAATGAAGAACTATTATGCTCAGCTATTGGCACTTTGAAGAGGTTTTCACCAATGGAGTTGTCTTGTTTATCCCATAGTGCCTCTGAGAAGGTTTCATAAAGGAAAGTTGACTTTTTACTTTGATTATCTTCTAGAACCTCAAATAAAGTTTCGCTAGAAGATGCTGAGTTTAGAATTTGATTATCCCCTAGTGCCTCTAAAAAGGTTTCACTAAGAGATTGTTCTTCTTCTACATGTATGTGGTCTAGGTCCCCTTGATATTTTTCAACAAATATGTCACCATGGATGCAGTTCAATAAGGTATAATTCTATTGGTCCCAATCGACACTTGTGGGAGGTGGAATGTCAATATAATGGCTATGTTGGGTGGTGGTAATAACATGTGGAATGGCAATGGAATGTAAAGAGACTATATAATCCTCATAAAATATATTAGTAGAACTTATGTCGATGTTGAAGTAATCATCCTCAAAAACTCTATAAGGATCACAAATGTATTCAACTGGATTTGTAAGGCATGCATAACCAATATTATAACAACCACAAACATATTCTGATTCTATAGCTAATTTTGACTCAAGCAATGTTGACATTGATGTTGATTTTAATTTTGATGCTAAATCTGATGTTGTTTCAAGAATATAACTTAACTTCAATGTTGATTATTTATTTGGTGTGGAAGCTACTACAATGATGTCTTGTTGAATGTTTGGTTTTGGACAAATAATGGCTTGGGTTGGCATAACGGGCTTCACAAATACTGGTTTATCAAAGTAAAACTCCTCAATGATGGGGAAAAGGTCAAGAGACAACTCCATAGAGACTGGTTTATCAAAGGGAGGCTCTTTAAAAATAAGATAATGGTCGAGATAATGGTTTGCCCAAAGGTGGTTATAATCATTAAAGAGTGACTCAGTAAAGACTGATTTGTTAGAGTGAGACTCCTTGATAACAGGGATAGTATCAAAAGGTGATTCATCACATGTTAACTCATCACAAATAGGTGCTTCAATAAAAATATTATGGATTGGTTGGTTCTCTTGGCCTTGGTTTACAAGTAGTTGTAAAATACCATTTTTAACACGTCTTGGTCTTTGAATGATTGGCTATATTGGAGAGGTACTGATTGGCTATGTTGTGGCTTGATGACTAACATGGGTTTTCTAAAGTGGGGTAAGGTAGGCAATGGATGAAAGAGGATCGGTGGTTGGATAATGGTCTTTTTGTAAATAGCCTCATCCAAGATGGGATTAACAAAGATTGGTTACCGATCTAGGACAACTATGACCCATCTAGTTGTAATTGCACAACTTTGTTGGGATAATGAGTTACCATACTTGGAAAGGCCTGAAATGGTAATGTTGGGGCATTGTGATGCTTGGTTGCTATCATGAGCCAAAGGATGAGGTCTTATAATGGTAATGGTAGGGCGTTACAAAGCTTGGTTGTTGTCATGAGCCAAAAGATGAGGTCTCGATATGGTAATGGTAGGGTGTTGTCAAGCTTGATTGCTTGCATAAGCCAAAGGAGGGTTAATGGTATAGGTAGGGTATCGGGCACCGTTAGCATTGAAAGTGCAAACTTGGTATGTCAATCAGCCCAAATAAGGTATCACTGAATACTACACTTGAGGATCTTGGCTTTGTTCTCCAGATTAAGTATTGTAAAGAAGATAAGGATCCATGTCACAAACTACATCATCACCGTATGGGTCTTGAACAAAGTCATCTTGTGTGACTACGTTATCATAACTTGGATTATACATGGTTTCACTATGAATGTAACTAGACATATCCAAATCAATGATGAATGTTTCGTAAAAAGGCCTAGAGTTCTACAAACTCTAAAAAATAAGGTCTAAAGGACAAATGGTTCAAACATGGTCTAACTTGATCTAAGGAATGAAGTTGTATCTCCAAAAATGGTTTGTGACAAAACTTGGTCTAAAATAGTCTAACATCAAATGTCTAATGTTGAATGTCTTAAAAAAAAGGTCAAGTGGATGAATCAAATCTACAATGCCAAACTTTAGGTACAAAGTGTTTCAAATAGGTCTAAACTAGGTCTTAAGAAACAAAGGTTGATAGATATTTTGGAAAACAAGGCACAAAAGCTAGGCTCAAAATAGGTATTGTTAGGTCTTTTGGAAAAGGCACAAAAGCTAGACTTTTAAAAAAGCAAGTAAAGAGATTTAATCTAACAAATCTAAAATACTTTGACACAAACTAGGCATTTGGATTTAAACATGAACTTGGTTAGTTGGTATAGGGCACAAAAAATTAGGCATAAGGAAGATAGACTACTTCCCCAAATCTGGGCACAAAAATAGTTTTAAAATTGAAAAAAAATTAACTTAAGTTACCCAACCCAAAAGTGAAAGGCAAATGCTCTCAGCCAAAATTACATAAGGCCTAGATATTAATGAATCAATGTTTGGATATAAACTCATCAAGGTAAATTTTTAACTCAACTTAGAAGACTAAGTTTTCTTAAAACAAACAACAAGATAAACAAGAACGAACGACATGACGGTAGTAGGTATAGACCGAAAAGGCACACATGGCTTTGGTTTCGAAATTGGAATTTAGACACAAGGCAATAAGTCTTTAAAATAATTCAAGTAGCATAATGATGTTATCATGTTCTAAAGGTATGACAAAATGTTTTGTTTGAAGACTCAAAGGCACAAAACTTGGAATGAATTGGACAATGTAACAACACCCTTTTCAAACAAGTGACACACACACATAAAAGTTTGACAAAAGACTAAGGCAAATGTGTGATGTCAAACTGATGACGTAACACCTCTTCAAACAAATGAGTGATGTGTAAACAAGATTCATTTTTGACGTGGTATGGCAAATAAATAGTTTAGACTTAAGACCATGTGAGAAAATGATAAAATGACAAACACCTAAGTGTAACGTCCTAAATCCTAAAACTAACAAGATTGCATCATACTATCGAATTCCATCTATATACTCACTCTTAAGAGGATTTTAATTATCAATCCAAAAAAAAAAAGTGCATGAAAAGTAGGATTTTTATGCCCCGTCTTCTCTCGAGAGTTTGTACTGCGACATGAAATTTCATGCTAACCACCCTGCATCAACAATATGACTACAACAAATGGGGTTATCTAAACTATCAATTTTTATTTCATTTCTAGATGGTCTCAAGTGTGGCAAACACTAAAGATGCAATCATGTCATTTGGATCTATGTCTACTAGCTTGTTGTGAAAATGTCTTGTCATTTTCACAACCACTACATCTATCACTTGCTCAATGTAGTGTGATGGCTGAGTTACCCCTACATTTCAAGGTTGAGTACCACTAACAGAGCTCATTTTAATCGCTCAAAATAAGTGTCCCAGTGGGTCACCCTCAATTTACATATCCCACCATAGAATGGAGTTGAAATGATGCCAGGAGATGAATGCTCAGGTCAGCACTTCCCTAGAGAACCATGAGGAAGCGATGAACTCTCGCTCACAATCCAAAGTGCATGAAAAATAAAGATAAATGGAAGGACTTTAGGGTCATTTTGGGTTCACCCAAATCATACGAATTTAGGGAGGGCCTTACTGACTTTCTTTCCACACTTTTAGACTAAAGCAACAAAGGTAAAGAATGACCATTTTTAATCACTTGAGTTTCCTAAAGGGGACAAGGGGAGAGCATACACACATCACTCATTTTTATTAAATAAACACTTTCAAAAAATAAACATTAAAATGAAACTCTTATGAGTATTTTACTAATGTGAGAGTTCATTTTATTACACCAAAATGAAATGTGTTGTGAATTTTAAGCCCCTTGGCCTTTATTGTTGAAAAGTTTTGAAAAGCAAAAAATGACTTAAGGAAAAAAAAAATTAAAACATCGATTTAAAATGTGAATTTTGCATCTTAGAATGTTTTAAATGTCTTCCTCTTGGCCTTTGGTTCTTGCAAACATGTTAAGGGGTCCTTGTGCTTTGAAGCAAAACATGAGGGAATAAATGCCTTTTGAATTCTTGCTCTTGGGTTTCTGATTTTTTACACAAAGTGCAAAATTATAGAAACACAGAGAAATTCCATGACTCTCTTTGTAAAATTGCGAGTGTTATGACAATAGTGCAACTTTTGTGTAAAATAGAATATTTAGTGAAATATTATTAGTCTAAGCACAATAATGGATAAATAAAGGCAATATCGATACTCTTAGAGTCACGATATCTCAACTCACCCTATAACATCAAACGGTTAGTGGGTAGACCATGGTAGTTTAAGCATTATTGTAGAATTTTTTGTAATATCACAAGAATTTCTGTGATATCATGACTTGAAAAGTTAGGATATTGCAATATCGTGACTACAAAGTCATGATATTGTAAATATCAAAAGTCTTCCTTATGAGCAAAAATAATTAGTAGAAATTATTGCGGTTAAACACAAAACCATGAAAGTTAGCACAAAAATGCATAAAATATAATAAAACTGCAACTATAAGATTAGTGATATTATGCAATATCGTGATTCCAAAGAGCAAAATCATGATTCCAAAGAGCAAAATCATGATTGCATAGAGCAACTTCATGACTTCCTGAAAAAAAAACATCCTTTAGCCTTTAATTTTGACCTATTTTGACTTAAAATTTTACATGGCTTGTTTAGTGGCTTGCTCGACTTGTGCATCAAAAAGTCTTTGATAATGAAGCTTGTTTGGCTCCTTCTCTCCTTGACACCTTAGCTTTGATTGCTTGGCTTAAGATTTGGGCATGGTAACATTACTTGTAAGGCATTTAGGTATTATAACACTACATCAAAAGACCTTGTTGAAGATATTTGTGCATAATAACTTTGCACCAAAGTAGTTTAAAACTAATAGTCATGGCCTTGTATTTATAGCCTCAAGAATTAATTCTCACTCAAGGTGAGTTAAGGTTGAGTTTAGGCTTGGAATGAGTTCAAACTAACCATAGGTGAGTTAAGACTAACTCCAGTTGAGTTAATAGTTGTCATGTAATTATGATTTTTAATTACTAGACATGACTCTCAAATTAGATATTTTGGGATATTTTGAACTAGCTTGGCAACTCATAAAGGCAATGATGAAAAGGCTTGATATTTTGATTTTTAGAATTTTTATTTTTAGATATTCATTAATTGCTAATGGATAATTCAACTAGGCATTTAATCTTGTTTAATTTGTTGATTGAATTTGATTAAAATTCTATCTCTTTCAAGATTTAATCAAGTGCCCCACTTAATAGGTCCATAGGCCAAATTGACAGTTGTCATGCCACAAAGTGATTAGGGATGAATCTATGAGAGGTTATTATTGTGTATAGTAGGATACCCCAATTAGAGATGTTTGAACATGATTTAAAGCATTGATGAATGATGTACAATCAAATTTGGGATGTTCAGTGATTCCCATGCTTAATTTTTAATGATTGGTAGGAATTGATCTAAAGTCTGGCCAAAAGCCAGTTGTGGTCAATTTTAGGTGTCTATAGAACCTATGAATCTTGGTTTGAGTTTGTGTAGCGTGCTCCATTGCCTACCTACAAATGAAACATGAAATAATCAGTCCTTACTTAAGAAACATCAAAAGTAAAGACAAATTTGAGTAAAAAGATAAGAGAAAGATGAAAGGAATGAATACACCTCATTGGGTACATGAACCAATGCAAAATCCTAGTGACATATTGTGTGTGTAGCTGGTGATCAAATGAACAAATAACTTGGATTGAATTGATGGCGTACTCAATCCCCATGTGTTGGTGGCTCAAGAACTCAATATGGTTTTGACTCCATCATTGCCCACCCCTATTTGGTGGATCATAATATGTGAATAACCTAAATTTGACTAATGGGTTGTCTAACCCTCTTATGTAGGTGGATCCAAAACTTGAATGGGCTATGAATCCATCATTGCCTACCCATGTGTAGTAGATGCATCTATATCAAAACTATGCAATGTAACTGAAGTTATGTGATGTAGTTAAAACTATATCATTTGACTCTGAGGCCACTCAAAAACTCTAAAATGAAAAACAACTCATGGTCCACTTGGGCACTCAGGTATGTAGCTCAAAGAATTCTCGATAATGTCAACCACTACAGATAAAATAAGACATCTATTTGGTTTGAACTTGGTGAAAATGGTGTTTGGACTATACACATAAAGGATCACATAGAGTTTTCCATTCCATTTGATCAATTGGTGCATAGGTGAGCAAATGAAACAATGTGTCATGCACATGACCCCAATTATGATATCTATGCATATGGATTGTGGACTGAGTTATAGTAATCTACATCTAAGTATATCTAAAACTGAAGTGGGAATGATCATGCCTGCATGATGCCCTCAATCTAAGCAAATTTATATGATTATGTGCAAAAATTGAGAATAAATTGAGCATAAATGATAATCTGTGATTGATACTGTGCAAACATGAACTATAACTATTGTACCTTTCAAACAATTCCAAAATTTCCTATTTCTGGGGCTACTGGACAATAGTGTACTACACTAGTGTCCTCTATGCCACATTAGTGTCTTTTTGTATTTTTTATGTGCCAAACTGAAATTGATCTATCTTAATATTTCCGCTATGTTTTTCTAATTTTGAGCTTTATAATATATGTCTACATGCTAAAAATTATGTTATGAGTGAACTCGAATGGCCTATTCTCTGTGACAAACCCTTGTGAATGCCCCCTCTTTTGAGGGGAGTTATTGAACTTATGAAATACTATCCTCAAAATAAAATCTCTGCATCTTGTGTGTTAGATTGAAAACACATGATATTTACATGATAAACCAATATAATGTGTATACATGACATCAAAATATAACATAATTTGAGCATAAGTTGATAATGTATGATGTATGTTAGATATAGAATTCACACAATTTTCAAGATAGATGTAACAATGTTAATATGTATATGAGTAACAAATGTGCATATAATATATGTAAACCACTTGGAGGGATGGGCCATGATGTCCATCAAGGCACCCAAGAAGGAAGGGGAGATGCATGAGGTCCTATCAAAAACTGGGCATAAGCATAACAATCAAGAGATAAGTGTCATAGCCATGACACATACATGAAAACGTACATACAAACACATGAGGCATGCAAAATATGCCAAAAATCCATAATAAAAGGGACATGGGCACATGTCACTAAGTTTAAGAAAGATAAAACTTACAAGGACACATTTAAGTGTCCACATACACATACAACAAGTAAGTTTGGCTTATAACCACGTGGAAGGATGTTCAAATGTCCGCACACACAATAAGGACATGGGAACATGTACAAATAATACACATAATGAAAATAATTTTTGTAGAGCCATATAATAATGACGTATTCAAATACCCTCGAATAGATGTAGAAGCAAACAAACACAATCTAATCTAAACTAGGAAAGCTAGAAATGAATGTATGCATGAACATGTGGTGCAAATCTATATAATAACAAAGACGTACATAAACTGAGTTTATAGTAGTAGTAGTCATAAGAAAAATCTAAGTAGTATGGGATGAACAATATCAAGGTATAATTAATGTTAAGTCAGTGATATAAAGTATAGAAAGATGTAACCTGGCAAACTAGAATCTATGCAGTGTGATGCCCTTAATGGATGAATGTATCAATGTGGAATCTATGTATCTATGTATGTGCCCCTAGTGTGTATATAGTAGCAAATTTGGATACGTGTTATAGACCTGAGTTCTGTAGGAATCTGTGAACACTCAAAGAGAAAAGTGAAGCATGTATTTATGATAAAACCAATTAAACTAACATAGATAACATATGTAGTATCTGACAAAGATAAGGAATGTAAACATGAAAATGTATACAATCTCAAATTTTGTATTTTCTAAGCAAATATTTGAATGTTTTTGTATTTTTGAATATGTTATATTGTTTTTGTGTTTTCTGAATATAAGCCATGTATAAGTAATCATGGAAATGAAACTATATACAATTGAAATGTGAGTTATTTATGTATAGAATTTCCATAGATGCATGATGTTCAGTGGATTCTTCATTGCCTTACCATGAAGTGAAGCTATACATTTATGCTTTTGGGCTAAGTTTTTTGATTAATAAGTAGGGGCCAAGCCAATTTGGTTTGAACTTGCCTTTTATTTTTATTTGACATTAATGATTATGAGGTTCTCTTTTAGGACAAGATCATTGACTTCAAATTCTTTGTTGTGAACATGGCTATTGTAGGCCTGTTGGATTCATTTATGTTATGCTTTGAGGTGTTATGTGGCTTGGATGTGTGTGTCACCCAACTTTTGTAATTCATAAAGACATCTCTCTCTGTATTGGTCATCTATAACAAGCCCTTTGAGGGATACGACTAAGGATGAAATTTTTAATTCCAATGGGATAACTATTTTGGTTCCATATACTAATGAATAATGAGTATCTCCTATCGATGTGTCAATACTAGTGTGATAGGCCCATAGTGCATAAACAAGCTAGTTGTGCCAATCGTCACCAAATTTGGTAACCATTTAGATGAGGACATTATTAATTATCTAATTTATTAACTTCTACTTAGCCATTACCATGTGGGTAGTATGAAGTAGATAATGTGTGTCATATCTTATATTTAGCACAAAATATTTAGTGTTTTATTCTTAAAATAAATTCCATTATCTATAATGATGGTTGTTGATGAGCCAAAATGGGTAATAATGTTGGTCATGAGAAAATGGCATATATATTCTCCTTTTTTGGATTGTAATAGAATGGCCTCCACCCACTTTGTAAAGTATTTTATGTGATCATAAGAATTTGACAAAGAGAGGAGCTTATATGTAGTGTTAGCTCCATAAACAATGAAATAAACACACTAAAAAGCGTAACATTTCTAGGCCTAGATCATAGGGGGAACATAGTAAACAAAAACAAATGAAAAGCACAACTAAAATGTAAAGAACAACAAGATCCTTACCTTCCTCGAATGCTCCAAATGATTTGTCACGTGGTTTGCTCGACTTGTGCTCAAAGAGTCTTTAGCAATGGAGCTTGGTTGTCTCCTTCTCTCCTTGGCACCATGGTTGTGGCTTTGATATGGCTTGCTTGGTGGCTTGGCTTATGATTTTGGCATTATAACATTATTGTTTCTAATCTTTCTATAAAACCAACATTATAACTTTACTCTATCCAAGCTCTCGTAAATGAGAGGCAAATGCTTGTATTTATAGGTTTAGAAACTAACCCCAAGTTAAGGTGAGTTAAGGTGTAGTTTTAGATTGGAATGGGTTCAAACCTAACCTAAGTGAATTAATTAACCCCAGTAGAGTTAAAAGGTGTCAGAACCTCATGATTAGAAATGAATAGGCATGGGTGAGATATTTTCAAAGTCTTAACAATTCACAAAAATTAATTATGAAAATGCTAAGATATTTACATTTTTGAATTTCCTTTTTTAGAATTGCATTAATTGCACATGGATAATTCAAATAGGCATTTAATTAGGTTTTGCATGTTAGTTAATTTTGTTTAGACTTTTAACATTTCAAGATTTGATTTAAGTGTGCATTTGCCCCACTTAATTGGTCTATAGGCCAAATTGCATGTTGTAATGTCATGGAATGATTGGAGATGGATCCATAAGAGGTTTTTATTGTTTATGGTAGGATACCCCAATTAGGGATGTCTCAACATGATTCTAGGCATTGATGAGTGATGCACAAGCAAATTTGGGACATTTAGGTATTCTTAGGCTTAATTTGCAATGGGTGATAAGAATTGGTCTAAAGTCTGGTGTGAAGCCATTGGTGGGCAATTTTAGGTGTCTATAGTTTGCTCCTATTTGGGAAGATACTGCAAGATGTAGGCACAATAACCTTTTCTCAAATAATGAGAAAGGATTGTATGCCATAAAGAAGATGATGATTTGAATAAAAAAGGTTGTATGCCTATAATGATGCCTCCTCGAGGGAGTGGCCATCATATGTTGGATAGACGATCCCTTAAAAATAAGCAAGAAGAAAAGTGGAATTAACCCATAGGTGAGATTAATCCAAATGAGAAAATGCTTCCATGCATTGATTTAAAAAGTATCTATTTTCCTAAAGATGGTTATAATCAGTAACAAAGATCGAGACACTGATTTACCCAAAGGTAGTTATAATTAGTGGCAATGATATATGCCCTAGTTTGGGCTGATGAGTCAAAATAATGATTTTCCCACAGGTGGTTATAATCATTAATATGACCAAGATAAAAAATGATGTTTGATTATGCCCTAGTAGGACAGAGTGGCAAGCATAACTCAAGGATATAACATGTTGTACAGGTTAAAGATGAGCGAGCCCAAACATAGATGTGATGGTCTAGTGACTGAAGAAGCCACAAATAACCATGCACATGAGGATGCATAAAGTGATAAAATAGATGAATAGAAGAATAAAGAATTGATCAATGAAAATGATTTAGTTGTACCTACCAATGCGAAGATGCTTATCCTTATTATCATTGATACAACAAGAATGGTTAATGAGTTAATTTGATCAAGGAAGGTGGGAGGATTTTCCAAGGTTACCAAGGAGAAACTTTCGTGGCTCCATTGCTTGTAAAACTTCTTGAGCTGATTTTTATTGTAGCACATGATGGTATGCCTTGTGATAGAACATCATGAGAACTTTTCCAAAATATGCATAAGGACTATTTCATGATCCAATAAAAAATTGAAATAATGCACTAATGATAAAAACCATGATGATAATGTTGACATAAGAACGTGGATGGACTCAAGAATAATGTGCAAGGAATCACCCAATTAACACATAGGCTGAGTCGAGGCATAGTACTGAAAGCAAACAAAGAGGTAGGAAAACAAACAAACAATAACTAAGCATGCAAAAATCCTGAATGTAAAATCAAAAGAAAACATCCTAACAATGGATTTGCCCTAGTAGGGTAGATCAAGGATAACTAACTAAGATTAGATAGGATAATTGTTTTTGGATTTTAAAAATTTATGAACATTTTTGGAATTTTCTAAGCATCTCAACCCATTTGGGAATTATGAGATACTAAATAGTCTAACTCATAAAATGGTGAGAGCATTGGCTTAGGTTTCTCATAAAATGGTAAGATCATTATCTTCAGTTGCTCACAAAACAGTGAGAGTGTTCAAACTTAAAATGTTCATAAAATGGTGAGAGCGTATGGCAGAAGGGGATTGAGCTAACCTCAATGTGAATTGAGCATGACCTACATAGTCCCAAAAATGACCTAAAGTCATAGTAGTTTTACCCACACAAAAGGTGGTGATAATCAATTAGGTCACAACAAGTTCTCAAATCTAACAAATGGCCAGGATAATGAAAATAGTAAAGGTAATGTGATGCGAAAGTGCATGGTAAAGATGTTGTTCCTAATTTACCCATAAGCGGTTATAATTAGGATACAATGACATAGGTCTATAGTACTAATTTGCCTATAAGCGGTTATAATTAGCAACACAAGGTGGAATATTGATTTTCCCATAGGTAATTATAATCAATAGCACCTAGTCTAACGTGAATGAAAGATAACTTACTAGATCAACTATCACACTACTTTTATAAACTGTCATTTAAACACAAAATTGTAAAATTTCTAAAACTAGATCAAAATCCTCTCGCAAAAGGTACGAGAAGAGCCAAAGGAACCAAGATCAAAACATGCTTGGGTAGGATGACTAAAAATAGGCTTTGGTCTAATAGGGACAACATGGTAGAATGACATAACATATGGCTTAAAGATGATGATGGCATGATAATTGGATGAAATGGTAAGAGGGTTACCCCCAAGTGGTAAGGTGAGGGTATGGGACAATGGCAAGAGGAATGGTAAATTAAAATGGCATGCTATGAAACAATGGCAAGAGGAATGGCATGGTAGATGTTTTTGCCTTGGATATGGTAAATGACAAAGGTATAGGTATGGTTTTATGATTTTGGCCTAGGTATGGTAAATGATTATGTTGTTCTTGTTGATATGGAGATACACGTCATGATCAACAAATGAGACAACTAGAATAATAAATCATTTAAATTGCTAGACCATACCTCATCTGAATAGCTGCTCTATCAAGAACTGGCTACAGATTTGGATGTAAATGATGTTGTTGTGATCTTCATTGGTCATTGATTTTGTTTCCATCAGACACCAAGACAAGGTATCTTTGTAGCCTCCACAAAGGAAAATACGACCAGAGATGATAAATAGGGATAAATGTTGCATGATAGGTTTGATTTTGAAATGGAGTGATGGATGATAATAAAATGTATAATGGTTGAGAAATAAATGAATACGAGGTTTTCAGGTGCACATAATGTTGTTGATTTCAGATTTGACATAACTTTGGATGTGGTGGGGCTGAAGACTTATGAATATTCTCTTGATAGGACCACCAGATTCTTTTGTTATTTGGGCCTAAGAGTAGCTACTATCTAATTATGTTGTAGATTGGAAGCTATATTAATTTCATCTTTGATTTTGTCTTCATCAAGCAGTGAAGGAATATTTTGCTCAGCTATTGGCACCTTAAAGAGGTTTTCACCGATGAAGTTGTCTTGATTGTTCAATATCACCTTTGAGAAGGTTTCACTAAAGAACATTGACTTTTGACTTTGATTATCTTCTAGCACCTCTGAAAAGGTTTCACTAGATGATGTTAAGTTTGAACTTTGATTGTCCCCTAACACCTCCAAAAAGGTTTCATTAGGAGATTATTCTTCTTTTGCATGAATTCGGCCTTGGTGTCCCTAATGTTCTTCAACTGATATGTCATCATGGATGCAGTTCAACAAGGTATGATTCTATTAGTCCCTATTGACACTTGTGGGAGATGGAAGGTCAACATAATGGCTAGGTTGTTTGGTGGTAATGGTATGTGGAATGGTAATAAAATTGGGAGAGGTTGCACAATCCTCATAGATGATATTAGGAAAACTTGTGTTGAAGTTAAAGTAATCATCCTAAAAAATCATAGAAGGATCACTAATATATTCAAACTGATCTATTAGGCATGTGTAATCAATATTGTAACAACCACAAACATATTCAGATTTTGAATCTGATTCCAACTCAATGAACTTTGAATCTAATGTTCAGACTGATGTTAATTTTGAATTTGATGCTAAATCTAATGTCAGTTCAAGAATAGAACCTAACTCTAATTCTAATTATTCATCTGGTGTGGACGTTGCTATAAATATGTTTTGTTGAAAGTTTGGTATTAGACAAAGAATGACATGTGATGGCATAATTGGTTTCATAGATACTAGTTTGTCAAAGTGAGACTCCTCCATAATAGGAAATAAGTCAAGAGATAACTCCTTAGAGACTGGCTTGTCAGAGGGAGGCCCTTGAAAAATAGGCAAATGGTTGAGCTAATGACTTTCCCAAAGGTAGTCATAATCATTAAGAAGTGACTCAATAAAGATTGGCTTGTTAGAGTGAGACTCCTTAATAATAGGTATAGTATTAAGAGGTGATTCATCACAGGTTGAATCATCACAAATGGTTGGTTCAATAAAAACATTGTTTATTGGTTGGTTCTCTTGGCCTTGGGTTCCAATTAATTGGAAAATACCAATTTTGAATATATTTTGATCCTCGAATGATTAGATCAATTGGATAGGTACTTATTGGCTCAGTTGGGACTGGATAGTTAGCAGGGGTTTTCTAAAGTAGGTAATAGTTGGCAATAGACAAAGGATGATTGACAATCAAATATGGATAGGGAATTGTGGATCTTGATTGCTTGCATAAGCAAAAGGATGAGGTCCTAGAATATTCATGGTAGGGTTTTATGGAGCTTGGTGGCTTGCACAAGCTAAAAGATGAGGTCTTAGAATGGTAATGGTAGGGCATTATGGAACTTGATTTCTTGCACAAGTGAAAGGATGAGGTCTAAGAATAGAAATAGTAGGGCATTGTGGAGCTTGGTTGCTCACACAAGCCAAAGGATGAGGTCCTGAAATGGAGATGGTAGGGTGTTATGGAGTTTGATGCTCACACAATCCAAAGGATGAGGTCTTGGAATAGAAATGGTAGAGCATTGTGGAGCTTGGTTGCTCACACAAGCCAAAGGAAGAGGTCCTAGAATACAAATGGCAGGGCATTATAGAGTTTGGCTACTCACACAAGCTAAAGGATGAGGTCTTGGAATAGAAATGGTAGGGCATTGTGGAGATTGGTTTTTCACACAAGCCAAAGGATAAAGTCTTTGTATGATAATGGTAGTCCTTGGATGTTTTGGAGCTTAATTTCTCACACAATCTGAAGGAGGGTTAATGGTATAGGTGGGGGATTAGGTGTTCTCGAAAGGGTGATAATCATACATCAACTAGCCAAAAGAATCAATCACCACATGTTCTGATTGAGGATCTTAGCTTTGTTTCACAATTTGAGGATTGTAAATAGGATAGGAATCTATCTCACGAACCAATTCTTTACCATAGCAGTCTTGAACAAAGATAATTTGTGTGGCCATTCTATGACTTGGATTGTATGTAACTACACTATAAGTGTAGCTAGACATATCTGCCTCAATGATGAAAGCTCTACGAAAAGGTATAGCGTTCTATAAAATCTAAAATAAATAAAAAATGTCCAGAGGACAAATGATTCAAACTTGGTCTAACTTGGTCTAGGGGAGTTGTATCTCCAAAATAGTCTGTGCTAAAACTTGGTATAAAATAATCTAACGTCAAATGTCTCACACACAAGAGGTCAAGTGGTTGAATAAAAATTGGCATGCCAAACTCTAGGGACAAAGTGTTCCAAATAGGTCTAATCTAGAAAAATAAAAGTTGCTAGGTCTTTTGGCCAAACATGGTGTCAAAATCTAGCCTAAAAAAAAGGCATGTGCTAGGGATTTTGGCCAAACATGATGTCAAAATCTAGACTTAAAACAAAGGTGAGATTTTAATCTAATAAACTTGGAACACTTTGGTATAAACTAGGCATACAAACTTGAAACATAAACTTGGTCAGTTGGATTAAGGCATAAGGCATGTGGAGAGACAGGTTGTTTCTCCCAAATAAAAGGCATGAACAATAATGAAAACTAGGCTCTTTTAAATAAACAGGCTAGACAAAATTGAATGGCATAACAACACTAGGCAAAGATTCAAGCAATAGTTTTTTAAAGTTAGGTAACAAATTAACCTAAGGTGGATAACCCAAAAGATAAATATTGGTGTCTAATCTCTAATTAAGAAAGGCATAAACAAAAATCAATCAATGTTTGAATTTGAACTTGGCAAAGTTAATTAAAAACTCGACTTAGGAAACTAGGAATTTTCAAACAAACAATAAGCGAGACAAAAATGGAATGGCATAATAGTACAAGGTACCAATCCAAAAGGAATACATAGCATTGGTTCTAAAAAATGGCATAATGCACAAGTAAAACAAGTCTTGAAACAAATTTGAGCAATGTATATGGGATAAATAGGGCATGTTCTTGATCTAATGTGGAGACGAGGTATGTTCATTGTACCTTTTATGACAATGACATTATCATGCTTTAAAGATGTAATAATGGTTTGTTTCAAAGACATCAAGGCATCAACTTGAAATGATTTGGGTGGTTTAATGTTACCCTTTCCAATCAAGTGACACATACAATCAAGTTTATCAAAAAATTTAATGGAAAGATGTGGTGCAAAATGGATAGCATAACGCCTCCTCAAACAAAGGAGTGACATATAAACAAAACTCAATATGATGTAACATAATAAAATAAAAGTTTTAGACTCAAGGATACCAAACATAGAAGGATGAAATGACATAACATTTAAATGTAATGTCCTAGATCCTATAACTGACAAGGCTGGTCAAATGCAATTGACTAAAACTATAGTTTTCAAACATCTAGATTGGTCCCAAGTGTGGCTAACGCTAGAGATGCAACACATCAATTGAGTTCATACCAGTTAAATTACTATGTAAGGGTCTATTCCTTTACATATCAATTCTATTTGTGGACTGCTTAGTAAAATTCCCTAGTTAACCAGACCTAACTCAAGCCTTCATTATGAAAGGAGAGGTTAGCCGCTCAACCCCCTGGCTCTTGCAGTATGCATATCCTAATTTGTATACCCCATCATGGAGTGAGGTTGAAACACTTCCAGGAGATGGAACACTGGGTCAATGATTCCCTAAAGAACTCATGAAGAGGCGATGACCTCCCCTCCACAAGCCAAATTGCATGAAAATAAAACTAAGTGGAAAGACTTTAAAGGTTATTTTTAGATCACCCAAACCATATAGGTTTTGGGGAGAGCCTAGACAACAATCTTTCCACGCCTTAGATAAAAGCACAAATTGAAAGTGAAAAGGCACTTTTGGTCACCTGAGTTCCCTATGGGGATGGGGGGAGAGTATACATACACTCTTCATTTTGCTCAAACAAATAAACAAGTCCAAACAAGCATGTCATAAAATGAACATTTTCCAAAGTAGGAACTAAGTGATTTAAATTTAATCTTAAGGCACCAAGAATGAAATGTGTTTTGAAGTTTTTGATCCCCTTGGCATTAGTTGAGACTTTCAAAAAATTTGAAAAATATCTAAGGCATAAAGAAAGAACTATGTTATTTTTAAACACCAAAAGATGAAATGAGCAAGATTAAAACACATTCCAATTAAGTTCCTTGGCCCCTTGGCTTAAGTGCAAAACATGCAACAAATTTCACAAAATAACTTCAACACAAATCATCTAGTTTCATTTGAAGCACTAAAACCAAATGTGCGAGATTTAACTAGATTTGTTTTAAACACCCAAAATGAAATGTTCACAAGTCTAAACTTGCAACTTCATGTTTTATTCCTACCTTGGACCTACAAGGGTTAGGGATGTTCCTCTTGATTTGAAGCACTTTCAATGATGAGCAATTGAACTTTCAAAACATAGCTCTTAGGTTTTTGTTTTTAAAACACAGTGATCGATACCGATCACTTGTGACCGATGTCGGTTGCTAATAACTGATACTGGTTCATAAGGATCAAGATCAGTTGCCTGTGAACCCAAAGGCCAAACAAACACAATTCAAAAATTTAAGTTAGCTCAAAATATTAAAAAAATTATCAAAAATTGCAACATAGTGGTTAGGCATAGAGTATAAACGTTAATGAAACTAATAAATCACAATTATGACTGCTAAAAAGATTCAAAATCAAAGTTTTGTAACCATGCTTTCCCTTGCATCCTGATTGATGGTGATCACACAGAATTGATCTTAGTTAGAATTAGTGCCGATTGGATAGAACGAATGTTGGTTATGCTTGACTGATGTTGGTCTCTTTGTAAATTCTAGTTAGCACAAAAAACACAACTACGACAAAAACAAAGCTTACACTCCCATTTTGATGATTTTCAAGCATCTATTTAAAAATTTACGAGTTGTATCTTGGTCTCCTTGGTATGTGGGGTGCTCATGGTCCCATCGGGGGTGCTATTTGTGATCATAGGAATTTGACAAAGAGAGGAGCTGAGATTTAGTGTTAGTTCCATAAATAATGAAATAAACACACTAACAAGCTTAACACCTCTAGGCCTAGATCATAAGGGGAGCATAATAAATAAAACCAAATAGAAATCACAATTAAAATGTAAATAATAACAAGATCCTTACCTTCCTTGAATGCTCCAAATGATTTGTCATGTGGCTTGCTCGGTTGTGCTCAATAAATCTTTGGCAATGGAGTTTGTATTCTTTTCTCCTTTTATGCTTAGCACCATGGTTGTGGTTTTGATATGGATTGATGGCTTGGCTTATGATTTTGGTATTATAACACTATTGTTCCCAATCTTGTTATAAAACCAACATTATAACTTTACTCTATCCAAGCTGTCCAAATGGAGAGGCAAATGCTTGTATTTATAGGTTTAGGAACTAACCCCAACTCCAGCTAAGTTAAGGTGTAGTTTAAGCTTGGAATAGGTTCAAACCTAATCTAAGTGAGTTAATTAACCTCATTAGTGTGTCAAAAACTCATGATTAACAATGAATAGGCATGGGTGAGATATTTTGAGATATTTTCAAAGGATTGACAACTCACAAAAAGTAATTATGAAAATGCTAGGATATTTGTATTTTTTAATTTTATTTTTTAGAATTGCATTAATTGCACATGGATAATTTATTTAATTAGGTTTTGCATGTTAATTAATTATGTTTAAGTTTTTAGCATTTCAAGATTTGATTTACGTGTGCATTTGCCCTACTTAATTGGTTTATAGGCCAAATTGCATGTTGTAATGTTGTGGAATGATTGGAAATGAATACATGAGAGGTTTCTATTGTTTATAGTAGGACACCCCAATGATGGATGTCTCAATGTGATTATGGGATTTGATGAGTGATGTACAAATCAATTTGGGACGTTTAGGGATTCTTAGGTTTAATTTGCAATGGTTGGTAAGAATTGGTTTAAAGTCCAGTATAAAGACATTGGTGGCCAATTTTAGGTGTCAACATTTTATAGATATAATAATGAATTTGTGACCCCTACCAATTCTATTTTTTTTTTACCAATTAGATCAAAGACCCATAGCATGAATGGCCATGGGGAGACAATGGGTTGTAATTGTTGTGAAGGAACATGGTGTAGGTTACCATGCCATTGATATTTATTGCATAATCTAGAATATTATTGACATTCTTGTTCCATGGTGGGCCAATAATATCCTTATTGAAGTAATTTGTGTGACATTGTTGTGTTGCTAAAATGGCCTCCACATTCGTTGTTGTGCACTTGGCTTATGGTCAATTTAGTCTACTCAGCTATTAGAGATTGAAGTAAGTGTCCCTCAAAATATGTAACAACCCCGTCGGGTTCTAACTAGAAAATACGTGGAAATATTTATAAAAAAAAACACATTAACCATAAATATATTACACCATAGGAATCTAAGCAAATTATACAAAGTCATTCCAATAGTGATAACAATAATTAAGTACATGACATCAATAGTCATTAATCACTATTAATATATGAAATGCATAATAATACATTCATATAAGTAAATACAAATATCCAGGCAATGCTATTAGAATACTCAACGATTGTTGTCAAACCACAGTAAACAAGGAATTACATTTCTACATAAGATGTTTACAACAATCAAAATATATAATACAAAGTACAAAATAAGATATAAAGCCCTTGAAGCACAAGTCTCCAGACTCTCTAGTATCTATGGAAAATATTAAGAGTCATTTCAAAAGTAGTACCATTTTGGGGAGGGGGAACATCATTTGAGTATTTTTCCACACCAATCACAGACCAATGATCTCCTGCACTAATCCCATCAGGGAATGACCCTCCCTCCATGAATGAATAGATAGTGACATTGCGGGAATCTAGAGTAACTAACAAGTACCCATGTGTTGTATGGCTTATTAAAAATAAACATGCAATGTATCATATAAATTCTATTCTATTGCAAGATATCACACTAACATATAAATCATACACACCAAAATATAATGTTTTACTATACATTATTTAACCCTGAGATTCATATAATTTACATCTTAGTAACAATCCTATCACAGCACATGCTAAACCTAGAAATAAACAAAGCATACATTTATTCCATCAACGTATGAATGAATCTTACATTATTATCTAACCCAAACTATAAATAATGCCTACAATTTATACCACTTGGGTGAAATACACAAACTACAGATTCTAACTACCATAATGAGTTCCAAACAACTACACCCCATGATAACCCATATTATCATAGTCTAGTATTCTAAGACAACTACTAATTTTCCACAATAAAACATATAAAGTAGTCTTAAATACATGAAACCATAAGCTTATATTCAAGTAAGTAGATATAACAAAGCAAATCATACAAACACATAAAAATCTAACTTAGCATTTGTTACACTCACAAGGTTTCATGTACACATATCTAATATCTTATTAACTATCATAAAACACATTGTTCAAGAATAACCAACACACATATATTTATGTAGTTATGAGTCTAGATGTAACAAAAATAGTATGTACCATTTAGGTATAACATACATCAGTATTGTAGAACTTTATGACATCTTATAATGTCATAGATCTTTGTGCATGATCACCCACTCAAAATGAACAATCAAATTAACAATTATAAATATTAATCTAGTAAGTACATGATTATATGACCTGAGTATACCCTAAATTATTTCGTAAAATAATAATCAAAAGAAAACATAACTTTAAGAGCACATCACAATGCATTGATTTATTCTATAAAAGTGTAATCACTCACTCTTATTAATACTCTCACACTAAATATATCGCACATGAGTTTTCATCTATACATGACTCTACAAATTTGACCTTTTCGACATATTTGCATAACACACCACTCGATCGGATTATCTACATCCAGCATTAGTGGTGCTACCTAGGCTAGTGAAGTCCATCTCACTACCTAATTAGCATCATCAATGTAGATCTATTATAACATATAGCATAATATTTAACTTAAAGATTCATATAATTTATTCTTGTTAATAGAAGTGTGAACATAATAAGTATGGAAATAATCATATTTTGTCTGTCAAATAGATATTGTGAAACTAAAACATGTTTTATATATATGTTGGGTGAATATTTTGTCGACCAACTAACTAGTGAGCAAAATAGTTCCTATCACCACATCATAGGGAGATTGGTCATCCAAGTGTGTAGTTTTACTACATCAATAGGGGACAAATCTCTCCTCTCATCAAGGGGAGGTTCCCTATTAAATATACGGAGGCTATATACTACATATATAAGCAGAAAGTAAGACACAGGGGTGGGATAAACCATTCATCTCTTTTTTTTCAGAGATGATGATAACAAACAGAGGAGAAATCTTGGGTGATTGGTGAAGGTACTTTTCTTCTTTCAGAAGTAACATTCAGCCAAGATCCAGATCCCTTCTTGGATAGTAAAAATCCTCGTGAAGCGACAGAAGGCACTTCTCTTATTTCAGAAGTGCTTGTTCTTGCAAACAACATGAATCTTTCTGGTAGGATAAGTAACAAGGTGCCAAGGGCGTAGTAACCAACAATATAAGATGTAGCACAAAGTCTCCACCTTGACTGCCCAAGAGTGAGACACGAAGGACAATGAGTGCACAAAGTCGTCCCAAGGTCCTTTACACAGAAACAAAAAATAAACACACACTAAAGACAACTATGGCAGCACAAAGTATAAAAGTAGTTGGCTTCAGGACACCTTCCTTATCACTTCCACTAGCTCTGCTTGTTAAATTGAATAAACAAGAACACATTCAAAAGACAGACATAAGAACAATATCCTAAAATGATACAAGCTATATAGCACAAAGTCTACAAATCACTTGCTTTCTCATTCAAATAAAATAATATGAAATACAATCTGAGCTCAAAGTCTCAGTATTCACCTTTCATTTTGGGCAGAGTTTTGCTTTTGTGGTCAAAATATCTCCCTCAAATGATACAAAAGATTACATTATATAGAGGCAAAGAGAGGCTTGGCACTTTTTCCCATGGAGTGACCCATTTGGTGCATTAATGCCTTGGATGCATTATTGGTTCTGTCAGGAAGGGCCATGCTGGAGCAGGGCAGCTGCCTTAACTGTGGCATGTTGGTTCATCTCCTTTGTCTACTCCTTAGCCTGAATCACTCATTCCATCACCTGCTAGCCGTGTAATTGTCTATTCTGCCTTTATCTCAAAGGAGACAAACAGACAGTGCTTTCAATGTTTGCAGGCCCCAAATATCTACCCGGTGAACTGCTTCACCTACTAGAAATAAATCTTGATGAGTTTCCCTCTTTGTCTCTTCCTTCTCTTGGCCCTGGCCTTAGGTTCTTTGAATGCATTCAGGTTCACATTTTAAGTCCGAAAAAATCAAAAGACACTTTATGGTGTTCACGGGTCTTTCCTCTATTGAAGGTTAACAGCTAGCTAGTCATCCTAAATTTGACGTTCGTGGGCCTGTCATTCTGCTGTGATGCGGGTGAGGACACGTGGCAGCATCTGCGGCTCTGAAACTCATTAGAGACTATCTCGACTCGTGACACTTGGCAGCTTCCACTGCACTTTGAGGCTTGACCCTTCCCGAAGGGAACTTGCCCTTTGGGGTCTTGAATAGGGTCCATTTTTGAGTGTCGAGTGTTCCCCTGCAAGGGTATCTGCCCTTTGGGAGCATCCAGGTGGCCTTCGAGCTTTGATCCTTTTGGAAGGCTGTTGTCTCTTTTATTTCTTTCAGACAAAATGTCCAAAGAAATTCATTCGAATAATTTGTTCAAAGGAAACCTTTCTTTGGCTTTGTGCCTCTACGCTTTGAGGGCACTAATTCTTTGATAGTTGTTAGCTTTTACCAATTCTCACCAGGGACGCATGGCATCTTCTGCTGCATCGTATTGAAACCCTCCATTGTTAACATGTGGCACTTTTCACTCTCAGGCTTTTGTAACATCAGAGAAATGCTTAGGGCTCCTTTGGGGTCTCTCAGATGATGACACTTATCACGTCCCATTTGTTTTAGTCACTCACCCGAGACCCACCATGGTCCTTGCTCAAAACAATGGAAAGAAAGGAAGGGGCTACAGATTTCGACACTTGGAGGCTTTCGACATGATTTACAAGGGACACGTGTCAGTACCCGCCACTTTTTAGAAACAAAGCGTAATGTGTCTCGGTGGGCGACACTTGGCAGCTTTCGCTCATCCTTTTCCTTCTGTGTGCGCTTCGGTTGAACCATCTGTTTTGTTGCTTCTTTCTTTGACTGAGGCCGCCTTTGAACCTTTGAACCCGTGAACCATTGAACTTTGAAGCAGTTCAACGGTTCAATCGGTTCATTCCTTTTATTTGGCTAAGTCCCTTTGATATCTTTTTGAACCAAACGCGTTGAACCTTTTGAATGTTGAACCCATTGAACCGATGAACCAAAATGGTTCAAGGTTCAATGGTTCAAGCCTTTGAAACTTGTTAAGTTCTTGGAGATGTGGAACCTTTGAAATGGTTTAACTTTAAACCTTTGACAAATGCGCCTAGCTCTCGCTGATGACATTAAACCTTCGAACCCGTTGAACTCGTTGAACCAAAATGGTTCAATGGTTCAATCCTTGCTTAGATGCTTACCGAGAGACACTTTTGATCAAACCAAGGCACTGAACCAATCCTGAAAATGACTTAAGTGTTGGAAACTGGTTCTTTTGATTGGACTCACCTGCAAAAGCCTTTGAACCTTTGAACCTGCTAATCTCTTTATTGAAAAAGCTTGAAAAATGAGGAATTTGAAAGCTTAGAACAAAATTTTGTAAAGAGAAGGGACAATTTTGGTCTTGCAGGGCCAAAATAGTTCATATGTTGTCCCAAAAACGAGAAGTCATTTTTCGAGGACAATAATATATACCACTATATAATAAAACACAGTCCATACAAGATCATGCCATTTGGGTATGATTTAAAAAAGGATTATAATTATTTTCATGTCATAAGTAACATACTGGTTAAATTATCAACCAACGGAATCAATCGAAATATTCTTAATAGCAGTATAAATAAGCTATTTATGGAAATATACTAATACATACTTTTAAACCTTCTAATGGTATGGAATGAATCCATATTAAATCAATTGATAAAGAATAACATTAAATCAAATACTATATAATTAGAAATATGTCAATTGATAGTTTCATACATCCAATGACATTACTGTCCAGCTTAATATTTAATAGTGCAACATCAAACTCAATCAACAACAAATAATTTTGTATTTTATATCAATATGTACTCTTTGTATTGTCACAATAATTAAACAAATATATTTAAGATACAACCCTGATGGTTTCAACATACCCATATGCACCCATTTTAACTTAGATTTAACAATGAGGGTGTGTATATTGATACATGGTTTACACATACTTTTAATAATATGGCTCATTATTATGCAATCTATCTTTTTGTATACCTAGCCATCATGGTTTTCATTAGTAAAAGGTATACGACATATTATCGGTTAGCTCTTCCCTTTTCTAGAATATCAATTAAATTAAACTTGATATCTCAAGTTCTATTTATATCCCTTCTCATAGTTGACGGTTATGAGAGATATTCCTTGTAATTCTAAAAAAATAAAAAATAAAATACTCTTCCATGAATCAAGATCATGATCGACTACGTTTTTTTAGGATCTTTTCCAAACAAATTGAGCAATGTGCCAAATCTAACTTTCCTTTATGATAATTAATGCAATTTGCTCACCTAATATAATAGATAATATTTTTAAAGTCCATCGAATAATTAATGATGTTAAATTTGTTTTATCAAAGTTTTGAATGTATTTACAATGACATTTTAAACAGAGTCTTCTCCCAGTACTCTAAACAGATCACTGGAATTGCTTCTACAAAAGTCAGAATTTGGTTTTTAAATCAAAATGCACTCCACCTTATATGGCACTATTCACATGAATTAAAATGTAGTCAACAATTTTAAGGCATTGTTCACATGAATTAAAACGGAGCCAACAATTATAAGGCGCTGCTAAAAAAAAAAAACTCTACAGTTCGCTATATTCTGGATAGAATTCTGTTTTCAATTGATCTCACTTTATTATATGGAATTCCAACTCATATTTCTAAAACTCAAACCAACTCTTCAATTTCTTTCTTCACATAAGCAAAATACCACAAAGTTTTATACCAGAGATAAATTGACTTACATGACTACAGGAAACTGATATAATTTGACTTAGTTTTGAGCATGGTTCGTGGCTATTATTCTCATATATTTATATATTGCTGTGCCTATTTAATCCTTATACTCGCAAGCTAAAATTACACCAAACAAATAATTTCCTAATTATTTTGCACAAGGTTTTCATTGAGCTGAGCGTAATAATTTCAACCTATAGTATCTCTATGTTTAATATAAAAACCATTGCCTTAATCACTTAGGAAATAAAATACTATCAATTTCATTTAGTTTATATATTGAATTGGATTTCTAAAAAAATTGTAGTTCTGTATGTATCAATCACAGAAAATTAAAGCCATAACCATATTATACACTAAAGGAAAAAATGATATGAAAATGGAAGAGATAGGAGGATTTGGAGAGAGTTGGAAAAAATAAGAAAAATGAGGTGTATTCTTCATTCAAGCAATTATCTTGTAAGGTTGGTTTTTTAATTTAATTACTTGAATGAAGAATACACCTGGATTTATTTGTTTTTTTCAACTCTCTCCAAATCCTCTTGTCTCTTCCATTTCCATATCATTTTTCCCTTTTGTCTCTGTCCCTTTTTAAAACTTCAAAGACTTATTTTATAAATCCATTTCCCTTCTAATTCCGTTGCGCCCCTCCTCTTTGCATGTTAATTAATCATCAATCAATGGCTTTAACTAAAATTTAGTCTACATTTGCATGTTATTTGCTCATCAATATGTGGCAAAGACTCAAGCTATTTCTAGTTTGCATGGCATTTGAAGTAGCTAAGCTTTTTAGTTTAAAAGCCATAATCATGCAATTTTTAATTCAACTTAAAAAAATTAAGATCATCAATAGAGTACTCATGTTCAATTAATTAAACATTTCCTTAATAAGCAAGCCATTCTTACTGGAAATTGAATTCATGTAATGACTAATTAAGTATGTCAATTATTTTGAAAAGCTAAAGTTAACTAATACTTTACGAGTCATTTAGAAATAGATTTATTATCTAAACATTGCAACATTTAACTAGGATAGTCTACATAGAAAAAATAACATTTAATTTAGCAAAAGTGTGTTTTTTATTTTAAAGTGAAGATTGCCTAAGTCATTATTGATTTTTATCAATTATATATAACATTAAATGTTATCATAACAATAATTTCCACACCCATATTTCAAATATTTTAATGTTATATCTAAGAATTCATTTGTCGAATTTGCTTTAAAGTCTAATTTCAATGTCTTTAACTACCTTTATAAAGATGCATTAAATAATACAAATTACTAGTTTGCTAAGTAATAATGTCGGAGAAACACAACAATCACTAAGCAATCATCATTTGAAACTAACCGTAAGCTATGCATAAACTAAAATATGATCACTGTACAAATACTCAAGTATTTAAACCATACTAACTAGCTAACTAGATCAAAGAAAATAGTCAAGTTATTTTAATGTGGTGTGTGAGTTGGGGTTACTATTAGTTCCTTTTTCATCCCCCAATCATCCCATCTATTCCATCTTCTTTGATGATGCTCTCCCTCCACATGCTTTGAGGGAAGGATCAATCTTGCATCTACCTCGTGACAAATAGGTAGTTAGTTCGAGTCATCATATATATCAACAAATGATGCTTAACTAACCAATAAACATCCACAATGTACAGAATAAGAAAATGCAACTGTCACATCATTAAAGCTAAGTATCATGTCACTATCCTATATATATATCATAAAGCTCAAATCAAAGCAATAATAATCAACTGATAACCATATTAATCCATATATTTTTAAGGTTATAAAACATACGGTGAAATCAAGATGTAACAAAACATCACTTGAATAAGTTCCCATCGATGATGATGTAGCGAATGGCATTTCTCTATAATTTTCACTTATCATTCTTGGTGAAAGTATCTAGTGTAATGGATTTGTGCAAAAAATTATATATATTGGAAAACCATTCAGATGTTGTTATAATGTACATGGTGGCTAAAAATGTTAGAGCTATGAGGTTGGCATGGGATACCGATGGGGAATGTAATCATTTGATAATGAAGATAGCCTGCTCATCATTGATTTTAATAGGGATAAATGATGTTGCAATGGCCATTGCATTAGCGTGGTGATTGTCATTGCTAGGAATATCTTCGATAGAGAAGTATTCAAATTGTGTTTGTAGACATTGAACCACATTCTTGTATGGAATTAAACATTCTTCTTTGGTTTGATAGACATATGTAACTTGATTGATGACCAATTTTCAATCCCTGTATACCTTAATAGTTTTTATTCAGAGAGCCTGAGTTGCTTGGAGTTGAGGATAAGGGCCTTGTATTCTACGATATTATTTATACATGAAAAAATTAAACGATAAGCCAGAGGTATTATGTGTCCAAGTGGGTTGATAAAAATAATTCTTGCTCTGGCACTTGATGCACATCTAGAACTGTCAAAGAACATTGTCCATGTGTCAGAAGTGGTATTGTAAGTTGTGAAGTCATCTAAAAAATTATTGTTGATAGGATTGGTGTCCAATAGTGGTGTTGTTACCAATTGATATGTAATTATCTAGCCCTTTATTGATTTTTATAACATAATATATAGGTTAAATTATATGAGTAACATTACCCATTTTGTGATACAACCTAAGAGATGCGATTTGGACATAAGAAACTTTAAAGGATTTGATTTTGTAATAACACGTGTCTCGTTATTGATCATACAATGTTAGAGCTTCTAGGTGGAAAATACGAATGCTAAGCATAGTTTTTCTATGTTCGGATAATTTTATTCATCATCAAAAAGTGTATGACTAATGTATTAAATAGCTCACTCCTTATGTTGATCATCATATTGTGCCAATAGTGCACCGAGTACATGATCTATCATTGAGAGGTAGACAAGAAGTGGCATGTCATGTGTTATCAGTACCAAGACAAGTGGGTTCAAAAAGTATTGTTTGATTGCATCAAAGCTTTCTTGACATGCAATATGCCATTCAAATTTTGTATCCTTCTGAATTAGTCTTATGAATCATTGAGTCTTATTTGCTAGTTGTGCCACAAAGCGATGTATGCCTAGATTTTGCCCAGTAAAGATCAAAGTTACTCTAAGTTTTTAGGAGGAGGCATGTCCATTGTAGCTTTGACTTTCTTTGGATCAACCTTGATGTCACATTGGGATATTATGAAACCCAAAAGTTTACTAGATGAAACCCTAAAGATGCATTTCTTGGGATTTAGTCGTATATTGTATTGTCTCGGCCTTTCAAAAATTTATCATAGATCTATTGCATGGTGTTGTCGCTCTTTTGATTTTGAAAAGTAAGTCATTGACATAATCTTAAACTGTCTTATGAATGAGATCATGAAAAATATGGGTCATGGTTCATTCGTATGTCGCTCATGCATTCTTTAGTCCAAAAGGCATGATGATATAACAGAAGGTGCCCCATGGTGTGGTAAAAGAAGTTTTTTCTTGGTCTTCCTCAATTATCTTGACTTGATTATAACCAATCAAACTATCCATGAAAGAGAACATCTGGTAGCCTGTTGTGGAGTCCACTATCATATCAATGTTGGGTAGATGAAAGTCATCCTTAGGTCATGCTTTGTTAAGTCTCTAGAATCACAACAATATCAGATTTGGCCATTAGGCTTAACAATTGGCACAATGTTAGAAATTCATTTGGGGTGAGTAACTAGTCAAATGAAATTGACCTCAAGAAGCTGTTGGATCTCATCTTTGATGAGAAGAGCCACCTTAGGATGTATTTTTCAAAAAAATTATTTAACTGGTTTTTCATCTAGATAGAGTGTAATCCTATGTATTGCGATGGAAGGATCGATGCCAGGCATATTATAATAGGCCTAAGCAAAAATTTCAAGGAAGTCTTTTAAAATTTGTCAAATATTTGTATCTTCTTCTTTATGCAAGGTGGCAGCCAATATGATGTGAGGATCAGTGTTTATGCCATAATTAAATTTGACTATCTCTTCATTAAGTAATGTAGACAATCAATAGTGTAAGGTGTTGTAGGTATGTGTGATCTATGTCAGGTAGGATATTATCTAGAATGTTTGAATGCTCACCAAAGTATGCTTGGGCATTTGTGGAATGAGAAAACCCATTCTTTTGATAGAAGAAAGGGAGCTCCTCATATGCCCCTAAGAATTCTAAGAATGCTTCATTTTTATAAAAATCATCCAAATTAGGTGAATCTAGAGAAACAATATCATTGATAAGATTAGGGTAAATAACTGAGAGTGTAGAGATATCATTCATTGTATTATCTGTTTATATAATGGGTGGACAAAACATTTTATGTTGATAAGCATGGTGAGAAGACTTAACATTAGATGTGTTATCCCTATATCCAAGTCCATGACTACCTTTTTGATTATATTCCTCGATAGGATTAAGAATTCCTTGTTCATGTTTTTGAGTCCCTATCCTATGTAACCCATTTTTTTGAAAATATTTTAATGCAAATGGAGAAGTAAATCTATTATCATGTACTCCTGAGGTGTCTGAGGGAGTTATATGTGAGCTCTGTGTACTAAATTATGGAGGTACCATAGCAAAATCCATGTGAGGAATATAATTATATGAAGGCTCTGTATGCTAATAACATTTGAATGGTTCCTGATCCATAGGGCATGTGTGTATATGATCTTTGTAACCAAACTTTATAACATGCATGTAAAGTTGATGGAATTGTGTGCATACCATGAATCCAAGGTATCTTGAATAAGATATTGCAATCAAGATCATTGGCATAACTTGATATGTTGTAGGTGGTATTCTTGGTCCCAATGTAAGCTTTAGTGTGATTTGACCCAAAAATTTGCATGGAATATTATCAAATCCTTGGATGTTCATATCAGAAGGATCAAAATCCTTAGCATGTATATCGAGAAGCTGGGTACTGGTGCATTTATTTGCTTTATTGCATTTACTTATATTTATTATTTAGATTGGTGCACTAATTACTTATTGTAATTAGTTTATTATGTTTATTAATAATTTGCACCAAATAGGATAAGCTTGCTTAGCTAGTAGTTAACTTAGATACCTATCTTGTTATAGTGGAGTTCCACTCCACTATTCAGGGTAAGATAGGATAAGATTGCTTAACTAGTAGTCAACTTGTGTTGATCATTTACATAAGTTGGACACCTATCTTGTTAGTATGGAGTTGCACTTCACTATTCTTGTAGTCAGATATCAGTTGAACTACACATGTTGTGTGGGTTCACTGATCTTTATCTTGCACACTTTGTTCTATATAAGCAATGGTTATTTGTGTATTTTATATCAGATTAATATTGAATTATCAGAGTAATTTATTATATTTGAGTTATTTATTCATTTTTGTTATTATCTCAGATATATAGTTATTGTTTTATCTCTTGTTTGTGCTTTCTATTAAATTTATTAGATCATGTAACTAATTCTAATATGGTTCCAAAGCTATCTTGAATTTGTAGATTACTAAATATTCAAGAGAAAAATATCTAGATATAGGATCGGTTTTATGATTTTGTATACAAACACAAATTGGAGCTTTGTGGAGAATTTATGAGCTCGCCATTGAGTTCAGAGTATCCGAGATAGTCAAAATCATCTATAATTTTGTCCAAATTGGACACATGAGGTAAAATTAACAAGGGTTTGATTAAGAAGCACCACACCCAAATCTCATAAGTAACTAAAAATTAAAGTAATATGGACCTCATGGTTGCATTCGAAAGGTGTCAAAACCTACATATCCATATAAAATTTGTCCAATTTAGACATAGTCACCTAGAAGGCAAATTTTTTGCTCTCAAGTATGATTGTACGGACTGTGCAAGATTTTATTTTATTTTTGACAGGCCTCACAGATCAGCAAGCATATTTAAAAGGACAACTTCGAGAGCCTACCATTTGAACACCAAGAGGTATTTTTGAGTGATTTTTTTTTGAAATCGCTTAAAATTTGTGCTCTTCACTGCAGTACTTTCAAAATTTTCTAGATTTTTTCAGGATTCAAGTTTTTCTACAGCAACTCTTGCCCATCCTCATTTTTGCAACTTCTGAGGCTCATAACTTTCACATATGACCTTGTATTCAGGTCTCATTTTTTTTAAAGTTAATATTTTTTTGACCACAATGCATTGATGCATAATTTTTTGTAATAAAGTGCACATTTTTTGTACTTTTAGACTAGAGGACCTAATTAAGCTTTTTGTAAACTAAAAAAATTATAATCCAGCCTTGTAACTACACTCAATTATAAAGTGCCAAAAAATAATTGCTAGGTGGGATAAAACTAAGTAATTCAGGGGGGTTTTGTGGTGTGTTCTATATTTTGATTTTTGCTTTGTGACAGTTTATTTTCAATTGCACCATGGGGAATCCTAAGTTCTCATTATTAATAACATACAACTATAACACATGAAAATAAAATGGTTATAATGCATTAATGATGCTAGGATATAAGGCTTACATAACAACTCTTCTTACTCCACCTACCAATGCAAAAAAGTTACAACATTTTCTCTTTGAAACTACTAAGGTAATTGGATGCATTCGGTCTTACATGTCTTTAAATTTGAATTTCCATACTGACAAATGTACAACTCCAAAAGAGGCTTGGGATAAATTAGCATAATTATTTGGAAAAATAGATGAGGTTTGTAGTTACCAAATTGACAATGAACTCATTAGTTTGGATCCTAAAAATTATGCTACAATATAAGATTATATCAAAGTCATAGATCTTAGAGCACAACTTTCTGAATGTAAAATTGATAAAAAAGATATTCAATTGATTTTCAATGCCTTACATAAATTAGGTCCTGAATATTCATCTTTTTTCTCTAGCTTTCAGAATCATAGGTTCACATTGGGCATAACATATCAAATGCCCACATTTGATGTATTCTCTGAGATTGTAATGGCTGGAAAAGAAAAGTTAATAGTTATGGGTCTAATCAAGTCATCCAAATCTCAAGCTCTGATTGCAAGTCAACCTCAGCGTAAGCAAGTTTCAACATTAGCATCAAATATAAGTTCAAGTAAAAAGAAGTAGAAAATCAGAATAAGTCACAGAAAGATAAGAATAAAGGACAACAATCTTCCTCACAAGGCGATTATAAATCCACTAATAAGAAAGGGGATTCACATAAAAGGACTGATGCTCCTTACCCTTATTGTAAAAAGAGGTTTCATAGTGAACAAGATTATTGAAAGAAAAAGATTGATGACTTTAAAGGTCTTCTAAAAAAGAATAACATCAATCAATCCTCTTCAAAGGATTCTTCCACTCCTTCAAAATTAGGGAAAGGGAAAGCTACGACACTAGTTGCACTAGCAAATTCTCCCAAGTCATGGGTACTTGATTTAGGTGCTTCACACCATATGGGTTCTGATCAAGAACATTTTTTTGGATTAAAATCAAGTTCTTTACCTCATATTTTCATATGTGATGATTCTAAGGTAGATGTCATAGGGAAAGGTACAGTTGATGTTGATAGTGGTGTATTTGAGGATGTCCTCTGTGTGCCAGAATTATCAACTAACCTTCTCTCTGTCTACCAAATGACCCACTTTGATACTGGTAGGAAAGTTGAGTTCACACCTGATTCTGTTTCAATCATAAAATTAGAGGATAATGCCTTAGTTGTAGTGGGAAAAGTTGACAATCATACTCAGATTTATTCATTCTCCCACTTTTTACCTCAGTATTCCTCTACAGTTTTACTCTCGCACACTGATTCAGTGAGCGAGGTATGAAATGAGCAGTTTGGTCATCTGAACTATCGCTATTTACAATAGCTTAGTCAATAGGAGATGGTTATAGAACTTCCATATATTTAGTTTTTAGGGGGTGTATGTCATGGTTGTGCCTTAGGCAAACATCTAGAGGATAAGTTTGATAAAGGGAAGGCTTGGAGGGCTACACAAGTCCTCAAACTTGTTCATAGTGATTTAACGGGTCCATTACCTACTTTGTCTTTTAATAAAACCTGCTATGTTCTCACATTTATTGATGACCATTCTAGATATACTTGGGTTTATTTTTTAAAACTCAAGAGTGAAGTATTTGATAGATTTATAGAATTCAAATCTCTAGCAGAGAAACAATCTGGAAAGTATGTCAAGATCCTCCACACTAAATAATGAGAGGGAATATGTAAAAAACAAGTTTGAATAATTATGTGCTCTTGAAGGAATTGATCTTTAGCATTTAGTTGCATACACACCTCAATAGAATGGTGTAGTAGAGAGGAAGAACATATTCTTAAAAGAGATGGCAAGTTGTATGATTCATGCAAAATCATTAGTACCTGAGTACTGGGTGGAAGCGATTAATTATGCTGCATATATACAGAATAGAGTTCCTCACAAACCTTTAAAAGGGATAACACCTCTTGAATCTTGGTGCAATAGGAAGCTGGTTGTGCATCATTTCAGAGTCTTCGACAGTCTAGCATGGGCTCACATACCTTCAAACAAGCACTGTGCCTTAGAAAAACAACGTTGGACTTGCATATTTGTGGGATATCCTGATGGTCTTAATGTATATCGACTCATTGATCTAAATTCACATCAACTTATTATAGCAAGAAGTGTTTACTTTGAAGAAAGTCCTTCAGACTTGTCTTCTAACATTTCTCATTCTTCTTCCTTAGAAGAATCAGATAGCAGTGACGATGATACTCTTGCTTCATCTACTCATAAGGATGAAGAGGTAATACCTCCCTAGTAGGGTATAGCGGGTCATGTTCCTCCTCCTCCTCCTCCTCCAGATCCTCGCCCATTGATGCCTTTATGGGTTAGACAAACTTTGGTGGATACAAACCCTTTTGTTAGGGATCCATTAGATATAAGGAGAACACAGTCATAACATGATCTTCTACATTCCTACATTACCACAGCTTATGATCCATAGTCTTTTTCGGAAGCCATAGGGACAGTTGAGTGGGATTCAGTGATGGAAGAAGAGTATGACTCATTGATTAGGAACAGCACTTGGGATCTTGTTCCTCTTCTTAAGGGAAGAAAATTAGTATGATGTAGGTGGATATATCAGATTAAGTTTGCAGCAGATGGAAATATTGATAAGTATAAAGCACGCTTAGTGGCCAAAGGTTTTTCCCAAGTAGAATGTATTGACTCTATAAAAACCTTTGTGCCTGTTGCTAAGATGAATTCCATTTGATTAATACTAGCTATCGCAGCTCATGGTTCGGCTATACATTAGATGGACATGAAAAGCGTATTTCTTCATGGGTATCTTCATGAGATATATATGGAGCAGTCATAGGGGTTCATTCAGGATTCTTCATTGGTGTGATACTTACAGAAGTCTCTCTATGGTCTAAAACAAGCCCCCAAGGTTTGGTATTCCAAGATGGACACATTTCTTCTTTCAGTTGGGTTCTCAAGATATCATTCAGATCCAAATGTCTATATTCGATGGCAGGAGGATTCACTATTGTACTTAGTTCTCTATGTTGACTATCTCATTGTTACAGGGAGCACAACATCTATCATTAGTAGTGTTAAGACTGCACTTCATGATAGGTTTTCTATCACAGACATGGGCCTATTGCATTATTTTCTCAAGATTCAGATAGCGCAATCTTCTTTTAAGATTACACTTTCACAACCCAAGTATGCCATGGACTTGTTAGCTTAGTTTAACATTGTTGACTGTAGGCTTGCACCAACTCCTTTCTTATCTAGAGTTAGACTTGAGATTCATTATTCCACTCCCTTGGTTGATGCCACATTGTATTGCCAGCTTGTAGGCAGCCTCATCTATCTGACTCATACACGGCCTGACATTTCATATGCAGTTGGCATGGTTTCACACTTTATGAAAACACCATATGAGATTCATTGGAGAGCTGCCAAACATATTTTGAGCTACATTTAGGCACTATCATATACAAGATTCACTATATAGCAGGTACAAGTTCAATCTTAGTGGGATACATAGATTTTGATTGGGTTAGCGATTATGATGATTGTAAGTCCACTTCTGGTTACATCTTTTACTTCGAATCTGGCCCCATTTATTGGCAGAGCAAGAAGCAATATGTTATTGCTCTTTCATCTACAAAGGCTGAGTATCATGGTGTTGTTAATGCCACTACTAAGGCTATTTGGCTTTGGAATATTCTCACTAAGCTTGGTGTTCCATTTTGAAATCCATTAGTCATTTACTGCAATAACTAGAGCACTATCCAGATCTCAAAGAATCCAGTTCATCATCAGAGAACCAAACACATAGAGATCCATATGCACTTTATCAAGGAGCTGATTTAGGTGGAGATCATTGATCTTCAATATTATCTCATGGAAGAGCAAATTGTAGATATTTTCACCAAACCTTTCACTGAGAGAAAGTATCTTCACTTGTGATCTCTTTTTGGGGGTGCGGGACGTCAGTTCTTCAGAGGACATCAATTCTTTAGGGGGGTCTCCTAGACCTTCATTTTGAAGAGTTTTTTTTCTTCGGGTTTTCTCCTTTCCTCATCTATTTGTACATAGTACTTAATATGGCTACACATTGTTGGGACTCTTATCTGCATAGCCCTACCTAATCTTTAGTTATGAGGGGGTGTTGGTGCATTTATTTGCTTTATTATATTTACTTGTATTTATTATTTAGATTGGTGCACTGATTACTTATTGTAATTAGTTTATTATGTTTATTAATAATTTGCACCATATAAGATAAGTTTGCTTAGCTAGTAGTTAACTTGGATACCTATCTTGTTACAGTGGAGTGCCATTCCACTGTTCAAGGTAAGATAGGATAAGATTATTTAACTAGTAGTCAACTTGTGTTGATCATTTACACAAGTTGGATTGCTATCTTGTTAGTGTGGAGTTGCACTCCACTATTCTTGTAGTTAGATATCAGTTGAACTACACATGTTGTGTGAGTTCACTGATCTTTATCTTGCACACCTTGCTCTATATAAGTAATGGTTATTTATGTATTCTATATCAGATTAATATTGAATTATTAGAGTAATTCATCATATTTGAGTTATTTATTCATTTATGTTATTATCTCAGATATACAGTTATTGTTTATTACTAATACTGTTTTATCTCTAGTTTATGCTTTCTATTAGATTCATTAGATCCTTTAGCTAATTCTAACACTGGGGAAAAGAGATATTACAAATGTTCAATCTTGATCCATTGTCAACTAATACTCATTTGACACCCACCTCATTAATTTGTAATGCAATGTAAAGAGGTAGATGTTTCTCTATGATATGTTGAGGTGGAAGATCTTCTTTTGTGAATGGGATATGTTCTTCAGTCCATTTCATAGTATTGATTATAGAAGCAACATAAGTTAGCTCTATTGTGCTAGGCACTCGCATACAAAATATCTTTGTATGTGTCAAAATGTTGCAGGAGATCTAAAATGGAAACTGTGGTTGAAAGAACACTGCTTTGGTCGATAAAGTTGTAGCCATAGGTTTGACTAACCTACAATGCTTTGAGACCACTTGTGGACATCGTGGCATGGATTGTAGGGTCTAATATGAGCTTAGTGTTGGTAGTAAAAGTGGGATAGTAGCTAGATGTGTAGGGTTGAGAAGTAGGAGGGATAAGTGAAACCACTGAATTTCTCTTGCATCTAATAGTGATGGGTAAGGAATTAAAGTGAACCAAAGAACAAAAATCATCTAAAGGATACTTGTTGATTTTAGGTAATGTGTTTTTTATCTTATGTAATATATCCTCTATATGTGTAAGGATTTGCTTCTTAATTGAATTCCACATGAGAGAAAGATAACATGCTAGAAAAATAATGAACTATGACATCTATTTGAACTAATATAAAGCATCATGTACATATGTGTTTATGGATTCTTTGAATTCATTCCAAATTCAAGGAAACAAACATGCAAAGGAAGCTATGAAACTTTGCATCAAAAAGTGATAAACGTCTTTTGCCATTATTATCATGAGTATATCAAATAAAAATTAGAAATACCAAGATTTGAAATCTGAGTATGAGTTCTAAAATGTTGGAAACATAAACCCTAAAGGTAGTATAGGGTTAGGGTTTTTGCACTATTCGAAGTAAGTTGGGTTCACTGAATGATTTAACTTTTAAGGGGGTTATGGAGTTTAAAACCCTAGGTTGTCAAGGGTCTAGAATAATAAAATCAAGAAATAAATATACAATAATTATAGCCATTGGTTTGTATAATAATTAACCTAATCTGATTATTCTAAAAATAATAATGAACTACATAAATATGTACTTAACTATAAACTAATCGAGAGGGATAGTTGATAGGATGAAAATTGGTATAGAGACTGGGCAGGGTGTCATCAACAATAATATGAAGTTAAAACTCCTCCTATATAGTAGCGTAGTCCTCTGGATAGTAACACATTGCACTAGTGTCCTCTGGGGCATGACAGTGCCCGTTGCAAGTATAGACTGTGAGATTTTAGGTGTAACTTTGCTTGAGTTTGAGATGCATGTGCCTATGTGCCTGAGTGTTGGATCATTGTATTTGATTGATTTACAAGTAAAACCCTAAACCTCCATATTATTTAGGGTATTTGAGGAGGACAAGTAGAGAAAGTATGATGTTAGCTGGATTGGTTGGATGTGACCTCAACACCTCATTGTCTTAAGAGTTGCCTACATACCAATACCTCGAGAGGAGATCAAGTTTGATGTAGTTATCTCACCTAAGTGCTTAGTGAAAGTGAATGTTAATATGAGTGTTAGTTTGAGTGCTTAAAATGTGACTTGAGATTGGAGATCTAAGTACTCTAAGCTCAAGGTTGTTGTAGATGGTTGTATGTAGAAGTAAAGCATAACAGGGATCAATAACCTTGATTTGCACAACTTGTTTCTGAGTTTTTTTGTGTATATTTACATCTGATTTCCATCTAGTCGATAAAGGGATAAAAGTGTTGTATATTTATTGGCATAACAGGGATCAATAACCTTGATTTGCACAACTTGTTTCTGAGTTTTTTTGTGTATATTTACATCTGATTTCCATCTAGTTGATAAAGGGATAAAAGTGTTGTATATTTATTGATTTGGTGTTTGTTGGGATGTGGAATAGGTCTAGGTCAACCCTAAAGTGTCTTGAGAAATGGAAATATCCATTATAGGAGACAAGTGGTAAAAGACAATAATGTGGTACCTTGGTCACTAGCACAATACATTAATGTCCAAAGGGTCACGCTAGTATCCAGGTAGTATAATTTGGTGCACTAAGGGCTTGGATGCCTAAGAGATGGCTTGTGACTACTTTTGGTACATCTGGGGATGGGTTAGACCCACACACAAGTTGGATAAGGATTGAAAAAGGCCCTAAGATAGGTATAAGGATAAGCTAGGGATAGGGTGGCCTAAAGTGACACTCATTGAACTCAAGTGACATTTTATGTGACTACACAATCCAACGAACATGATGGATAGGATAAATTATGCCTTGTGAATGTTTGGTAATGCCTCCACCAAGATGACCATTGGAATAAAGAATGTGAGAACCAAAGGTAATAAAATACTTATCAAAAGAGCCAAGCACACATGTAGGTGGATCTGAAGTGGGGCATGCAAGAGGTGAAATAGCAAGAGTGTTAAATACAATAGGTGACTTAGAATCTAGTAGGTTAGTCTATAAGTTTATCAATTAGATGTGTACCAAGTTCAGAAATAGGTAGTGAATCACACGATAAACTAGGCTCAAAATAATATAAGTCCAATGTATCAATCCAATGTTGTAGACTATAAATTGTGTTATACATTGTGCATATGAGGGTGCCTTTGCTATAAATAAGGGATAGGAGAATAGAGTTTTGCTTCTTGAGTTTCCTGTTCTATTCCACATACTTAATTGTATCTTCTTGAAGTGAACAATTTTCAAAGATGAACATATCATTTTCCAAATGTAAGTTATTATTGGCCTACATGATAGTGTGTATGTCATGGCACGAAGCCATTACAACAAGGCAGAATAATGCCTTGGAATGAACCTCAATAAAAAAATGCACTCACCAAAAAATACCTCCCCCAAATTGTTTATAATGAGACACTTTTGTATAATGTTTTGGCCCAATTGGCACAAAAGGATAAGATGAAATATGCCCTCCCAAATAAAGTACACTATAAAAAATGCAAAAAATGATCCCTTAGTGAAAATTATTTGGAACTTTATAAAGAGTGCATTTACAACATATTTTATAGTTTCAAATGTGGAAAAAACTAAAAAAATATAGTTTTGATACAAAATGGAGCTGGTCTGAAGGTATTGTTGTAAAGGACATAAAACACACGCAGTTTCAAAAAAATGACACTAAAGGTAGTGTGTCCATTGTTTCAATGTCTGGATAATAGCATACAATTATTTGTCATAAGTGCCATACCTTTTTTTCCATCATTTAGTTTTTTCATTAAAATAGGCAATTGGCTTACCTTCTTGACTCAACACTCCTCCAATTGCAAAAATTGAAGCATTACACTCAATGGTAAAGACATTCTCAAAATATGGTAAGACAAGAATGGGACTAGAAATAAGGTATTTGATAGTGGTGTGATGAAGAGGTGATGGAAGGAGTTGTGGAAGGAGAGAGGGAAGGAAATATTGATACCAGGGAAATATTTTGAAGAAACTAATGAATCAATCAAGGAGGGGAAAGGTAAGGAGGAAATTAAAATAAGGTTTAAACAAAAGTGTGAATTGTAGATTGTGGTGTGGGGGAATTTGGAATCAATTTCTATCTAGAAATGATAAATGGATTGTTATAAAAATATCTTTAGTTAATAAGGAATGGATATAAATCAGAATTTGATGAGTTAGTTCATGATCTACACCAAGAATCTCTCTCAAAATCTAAATTTTCCTTTGATTTGAGTGAATCATTGGCTTTTTTAAAAGCCTTTCCTTAGGTAAATAAAAATGTATGTGTTTCATTAGGTTTCCCTGATGCTGTCAATGAATAACCCTTCATACGTGCCTTTGGATCTATCTATTCCTAGATTGAACTATGATTTTGGTAATAATATGGCTCCACAACTATAGTCTAGATCATATTTGGACTCTCCCTTGTTTTATTATGGGTGTATGGAAGGTAGACTCTATCAAAATTAGATATCTCCTTGTACAACTCCAAATCAAATATGTTAAAAGGAGGAAGGGCTTGAAGATGTAAGATCCAACCACAAATCAAAATCAATCATCGCAAAAGTTTTGGGAAACTCTAGGAAAGGAAAATCCTTAGAGGATTGGATTTTAAAAAATTGGAAAGGAACTAATATGAAGGATTTCATATAAATTATGAAGGGTTGATTTGGGTCTTGTTTCCACACAAAGAAGGACAAAGAGGAAATCTTAGGGAATAAAATCTGGAGGGATGAGACTTGGAATATTGTGATTCGACCCTAGAAGGAAAATTTTCTAAAAAGGGCTTCTAAGGTCAATGCTAATGAATTTTTGGCTAGACTTTATGCTTTATCTTTAGAATATTCGAATTTGGAGATTCTCTATGGTATAAGAAAACCCCTTGGAACTTTTATGTAGTTGACCTTGAATCTTATATTAGTAGGAAATATGCAATCTTAATTGGGATTAAGGTGGCTACGAATATTAAAATTCCTTTTCTGAATTTGATTTCCATTATGGTTCAAGGAAAGGAGACACATAAGAGATGCTTTTTTTTCCTCTTTAAGTCATATGGTTAATCAGTGCGGCTTGATTATGGGTAACAAACTGAAGAAGTGGAAGAATAAATTTCATGGGGCAAGATTATGGAAATTGGTAAATAACCAACAAGTGCGAGTTAGAATTATGGTGGAAGCAAGATCAGATTTAGTATTGGATAAATCCACAGGTTTAGAGGAACATATGGGTGCAAGAGTTTTGTCTGACAAGGGTTTAAAAACAAGGATTATGATTTTAGGAGCCCAATAACATCTCTCAAGGCTTTAAGACTTTGGATAGATTCCTATTACCAAATAGCGTAAAAGAGATTAAAAATGTGATTGGGTTCCACATGTCAACTTTGATGAAGGATCTAGTGGAATTAGAAAATATTAAGGATTTTGAAGTGAAATAATTCAAAGGTGATATAAAGATATATGGCAATAAGTAGGAAGAACCAAACCAATATTTTGGACTTCAGTAGGCTACAATGAAAGGATTTAATGAAGAAAATATTTCTCTTGAAGACTTTTAAGGTAGGATGAAGGAAAATATTTTTATAGAAATTGTGGAAGAAGAAAAAATGTTGCAGAAGAAGGTTTCAAGAAAGGGAATGAAATTAGAGTAAGATATAAAATATGTAAATAAGATGTAATTTGGATTGCATAGTAAGGATTGAATTTTAGTGACTGTTGAAATGGATGTTATGATATAGATTCGATAATTTTGGGCTTGAGGAGGGACTGGTCTGATTCCTATAAACAAGGTATGAAAATAAATTATTTTTTACCTTCCTCCATTGTTTCTACTCCTCTCTCAAATATTACAGGGGTAGGAAGCATTTCTAGGTTTGGGAAACTCCAATAGCGGCATAAAATGATTGATGAGAAGGAATTGGTTTTCTTTAAATTTTTTTTTGTCATAAGAGAGGGAGCACACCTCCTCCTTTGCCTTGAATTTTTCCTTTTGAGGTGTTGGGATGATATGTCCCTTGTGGGTGGCATTTTTTTATTGAGCCACTAAAATATTTTAAAATGCAATTTTAAATAGTACTTAGGCTTGCTTTTTTTTGTTGAGATATAGTACTCTAGAAACTCAAGGCTTTTGACATTGGGACGAGTTTATTTTCAAATTTCAAAATTTACCTTTGAAATCATTAAGATTTCAAATTTGGATGGTAGTCTATAGAGTTTAAAAATTTAATTCTCTAAGCAAAAGAGGAGGGATTATCAGTTTTGGATGGGGTTCTCACACTTTGTCTATTTTGGTGATTCATAAATGTTTCCAAGGAGGGAAGTACATTGAGAATTAGGGGTTAGATTCAAATATGTCTACAAGGAATATTTTTTAGGGTTGGAATGTCTTTGCTTTGTTGTGGAATGAAAGTGGATGATCAAGTATTGCATTGGCATAATTTATGCTTTGATTATTTTGGTTCGGTTTTAGAAGGCATAAAACATTGTTAAGGTCTATAAAAGGTTTTCAAAGGGTATAATGGTGACAAAGGGTTTTAAGGTCTTGATGTCGGTATTTGATGATAGATATGGATCTTACACGCATGGATCAACATAAGTCATATGATGTCATGACATGACTATAAAAAATATTTGGCAACACCCTTTTGGTGAAGGGAGGTACGAATCAAACTCAAAATGGATGTGTTCAATTAATGAAAAGGTTGAGAGGGAAATTCATTTGAGGCGAGATATTTTCTCTAGATTGATTTGATGGCTGAATTATTGTGGATGTAATGGTCAAGGATTATGCATTTATTATGGTCTTGAATGGGGATATTCAGGGAAGAGTCATCTCTTTTATATAATTTCACTTTAAATAGATAATATAGACTTGTTGTTCATGATTCATATACAATCTAGTTTTTTTCTTTCTTCTTTCTCTTTCATGGCTTCCTCAAATACTGCTCTTCCTCCCCTCTTCTTCTTGCATGCAGAAAATTATGAAACAACATTTTGGAGCCTAATTTTAGGAAACCGACTGAGTTATAACTTCAATATTTATGGTAATGAAGTGAAAGCAACGATTGAATCTATTATAGGGTTGTATTATATGATATTGGACTTCTATAGTAGAGTCAACTCTAAGGTGGCGTCAGTCTTTCCCTGTGCAATCTCCTCTTTGTTCTTCAAGATAAATGTTTGGTAAGTGATTTGGAAAGAATCTACATTAAAGAAAAATATAGAATTGATTTGGACAAATCTATGGATACCTTTGTTTTTTAAAATCCCAAGAAATTTCCAATGTCAAGTGGGGGAGTGATGTCAAGTTTTGTTGTCTAAGTTTAGGGTTTTTGAGAAACAATTTTATTATCTTGTGGATGTGGAATCTAGTTAGACTTGTTTAGAAGGTGGAGACTTATGGACAGGGGATAATTATACAGAGATGGATTTATTCTATTTAAAATAAGTTTCATGCTCATCAAGTCATGCTACAATCTTTGTGGGACATAATGTGAAGAAGGATGATATTGTTGTTGTAAATTTTCTCATATAGAAGGTTGGTTTCTTAACTCATACAAATACTTTGCAAGGGTTAAATGTTACTTTTAATATTTTTGCTAAGATGAAGGATGATGTGGCTTTGGGTGTGGAACCTTAAGGGTTGTGAAGATTTTAATCACCTAGTTGATACATGATTAGTTGGATTCACGCTTTAGTTGTTATAGGTTGACTTGTTTTTGTGTTCTCTTGTTTATTTCAAGTCTTATGTATAATGATAAAGAAGATGGTATATTATGTTATACTAGTTGTAATTGAAGGTTGACTCTTTTTGGTTATTTTATTTTGTCTACATTCTAGTGTGGAAGAAGAACACTCTCAGAATGGAATTTTTGTCTTGATAGTATAGGTAATGTTGTGGATGACATTTTTTGTTCTTGTAGTAAAGTTTAATCTTTGAACTTATTTGTAATGGATTTTTTTTTGTTTTTGTTTTAATATATGTGATCCGGGCAACATTCCAAGTGACAATTCGGGTGATGGTTCTACCCCAATTGGTGGCAGGACTTTCGGGAGCCATAACTTTTGCACCATAGCTCCGTTTGAACCGTTGGAAAGCAAAAAATGAGGAGAATGCAGTGAGATGGAATTGAGCTTTGCTTGATGGATTTTGACCCCCAAAAACCCAATGGAAGTTCCCCAAATTTTAATTTTAGTAGTGCAGTCTAAAAATAGTAATTATTCGAATTATGTATTGTTGTAAATCGTGAAAGTCGAACCACTTAATCTCCCTCGAGATTGGTGACCTTCCACATCCTCCTCCTACCTTCAAAATGTGTATAAATGAAGATGTAACCTGAAATAGAAATTAGACATCTCTTCTCAGAGATAGGCATATGTTTGGGTATGCAAATTTGATAAATAAAACATCTCTTCTCAGAGATAACATTATTGTTATTGTGTTGTTCTTGTTTATTGAATTATATTTCAACCAAAGCTTTTTTTGAGTTTTGGATCAATATGGGAGAGGGAACCTATAACTCTCATATTTACCCAAAACAAATAGCAAAAATGGGAGCTTCCTTCACCTGCATTTTAAGTTGTTTAAAATTTATTTCAACTGCTTGTCTCTAGTAAAAGGACTTCCCCTTGGTGCGATTGGTAAATGAAGCACTTATACATTGAAATTTCTAATAAATCTCATGCAAAAGTTTATTGACTCATGAAAACTTCTCACATTTGTAATGCTTTGAGGAGTAGGCCATTCAATAATGGACCTAATATTTTTTGGGCCCATACTCACTCTGCCTGCTAAAATCATGTGCCCAAGGAACACCAACTCGTCTCTACAAAATTCACTCTTCCCAAGATTCACAAATATTTTTTCTACTTTTAAGTGTATCATACACTTTTTTCAAATGTTTCATATGCTCTTTTAGGTCTCTACTAAAAATAAAAATGTCATCAAAGTATATTATGAAAATTTTCCCAATGTAAGGCCTAAGTACCTAGTCCATAGTTCACATAAAAGTGGCAGGAGCATTAGACATCCCAAATAACATCTCCAACCATTTGTATAAACCACCCTTGGTTTGAACCTTGTCTTGCACTCATCACCTTCCTGAATTCAACTTTGATGATAACCACCCCTCAAATCCATTTTTTAGAGATTTTTATCACTATCCAAGCAATCTATTATGTCATCCATTATAGGAAATGGATATTGGTATTTCATTGTGATCTTGTTGATAGCTCGAGTCCACAAGCCGTCTCCATTGTTCTCCTTTCTTAGGTGAGGGTAGAACTAGTGTAGCACAAGGACTCACACTCTCTCTTATGAACCTTTTTGTGAATAAATCAATTTGTCTTCTTGTTTCCTCATTCTCTTGTGGAGTTAACCTATAGGTATCCTGATTAGGAAATTTTGATCACGACAAAAATTCTATATGGTTTGTAATACCTTGTGAGGGAGGTAAAATTATTGGTAATTTTATGAGAGTTACATCAAAATAATTTTCTAGTAATCCCTGCACTTCTTGTGAAAGTTTGCACCCTTTTGGATCCCTCTCTTCTCATGGGCATATTACAGATAATAGTCTTCTTCTTTAACTAGTTTGCAACACTTATATTATAAGTGTTGGGTTTTTTATTAGTACATCCATATTATAATTGCGTGTTAAGTGTGAGTTGTCGCAAAAACTCACTCCCTTGATAAGGGTTGACTCCTTGTTAATAGGAGATCAACACCTATTTGTAGTCTTTCTGTGTGGAATACAATAACGAGTTTTTGTATTATCTTTGAGACCAAATTCTAAAAAAAACCAATTGTTACAGCGGATAAAGCTAACATTTTTGATGCTCCTTCCTCTTTCCATGGTTTTAACAATTGTTTCTTCTCATCATGTTGTACTTCATATTTATCCTCTTGACTATGAAGGATTACCTTTCAATCATATTACCAAGACTTGCCTAAAAACAAATGGCATGCGTCCATCGCCACCACGTCACATAACATTTTTATTCACAAGGACATATATTAAAAGTAACTAAACAAAATTGATCCATGAGCACACTGCTATTTTTTCCACCAAGATTTATTGTAAGGTTTTTATAATGGAATGCAAGAAAGCTATAGTTTTTTTACCATTTTTGTATCCCATCTACTAAGTGCAACTTGATCAAGCCAACTCATTATGGGGTTGAAAACGTAGTCCATTTACATACCATTTCTTGCAAATTTTCTCTTATCTACAACTACATAAACAATTTTGTATTCTACCATTGACAACTCCTTTGCCTCAAATTCTATATTGTTTGAAAACATTTTGTAAATAATCGACAATAAAAAATTGGCTTTGAGATCTTTATCATTTTGGGCCATAATTCTATCGTCTTTAACTTTTCTTCTCTAGTTATTTTGAAGGTTATCACATTGCAAGGCAACATGTGATTTCATCCTTGCCACTATAAATTTTACTTTTCTTGGATCCTCTTCATCCATGTTATCCATATCAAAATAACTCTTGATTTCTTGTAGCAAATCTATTAACATATTAGGGTTGAGATCACCCTTGATGTCTGAAACCTTGGTCGTAGCTTAGTTCCTTGTTTTGAGATAGCTTCTATCATCACTTCCATGGGATCTACCCCTCCACTTGAGATTCTTGCATCCTCTGACTCATCTTGTTGGAATTTGGGTTCAATTGCTTCTAATCTTGTGAGCAATTTGTTTCCATCATTTTGTCCATGCCAGTTATTCCTCCTACCTCTTCTTCCCCAGTTCAAATGGGCTCCCCTCTGGGTCATGTTATGGGTTGCTCTAATACCAAACTAATGCTGGAAAAACATGTTCTGCAAAAGAGAAAAACTTTGTTTTATAATAACAAACACAATCGAGTGTAAATTATTGGATCTGCAGGGAAGAAAGGGGAAACAACTAGGTCCTAGCACAAAATGAACAGATAAAAATTACTCAAACCAATAGAGATTTTAATTTAACTCTATTTTCCGTTCTAAGAAGCACATCCCTCCCTATTCCATAGATACATTGCCCTATATATATTTCTCTTCTACTTCCTAAAACCAAATATAAACTTCCATTAAATCAGTTGTATTTAATATAATCCCCACACAAATGGGCAGCACTAACAAAATACTATTTTAAGCAAAGGTTCTAGTTTTGCTCAACAGGTTGACCCCTAGCAAATCTCATGAACTATTCAGTTTTACATTACCAACCCCTATTGCAAAGATTGCCTCCTTCGACTTCTTGGGGACAATAGAGTCATTCTCACAACCTCCCACATTATGTTGGCTTCTCACCTCCTCCCTTTTAATGAGGTTGATGTAATCTCCTTGCTCCTCATAATAAAGCTTCCACTATTGTTGCACCTTCTTGTGGGCCTCTCCAACATTGGTGGTGATGAGAACTAGGATCTTAGTCCTCCTCTCTTTGGGTAGGGAGTATTGGTTCCCTTGCTTATTATACTTTTAAATTAATGAATATCATAATGGCTTTCCAATAATAATAATAATAATAATAATAATAGATGAGAAAGTATATTAATATTAATTTTCATCATATATATATGTATTTTATTTGTGTTTGTCAATGGAATTGTATATCACATTTTCTATTTAGATGTTCACTCCGATGTTATCTTTACATCTCAAGGTGATATTAATCATTAAATCTTTAATTAGAATTCATCAATATAACTACTATTAACAAAACATAATAATAACATGGATGGTTACAACAAAAAATGATTGGTTTCTATTCATGGTCCAAACCCCATGCCGGTATAAAACACAACTCAAAACTAAAACCCCTCAACTACGCACATCAACCCAGAAGGAGAAAGTGAGGACCAATAAAGTTTCATCAACTTCTCACAACCCCGAGAGATACAAATCCGATAACTAATGATTGGAAGTTATTGATGACAAAAACCAATGTTGGATTATATAGAGCCACCAATGAATAATTTGATAATAGTATTCATTTGTTCGCCAAAAATGATAATGTGCATAATCACAATAGAAGAAAATTGCATTCATTGAAATGAACTGTTGCACGTAGCATTGCAACTAGAGTAGGCAATGCCAATGCACCAACATGAGGTCCAAATGATGAACTTGATGTCGAGTTATTAATTGCTAAAGATGCAAGGGTAATCTTGACCTCAAATCTTTGGATAAAATTCAGTCTTGTAAATGGAGCTCCAGGATATATTGAAAGTATAACATATAAACCTGGAGTGCCCCACCAAAACCACCAACATATGTTACGGCCGAGTTTTGTTATTACTCTGGAATACCTTTGAAGATGAAACTCCACATACAATTTCAATTACACGAATACAAAAGGGATGTACATACCATCCTTACGGTTGGCTTGGGTATTAAGAATACACAAATCACAAGGTTTGACTTTTTCAAAAAATACAATTGATATAAGACAAAAAGAAAGAACAAGGTCTAATATTTGTGGCTATATCCCATATAGAGTCGTCGGAAGGACTAGGAATATTGCTGCGATTTACATATGACTACTATAAAAAGATGAAAAAAAGAAAACAACTTTCCAAATAGAAAGTTGGGGAAGAGATACTGGAAATTTTAAAAGATAAATAATGTTATGTACTTGTTACAAATTTCTTTCTATGAAAAAAATGATTCATTATTTGAAATTTTATGTGATGTGCATGGCACATTTTGATGAATATTAAATGATTCTTTATTTTTCATTTTATCTTATATATATTATATATTTGGATGATTTACAAAATTTAGTTACTCTCATTTAATGTAATATAGATTACATATTTAAACTTTATAAAATGCTTTATATAATATGTTTAAAAAACCACAATATCCACCAATGCTACTAGCATATTTATCTTAGATAAAACTATGTAAAAGATGTCAACAGATATCAAATATCATTCTTGAGACGTCTATTCCACTTATATCACAAATTTAATATGATATAGGCGCCTCAAAAATGATCTCTCTTGACATTTTTCATTTAGATCTATCTAAATTAGATAGGAAAAAGTGTAGAAAGCAGCATACAGAGATATTGATATCCCAACTAGTCATAGCCATGTGAGTTTCTGAGGAGCAACATAACATACTTTCTCAGTATTATCCGCGGCAGTACTTGTTATAAATCTATCAACATCGATCGGAGCAGTGAAATCTAAGTAGGAATGCTGACTCACACAGACCCCAGTAAAGGTTTGATTCGTTGAATGGAAACCCTGGGCAATTTTAGGGAAGTAAATGCCTGGAAATAAATTTCTAAACTTAATGGTAGCAAAACTTTTATGCAAGGCTACCATTATGAATGTCATCCAACAAGGAAGTACTAATGTGAAAGGATAAAATTATACAACAAACACCATGCCATATATTTCTTATTCTCAACAAAGAGAAAGACAACTGTTATTATCACTCTGTTTTTCAATCCTTGAGCAGTTTCTTAGCTATCAGGCCCACAAGATTAAATACTAAACAACACTTTTATTTTTGTTAAGTATACAAAAGAGATGAAATAAGTTGCAGTGGTGGAAGCCCTCCTGCTGAAAATTTAGCGAGACTCATACCTGCAGTACCATTACTATATGAATATAATTTTATTTTTCCTCAATAGTTGCCCTTCAAAAATCTGGAGGGTCGGCTGGAACAATTGGATACAACTATGAAATCTATCAATCATGAGTAATGGTTTACAAGAACTTATCTCCCATGAACAGGGACTTCTCAGGTGGTCATTCGTCTGAGTACCACTCTAGGTCAAGGTCAAGGTCAAGCGTGTAACTATGGAGTTTCTCCAACAAACAGGGCTGCTTAGCTTGATTCTTAATTTGTAAAACATTCAGCAAACATATTGTCTTATTGATCATCTCAAGTAGGGAGAAACCATTTCCAAGTAAGGTATATATTCTCCCTACTTGGAAACAGGTTCATAAGGCACAATACTCACTGAAGATTTTGCAAATGGGCAGCAAGCTAATCAGCCCTGATTGTGGGGAAAGCTACACTGTTAACCATGTTTCCAATTTTTTTTTTTTTTTTGGGGATAGATGACTTATGACTTTCTGCCATAGAAGAAACCAAATGCACACAATGAGTACCAAGTGGACCATTCAATCTCATGAAATATGGTTATAGTAAACCATTACTCATGAAAGATGGGTATACGGAAATACGGAATGTCCACAGTCAGATCATTGATAAATGCTATTTTCTAACGAACCTACACGTTTCTGATTTCTTTCTAACCAAAAAATTGACAGTTCTTCACTGGATGAAACATGATCCATTCAATTCGATAGTAGACCTGAACCTCATCTGGATAAACGAATAATTTTTTCCAAATTTATGCCAAAATCCATTTGAGATTCATAATTCTCTTTCAGAAACTCATTTTAACTGTTTTCAAAGGGCATTTGTTTAGTGATAATGACAATCTTGTATAGCTGGTCATTTAAATTTTGTTCAGTGAAAATGTTAATCTTGTATTCCGTGTCACAAGGGGTTTCCTTTCTAATTTAACAAGCCATTTGCTCATTGGCGAGTTTGAGATTCATACCGCTCACTGGATTCTTAAGCTATTTGATAACCTCTCAGACCGTGAAACCATTACCCTTTGGTGAAAAGGGGATTCCGTGGATTAAATTCTCAAACACACACAGGCCCATCTAGGTGTTTTGCATTGGGTAAGGCTCAATCTGATATTGAAAATTTGGAGATTGCAGGGCTGGGGTGATTTGCATTGGGTAGGGCTCAATTGGATATTAGGATTTTAGTGATTGCAGAGCTGGGATGATTTGCATTGGATAGGGTTGGATTGAATATTGGGCTTTTAGCGATTGCTGCGCAGGGGCATTTTGCATTGGGTAGGGCTCAATTGGATATTGGGATTCTAGTGATTGCAGGCTGGGGTGTTTTGCATTGGGTATGCCTTAATTTGATACTAAGCTTTTAGTGATTGCAGGGCTGGGGCGATTGCATTGGATATGGCTCAATTGGATATGAGATTATTTGCATTGAGTCGGGCTCAACTGGATATTGGGATTATTTGCATTGAGTCGGGCTCAATTGGATATTTGGCTTTTAGTGATTGCAGGGCTGAGGTGATTTGCAGTGGGTAGGACTCAATTGGATATTGGTCTTTTAGTGATTGCAGGGCTGAAGCGATTTGCCTTGGGTTGGGCTCAATTGGATATCGGGCTTTTAACGATTGCAGGGCTGGAGCAATTCTCATTGGGTAGGGCTAGATTGGATGTTGGGGTTCTAGTGATTGCATGGCTGAGGCAATTTGCATTGGGTAGGGCTCAATTGGACATTGGGTTGGGCTTTTAGCGATTGCAGGGCTGGAGCAATTTGCATTGGGTAGGGCTCAATTGGATATTAGACTTTTGGTAATTGCAGGGCTGGGGTGATTCATTCTATGATTGGACATATTCTCTAGGTCAGTAGAATCACCTCTGGGGATGGATGTGCATTCCTGCTCTAGAATTTCTTTGCAGCCAAGCTTGAACTTAGTGTCTAAATAATCCTAAGATAAGGTGATGTCACTGACTTGTTCTTCTCTAATCACTATCGCAAAATAAACTCAGCAACAATTCTGAGGCTTTTCTTTAACCTGCAGCATTTAGTCTCTACACATTGACATTAATAGATTTAGGCAGAACCTCCATCACAGAGCACTTACGCTGTGAGCGATGATAGAATCACTAAAAGTCTCAAAATAAAAATAAAAAGTTTGAAAAATAAGTCACTTCCACTAGACCACACTCTTGATTGTTTCGGCTTCCTCTTATTATTTAGTCTTTTCTCTTGAAACATGCAACATAAAAAGATCAAAATTTTTACTTCAACTGCTTGCAAAAATTATAGAGGCATATGCATTTCTGAGGATTTCGTTCCACGTTAATACCTCCTACAACCTGAAGACTTCACATCCATGCCGTGACAGCAGTGCCTTCTGGCCCTCAGACACACAGGAGGAAGGAGGCACAAGCTTTCTGAGGGAAGGTCTATAGAACACCATCCATGCCAGTGCATCCACATTCACACATTTACAGTCCTTCAAATTCACATGCCTCAGTTGCCTGCAGTCTTCCATCACCTTCTTAAGCCCAGACTCTGTTACTCTCAAGCACCCTTCCAATCCCAGCCTCAAAAGACATCTGCAGCTTCTACCAACACCCATCAGGCCAGGATCAGTAAAACCTGATCCCTCCACCTGCAACTGCTCCAAATTCCTAAAACCCTCAAAACCCTCAATCCCCAGACTCATAACCTGCCTACACCCTTTTAACACCAGCTTTCTCAAATCAGGGCAACCTCTGCTAATAGCCCTAAGTCCATTATCAGTCACCATCAAACAGTGGCTCACATCCAGAGACACCAGACGTGGACACAGTGTCCCAATGCATCTCAATGTCACATCCCCGATAGGCTTGTTCCATGCAATCTTCAGAGACTGCAGTTTACAGCACTGCTGGTCAGGGGCCATATTTGAATTCATTCCCCATCCTAACCCTGTGCTCTCCATTTCAAGCTCCTCTAAATACCTACAATTCTTCAGCAGGCAAAAGAAGGTTGAATCAGTAAGCAATGAACAGTAATTCAGACAGATGTATGTTAGATTAGGCAGCCTCTGTACAATAACCTCCATTGCTTCATCTGTCAAGCAATGGGCACCTTCCAGATTTAAATGAACAAGGTCCGGACAAAATCTAGCAAGACGCAAAATTCCTGCTGAAGTCATTCCCTTACACCGAGCTAAAATCAGCCTTTTTAGCTTCAACTCTGCTAGATTTAGCAGCAATTCGTCCGATATGTTGACCAGAGAAAGATCGAGATGCTGCAACCTAGTGGAGCTGGCAAAATATTTTATTGCAGTCTGTGAAATTCTGGCTCCATTGACTGCTAAAGAAGCCAGTTGTACACACTGGGTAGCAATCATTTGGAGCCCTGTATCACTAATTAGTGGACAGTCAAACAATATAAGCTCTTGGAGGCCTCTGCAACCCCATGACAGGGCGGTCAGAGCAACATCAGAAAGAAAATAATTCCCTGAAACATTCAGAATTTTAATACTCTGAAGCTCTCCTGCCAGGGCTTCAATACCTGCATCAGTTATACTTACATCATGAAGGGGCCTCAGAGCAGCAGGATATGAAATATCCAGGTTTTCCAGATTAGGAAATGCTTCTGCGACGACTGCCAGGTCTTCGTCTCGGAGAAGATGAATTCTAGAGCAGTTTAAAGACCTCAGAGAATTTCCGCAGCTTTTTCCCAGTTGGGCGATGGCTTCTGCAGGCAGGGCCATCTGGCCTTGCAGACTAAGAGCCCTCAGTTGCAGCCCTGAACGAGCTATGTCTAGAAGTGGGCGTGCCAGATTGCCATGGAATTTGTGCAGATCAATCTCTTGCAATCCAGGAAACCTTCTCAGAATCCGACACAGACCCCCATTGATCATCCCATTTGAAATCCGAACAGAAGGCCTCAGGCGGTTAGACATGAAAAGAAATTGCTTGCATGAAAGTGAGACTGATG